>VWZG01001516.1:149950-305523 GCA_013396735.1 Grallaria varia
GTCGCTCAAACTCTTGGCAGGGCTGCGGAGGGGGTGGGGGCAAGGCGAGTTCGGTGCGTGTGTGTGTGTCCCCCGACTCGCCCCAGCTCGGATCTACGGCTTTAGGCGGGCGGCGGGGGTGGCGCTGCAGCGGGAGGGACCGGCCCGGGGTGCGGGTGCCCAGTGCGGGGTGCGGGTGCCCGGCCGGGTCTGGAGNCTGGCCGGGTGCGGGTGCCCAGTGCGGGGTGCGGGTGCCCGGCGCGGGTCCGGCCCGGGGCGCTGCCGGAGCTGGAGCCCCGATGCCCCCGGCCGGCGGAGCGCTGGGCCCCTCGGCAGCCCGGGCCCCGTNGCCCCGTCCCGGGCACGGAGCCTGCCCTTTGCTTTCCCTTGCCATGCCGTTTTGAAGCGAGTGTGCTAATCCTTTTAAATCACAAGTAAACGGAGGCGGTGCTCTGCCTGCAGCATGCGTGGGGAGCAGGGTCCGTGCCTCCTCCGGGTTTCCTGCGTGCTGCTCCCGTCCGACTTTGTCTCTCCCAAGGCGGGGAGTTCGGTGACCGTGTGTGAGACTTCTGGGTTTTTGCTGCTGCATCTGGTCTGCCTGAATTCATCACAGCGGTGCTTCAGCAAGCTGGAGCCGAGTTGTTGCGATTTCCTAGGCAGTTTAGAAAACTCGGCAGTGTGGCCAAGGCTGTCAGAACATCACCTCAGGGCCTCTTTTTATTAGGCCACCCACCTTTTCAAACCTCCTGTAATTATTAGAACTGTCATCTAGAGCGAGAGAACCGACCATTTTCTGCTGGCATCATCATTCTGTATTTTTAGTTGGAGCTCTATGTGGGTGTGTATTACGTCTTGCTTATTCTGTCAGGATTATATGAAAAAGATGCCCTTCGTATCTCAGGATGCACCTTCTCCGTACACATTGCCACAATCTTTTTAAGATGGTTCAGAAAACCTGAAGTGTGGCTCATGCCTTTCTGAACACTTACGTTTGGGTAAAGATGCTCACATTCCTGCTAGACTGAATGAAGCTAATGTAGCTTTTGGGGTTAAAAATCAACTTCTAGGAGTCCTAAATGAAGGCTAATAGTATTCCTTAAGTATTTTCTTACACTTACTTAACAGACTGTAATAGAAAGAGATATTTTCAAAAAGGAGTGTTTGGAATTCTTAGGAAAAAAGAAGAGTTCACGGTAAAACTAAGGAAGCAGTTGTAACTTGGAGTTAGGTTTTCATTCACCTCCTTTTAGAGACAGTGATTCTTTTAACATAGTGTATGTTTGGCATGGATAAATAATCCTTAGTTCCTTCACGTGCTTGGAAGAGCTCTTCTACAAATATACCATTTTTAATAATTAGCTAAAGAGTCTTGGTTATAAATCTTAATGACATTGCCTTTGTTCTGCCTACTTAGTAGGAAGGTATGTGATTCTTTTGTTGCGTTGACCTGGACAGTACTTTTAAGGACAGCTCATCTATTCTTTTAGAAGGAGGATGGATGTACTAAGAGAGGCTCTCCATGATTTTAGTTCTATTTCTGATAACCTCCACTCTGTAAGCCTGACTTTTACCTATTAAAAGTATTTTGATGTGCTTATCTTACAAATATGTAAATATATCTCTGCACGTGGGGGATTGCTGGAACTTCTGTAGTGCTAAAGCTTCTGTGAAGTTTCACATTATAGTAGATCTTAAATACTTTGTCTGTGAAATAATTTTGCTGTAGAGTTAAGTTCTTGCTCTGTGTTAGTGGTGTTAGGAGTGGTTTTATATGTGGCTTGAAATAATGATAAACCTGTTTCAGATATGGGTTATACTTGACTCTCATTTCACTGTGATAAGGCAAAATGATCATTGCATTTGGTGCTTGCTTGAAGACTGGAATCTCTTGTCCGTGCAAAGTATCTCATGTTTTTGTCTGGAAATACTCTGTGTTCTGGATGCTTAATATTGCGCAGCAGGCACTTCATGTGGGACTCTTGAAACCTCAAAGTTGAGATAATTCTTGTTTAAGAACCATCTTAAACAAGAATTATTTTTAGTTAAACTCACAAATGCTTGATTAGCTGTGACTTGTCATGCACTAGAAGGTTTCCCAAAATCATGAGATTGTATCTTAGTTTTCTTTAATGATTCTTGCCTGATACCGAGAAACACAAGAGACAAAAAGGTGAACAGATAAGTGTGACTGGATGTTTACACATGTTTGAAACTAGGGATGCAGCATGAAATAAAATATGCATTTGAGCACAACCCTAAAATGACTTCTAATCCATACTGTTTTTCCTGAGATAACCTAAAGCTAGTGAAGCATATCACTATGCTTAAATGTACAACAGAGCAAGAAAGGTCACTTACTGATTTTATGACAGGTGAATGTGCGACGTAGGAGTCTGCAGCTGCATTTCAGTGCCATTTCAATCAGTCTGTCATTGATTTAGGGGGCTATTTTCCTAGTAACTACTACTAGCATGATGTGAGGGTCTGTCACAAATTATGGTCATAAATCCTCTTGAAATAGTGAGGAAGTCCTGAAAGTTGAGAGTGACTCTGGAGTTTAAGTTGGTACTTTCAAAGCACTGAATCTTCTCTCTCCAGACAAAGTTAGATAGCTTTAACTGTCTTTTAGGTATGGTGTGAGAATTAATTTGTTATTATTTCATTTTAAATTAAATATAAAGTAATGTTAAAGCATCCTGAGATGCTTTAAAATCGCACATACTATCGATGTGACTGAAGTACATAGGTCAGTATGACATACAAAGTCAGTACTTTACAAGAGTGTGAATGTATTTCATCAATATCCCAGTATAAAGTCCACTGTTGGCACTTGCTGCTTTAACTTAAGAATTTTTTTTTTTTTCTTGTTTATAATGTAGTTGTTAGACCATGGGTTTTGTTCCAGCTGTAAATTTCTCAGTCCTGCATGTTTCTTGAATAATGCAAGCCAAGGTAACTTTTTAGCAAACACAGAGATTGTTCCTGGGAACTTGTTACCCTTTAGTGTTAGTGTAAGGTTTGGCAGCGTATGAACAAACAAAGGTTACAAAACCTCTTCTAGAATATGGAACATGTGACTAATTATAAAAGAGTGTCTACTGTAACTTTGCTTCTACGTAAAAGTTAGCCAGCACTGTACAGTTAAAGGCAGTTGTTCTTGTTGTCAAAGCAGAAATAAATGTCACTGTTGGTGGTGCTCAGAAACAGCTGTAGGGATGAGGTTTAGTGTCATGTTAAATCAGTATTTCTTGTGAACACACTATTGTATGAAAGCAGTGTGCCATGTTGAGACTGAGGACAATAACTAGGTTTAAAATCCATGTTAGGATGAAGAGAAATAAAGTTACCTACAGTGGCTTCCTTCTAAGAATCTCCTTACTGTTTTCCTTACATGTTTAACCCAAGAACTATTAAATATTCAAAATGTTTGGCATTTGTAAGTTTGGAATTTCTCTTGGGAGTTTATATGGCTGAAAAAAAGCACAGCAGTAAGAACACTTGAAGGAAATAGGTGTTATTTTCTGCTCAAGACCTTTGTGAAGAACTGAAACAGGTACCAACCCAAGACTCAAGAGTAGAATAAGTATCCCCCCAATTTGTGGTGTTGCCTAAAATCAAGAAAAAAAACTTTCAAGACAATATTAGTGTAGGTGAAGTAGAGAGCAGTTCTTTAATGAAAGCTTTCAGGTGCACAAAGTATATAAGTGTGTGCGCAGTGTAGGGTCCTTAAAAACTTATAACACTTAATTATCATATCTAGTAGGTGCATCCAACCCGAGAACCTTTTGTCTCTGGTACCACCTTGGTACCACCCTCAGAACTACCCCGCTGGAGCCCCTCCAAGGGTTCTGGGCCTTCTGTCATGTTTTGTCGACAATATGTCTTGTTATTTCGGTCCATGTGCCCGTGTCCCAAACAAGATGTCCTTGCTGCCGTGTTGTCTGTTGAAAGGACCATTAAACAGAAATTCAGGAATGTGGCACAAACCGTGAGAAACTGTTAGAAACTGTTGGCTGCTACCTCAAATGTGATAAACTACACAGCTACATAAAAAGCTACAAATACACAAAATACTAAAATCTACAAATATATAAAAGTCCTAAGGCATCAGTGGCACAGGCTAGCAATGATGCAGCTGCACTGTGCACAGTGGAGAAGAGTATTTTGTTTAGAGATTTTGAGGCTTGTGGATTATTTTCTTTTTCTGTATTCTACTTTCCAATAGGACATGGCCAACAACACTGCAAGTTCACTTAGGGCAGGAGCAAACAATTAAGATACTGGATAGGGACACTGGCTAGCCAAATCCACGTGCTGTTTGGACACTTGGGACTTTCTGAAGGAGGCAAAGATGTGCCATCTCCTCACAGCTCACAGCTGGGACTTCTGGAAAAGTACCTCTGGAGAATCTTATCCCTGTTGAGTTCAGCTAAGGGAAAAATCATGATAGAGTCAAAAGATATTTTTAGCAATTCTTGAGATTTTGTGTGAAGAAACAGTTGTGAAAGGAGAAAAGAAAATGGGAACTATGTCCCACAAAGAATTGTTCAGTACAGTTGTTAATATTTAGACTTTATGGGCCGACAATTCTTTTAGTTTTTTCTCTCGAAAAAATCAGAATGTGGAACTCACCAATGTCTCATCTTTGTTCTTTCTGTTTACCAAAGATTGAAAATATCTGTTAAGCCACACAGTTCTACTGAGAAGCTCCGAAGAGTGTAGGGAATGGGTAGTGTGTTTGTAAGGGTGTTAAAGGTCCATTTTATAAACAGGATTTTTAATTTAGCTATTCTTTCCTTTATTCTCGCTTGACTCACAGTGTGCTTGCCAGCATAGTCAGGTGTAAGGTGCCATTTTGTATTGATATTAAATCCATGGGCGACTTTTGCAAGCATGCCAGTAACTTGACACAGGCTTGATTTAAACTGGTGTGTTTGCTCCAGGTGATAAAAGGGTTAAAGCAATTGAAACCACTTTTAAACCAATAAATAATTTGTATAAGTGTGGTGTGTTAGATTAACTTAATGGGAACAACCTGCTGGGAGAAGGAATTTCTTAGGTGTGAATCAGCTACAGAATTGTCTTCATTTCACAGTATGAAGGCTTATTGCCGCTGCAATAAACAGCACTGACAGCAGATGCAATAGTAAGTTCTTGGTATGTTTGTCAATGATCTGAAAAGTTTAAATGTGGGCATGTGTATTTAAAAATGTTCCTGCTTAATAATATAATAGTTGTTGAATACTGCTTGGCACTTTGTCTTTCTAAAGTGCTGTATGAATTTTAGCTAATCCTGAATATTCTGCGGGGATAGCATCCATTATTTAACTTCTATACATAAGAAAATTGAGCTTCCCCAGTTAAAGCTCACTTACTTTAAACAGTCACAAAAGTTGTCTTTGTGCCAGGCAGTATTTTTGAACTCTGGTCTTCCAGTTGAGACTATGGATGTAAACCAGAGAATTGTTCAGAAAATCATGGGTGCTGTTTCTGAGCTGTGGTGAAAGGTGATGCAACTGGAGAAATGAAGTTGCAAGTATGTTAGGGTGTAACTCTCCCCTCTACTACGAAAAGTAGAAAGATGGAAATTATATTTCTGGTATTTATTTGGTTATACAAAGGTCTTGATTTTAATTTTTTTTCTCATGGATTCTTGTTACATGGTATATGGTGTTCTGTGAAAGTCCAGTACTCTTAATTTGGTGGTTCTGTCCTTCTTACAGGACCCCTGTTGTCTTGAGTTTTGTCTGAGAGGGAGATGAATGATTGAGGTACTTACCTTGACATCTCTTAATTTGGTTCAGAATTTGATAACATTTTGTGATGACAATTCCAGAGGTTCTCTGTTGCCCTTTTTTTTAAGTTGCCTTGACCGTATATTTACTTTATTTCATCCTGTTATTGCATTAAATGTGATTCATTCAAGATTTATTAATACTAGTTTTTGGAAGTGGCTTGTTACACGTGATTGTAAAGGTGATAAATTAGTCTGGGGGACTCTTGATCCTCAGTCTGCAAAAATTAGATCGAAGGTTGGAGGGGGCAGTCAGTAAAGACAGAAGCTTGATCTCTTCTTTTTGTGGTGTCTAAGAGTATAAAAAAGCCAGAGAACGTGAGCAAGTGTTGTCTGCCTTGTGTTTCTGAACTTCTGGGCAGATGAGGAGTAGCAGTGGATTGATTGAACCTGCTTAGTGACCTTCTTGACTTTTGGGTTTAGGAATCAAATAGTGTTACTAAAATGTGGTTTTGCAGATGTTCTTTTTCTTTTCTGCTATTCAGTACTGGCTTTAACTAAATCCAAAGGAAAAGGAGTGGGGGATCTGAGAAGACACGATGAAAGTGTACAGTGCTGTTATTGAGACGTTATAGGAGAACTTGTATAGAATGTTGTATGTACTTATGGCTTAAGCCATATATTCTACGTTTTGAATTAGGCGCAGATTATGCCTGAGAACAGTTGTGTAATTAAATTCTTGTCAATAACTTACATGCCTTCTGCAGAAATTGCAGTTTTACTTGAATTCCAGTTTCATGGATGCTGTGACCAGTCCTTGTGCTATTTTTCATTAATTTTGCACAAACACATTGTTTTCTATTCTTCCAAAATAAAACTCTTGTATCTGGACTTAAGAAATGGAAAAAAATCTTTGGACAACTAGAAATGCAATCAGATGGTGTGGTTTGGAGTTTTTTGTTTGTTTATATTATTTTGTTCATTTTTGGGGTTTTTTGCTGTTGCTAAACTTCACACTATAGAATACAGTTATCAAGAAGGTGAACTTGCTTTGTTTTATACTTTTATATATTGAGAGGGAGATATACCCCCATGCCTGGTTGGCATACTTGTCTTTATATGAATTAAAACACCACAGAATGCCTAAGTGAAAATGTATCTTGTGAATCAACCAAAACAAAATGCTTTCTTGAGATGTACTGCTTTGAGCCAGCCAGCATGTAGGATGTTCTCAACTACAGCTGAACTTTGTTATGACATGCTTCTGCCATTCTCTTTTCTCTAGGAAATTCTTAAATTTGGCCTTGCTTAAAGAGATGAAATACTTTCTTAGTGAACTCTATGATGGCGGTGATCAGAAGTACCTTGTTTTTGTTTAGTACATGCTCCTGTTTAGTCGTGCATGGTATAGATGAGTGTTTTCCACGTTTCCCACCATGTTACATCTCTAGGAGCTTTCTGGGTTATGCCACCTGAAGCTTTATTTCTTTGTAGTGTGGATTTTTTCTTCTTGCTTATCTGACTTCCTAAATAAAACTTTCTATGTCTGTCTCTTCAGGTAAGACTGAGGGGTGGCTATTTTTTGTGACCTTGAGTGAGTGGTTTGCCAGCTACTTTATTGTTACGAGGTTTTGCTTTGTCTTGCACCCTGTGGAGTGCTTGGGCACTTTATCATGTTGTTTCCCATCAGCCCATCGGTGCTGTGTAAGCTGTGGCATATTCCTATGCAACCAGCCTTTGTCTGAAGAAGCAGTTGAGGGTTGAATTCTCAGTGTGCTGAATTTTAGAAAGTCTTCTAATCTGATTTCTCTAGTTTTAGTTTTAGAAGCGGAATGTGCTTAACATTGAGGCAAGGTGAAAGGCCTTATGTCTTTACTATTATTATTATTACTGTTCAAGAATTGTTTCCAAATAACTATTGAGGGACAGTTTCTACATGTTTTTGTACAAAGGTAAGATTTTTGGGGCAAAGAATAATTACTTTAGAAGGACTATTGCAAAGCTGTGCCACTTGGAGTAACTTAGAAAATGTTGCTGCTGCATATCTATCTTCAAAATACTGTTTTTAGTTCTCTGGTGGTTTGACCTGGCTGGTTGCCAGGTGTTCACCAAAGCTGCTCTATCGTTCCCCTTCTCAGCTGGACAGGGGAGAGAAAATATAACAAAAGGCTTGTGAATTGAGATAAGCATAGGCAGAGACCACTCACCAGTTACTGTCACAGGCAAAACAAACTCAGGGAAATTAGTTGAATTTTTTACCAGTAAAACCAGAGTAGGATCATGAGAAGTAAAACAAAATCTTAAGAATACCTTTCCTTCACCCCTCTTTTCCTCCTGGGCTTAGCTTTATTCCCATTTCTTCCCTTCTCTCCTCCAAAGGCACAGGGGGACATGGAAAGGAGGCTCTGTCAGTTCATCACACATTGTCTCTGCTGCTCCTTCCTCCTCCAAAGGAGGACTCCTCACACTCTGCTCCTGCTCCACTGTGGGGTCCATCCCATGTGAGGCAGCCCTCCATGAACTTCTCTAGTGTGAGTCCTTTCCACAGGCTGCAGATCTTAAAGAATGGCTCCAGTGTGGGTCCCTTCTACAGGGTGCAATCCTTGAGGAAAAGACTGCTCTGTTGTGGGTCTCCTATGGGGTCACAAGTCCTGCCAGCAAACCTGCTCCAGTGTGGGCTTCTCTCTCCATGGGTCCGCAGGTCCCACCAGGGGCCTGCTCCAGCATGGGCTTCCCACAGGTCACAACTTCTTTTGGGCATCCATCTGCTCTGGTGTAACATCCTCCTCAGACTGCAGGGAGATCTCTGCTCAAGTGCCTGGAGGAACTCCTTCCCCTCCTTCTGTACTGGCCTTGGTGTCTGCATGGCTGTTTCTCTCGCATATTCTCACTCCTCTCTTCTCTGCTCACAATGTGATTCTACATAATAACTTTTTTTTTCCTTCTTAAATATGTTATCCCTGGGACACTTCCACCACCATTGATGGGTTTGGTCTTGGCCAGTGGAGGGCTGGCATTGTCTCTGTAGGACATAGGGGAAAGCTTCCAGCAGCTTCTCAGAGGAACCACCCCTGTAGCCCCCCCAGTTACCAAAACTATCATACCAATGCAATACAAATTAGACCAGTGTCTTGGTCATGCCAGGAAAATATATTCTGAAATAGAGCTATCTTTTTATCCATTTTATATTTCATTATTGAAGAAGAGAAAAAGCAAGAGTTTACCTCTTGGATAACAAGCTGTCTCTGCTGATGACAGTGAATAATTCAAGGAAGAGAAGGAATGGAAGGTTATGAGCTTTGTTCTCTGTTGTGTAACTGCAGGAGGTGTCTATATGACATGCTTAGAGTTCGTTCTTAGCACTTGTAGCTTAATACAAAAGCCATTATGCTGTTTCTTGAACTTTCCAAAGCAGCAGAATTAAAAAAACCCGAAAACCTAATTGTTTGTTTTATAGAAGGTGACACCTTTGACCACTGAATCATAAATTACCCAGTGTTAGATATGTGTTGGTCACTACTTACATCGTGCATATTGTTCAAAGAGCTTTGGAGGCATTGTGTAACTAGTTATTTCAAATGAAGTGTCACTTATAAATTCTGTCCCATTTAAATAAGGTTACTCATGGTCACCAAGTTTCCTATGTTCTCTGTCACATTTTGCATCCATTTCAGTAATTGAAAATTTTCTGGTTCTAGAACAAGAGAAAGCTTAAAATAGAGTTGCCTGCCCTATAGGAATGAATTTTGACATAAAATATGATATAAATGATACAAACAGTTTTTCTTTAGGTTTTTCTCTTGATTTCTTCCCCTGCTTGAGATTCAGCAGCTAGAAGTTTGATGAGTTTAAACATCAGTGGGTTTTTTTCCAGAGGGAAAATGTTTTAACCTCAGAAATCTGCATTGCTGACTTACCTGGATGTGTCTTTCCCAAAACATATGAAATCAAATTAAACTGCTGAGTTATTCATATTCCCAAGTGAGAGCTAAGAGGATGAAAATGCACATGGGTAGCATTTTCCACTTAGAAAGTCTGCACAGCTGTGGATGATTTAAAAAAATAAATCTATGCATTATCTGTATCTTCAATAGCTGAGTAAAAGAAATATGTAGTTAGGGGAAATTTTTGTCTGTCTGGGTTTTAACAGTAGGTTTTTTACTGTCTGGATAAAGTTGACTATTTCTTGTTCTAAATCTCAAGTTTGCAGGTGTTCAATGACAGAAAGTGTATACTGAGAAAGAGTTACACATCTGGACGTACTTAAGCAAGCCACATAGTGAGAGTTAGTAGGTAGGGTGTGGCTAATGCAGGCAAAATTACAGTGAAGCCTCAATAAATTGAAATTGAATTGTTTTCGGTCTTTCCCTGCTCCTAAAACCTGTATGAACTTTGATTTGCATCCCATCTGGTCTATCTTGGACAGCCATTCCATCCTAAGCCTCAACTCCCCCTGACACTCAGTGTCAGCTGCAGTTTTGGAATCTGCATGGGTCTTAAGAGAGCTCAAAACTGAGTTTCTGTGAACATTGTAATTAGTGGAGAGGGACCTGAGAGTCCTGGTCCATGGCAGGTTGAATCTGAGTCAGCAGTGCCCTGGCAGCCAGGATGGACAACCCTGTCCCGGGTTGGCATCAGACAAAGCATCACCAGCCGGTCGAGGGTGGGGATTGTCCCGCTCTGCTCTGCACTGGGGCAGCCTCACCTTGAATATTGTGGCAGTTTGGGGCACCACAATTTAAGAAAAATTTTAAGCTGTTAGAGAGTGTCCAAAGGAGGGCAACAAGGGTGAAGGGCCTTGAGGGGAAGCTGTATGAAGAGCAGCTGAGGGCACTTGGTCTGTTCAACATGGAGAAGAGGAGACTGGGGGGAGACCTCATTGCAGTTACAACTTCCTTGTGAGGGGAAGAGGAGGGGCAGGCACTGATCCCTTCTTTGTGGTGAGCAGTGACAGGACCCCAGGGAATGGCCTGAAGCTGTGTCAGGGGAGATTTAGGTTGGATACTAGAAAAAGATTCTTCACCCAGAGGGTGGTTGTGTGCTGGAACAGGCTCCCCAGGGCAGTGGTCACAGCACCAAGCCTAACAGAGTTCAGGAAGCTTTTGGATGATACTCTCAGGCACTTGGTGTGACTCCTGGGGAGTCTTTTGTGCAGGGCCAGGAGTTGGCCTCGATGATCCTTATGGGTCCCTTTCAACTCAGCATATTCTGTGATTTTGTAATTCTGTGAGGGTAAAATTTGGAGAAATACACACACCAGCAAAAATGCAATCTAGCATTGGATGATATTTGCCATTATCTGCAGGTGTTCTGCCAGAGTTGCAGACAGCTTAAGTAAGCTCTGTAGCTTTTGTGTAGCTACCAGACTCAGTTTCCTGGAGCAGAGAAAGATTTGCTCACACTTCAGAGAAATGCTGTCCTAGACAAAAGCAATTTCTTAAAAGGTCCTGGCTAGTTTATGGTAAAGTGTGTACATTTGGAGGGTTGTGAGATTTTGGGGGGAATGGGATGGGTAGTGGGGAGGTTTCCCACATATGTGTATGTGTGAGCATGTATACAGTATGTAGCTATGTTCTTACATGCTTACACACTTGGTTAACCAGTTTCTCCTGCTCTGTTTTTTAACTTTCATTCTATTGGTTGTGTCATTGAATAACCTCCTGTTTATGAAAAAAAAATCCCAAAACCACAACCATGCTTTTTATGTAGACTAACTCCTGATGTTATATGTCCATACATAACTTTAAGGGGGAAGTTTCACAGTTGCTAGGTAGGGGACTAGAATTCAGTATACCTGCATTTTATTTTTTTTTGGTGTTGTTACTGAAACATGCCTTTAAGTCTGTGAACTCCCAACATTTCATCTGAGAAAAGGTGACAGTGGTACGTAAATGGTCTCTCTGAATGTATCTTGGAGTGTTTTATACAAGGAGCACCTCAGAGTAATCTTCCTGTGCATATGCTTTTAAAATAACTATCTAGTTGTAAACCTACTTCGTTTGGGTCCATTGTATTACTCTCTCAGTGGCTGGTGTTTCATTAGAGAGAAATGAAGCCTCAAACTAACAGCGTGGTAGGTAGACTATTCATGAAAAAGCAGGGTAATATGCGTTTTATTAATCCAAATTGCATGCCTGATCTCTTTTGTGCGCCTGGATATTTGGTCTTGAATAACCACTTCCCATACCTTTTGCAATCATTATTTTACAATTTCTGCATGTTGTATTGCTCTCCTGTGTTTGGTAGCATTTATTCTTTTGAAAGCACTTCTAGGCAGGGATCTTAGGTATTGTTTTTAAAAGTTTTTAAAACTTTTACCTGCTTGCTTTGTATTATGGTCCCCTCCCTCCCCCCCATCACTTTCTCATGAACCAAGATTGCTAAAGGCTGAAATGTCTGTAGGTGGGTATTTAAAAACAGTGGTCAAGAGAGTTCTTGGAAACTTGTTGGGTTACTTACCTAAGTAGGATGATGAGGCAGAAAACCAAACCCTAAACAAAACAAAAAAACCCCAACCAACCCCAAAGCACCCTCCTGTTGGCAGTTTGGAAAGGCTGCTTGCTGTCCCTTTAGAATGTGGCTCCACTAACACTGTCTGCCCTTGACGGAATTGGTAAAACTGAAGAAGCTGCAACTTAGTGTTTGAGGAATGTTCCTTTGTGCACTGGGCAGTGTGCAGTGGAGAGAAGGTGAGCAGGTAGAAGTACTTTACCCTTTTGACCTCTGTTGATACTATCTTTCAACTTGCATGGTCCAAATTAAGGTCTTCATTGTTACCTGCAAAAGATTTAGGTGATCTAGGGTTCATTTACCTTGGATATTACCACCTTGACACATCTGGCCCTTCTCTGTTCTGTGACAGTAATTAGAGTTTATGGAAAATAACTCTGGTTGCTGATCCCAGGTTGTGGAACTCCTGGCATCTGGAGATAGAGCACATCTGGCGCTGGTCCTCAGAGGCAGGATACAGCCAGCCCAGAGCTTATTGCATGTGGGGAATGATGCAAGTGACTTGTTTTCTCTGAACAATGGCTATGGGATCTTTGTAAGCATTGGCCTTTCGCCTGGCTTTTTTTTTTTTAATTATTTTTTTTTCCTGAGGAAGTCTGTGCAGTGAGGGAGGATGTGGAGTACTGTGAGTTCTTGATACAGCTGACTCAGTCCTCCAAGCAATCCTTGCTTCTTGGCAATGGTGCTCTTATATATGTAAAATACATGTTTAAAAGCCACTGTAGAGGGCTCTTGGTAGACACAGGTAAAGATTCTGGTGTTCTTTTTTTTTTTTGTGCTTTTCTGACTTCAAGAATTCTGTCCAGTCAGTGTTGCAGGGAGATAGAAGAAAGTTTTCCTTTTAAAGGAGTTGTACCACACTGCTCAACTTTGAGGCACTTTCTTGAGGCCTCTTGGAATTGCCTTTCTTGTACAGTTTATAACACTTTTGTAGGGTAACAAAACTTGCTTTGTTTGAGGTAGAATATGAATTCAAAACCTAACAGCTATTCCACAGCTACTTCCCCAGGGCTGCTTGTATTTTGGAATGGTTTCCCCACAAAGATTAGTTCTGGAATATTTTATTATAGTCCTTTCTCTGTCTTGGTCTTGGAACTCATTTCACACTGTGGGGATTGAGAGTGAGTTACAGGCTCATGTTACTGAATCTGAGCATCTGCTGGTCACATCTTGATGTAAACTGTTTCATTATTGTGGTTGTTTATAATAGGACACCTCTCCGTATGCCTGTTGATAGCCTGTTAGGATCCATTTGTCCACAAACACTGGTTTCTGAGGGAGGACATCTTCCAAGAGTCCATGAGAACATTTCAGGTCATGTGGCAAGACTGTCCTTCCCACAGGTTTCTGGCCCTTGATTGGCAATAAGGTGGGGGTGGGTGGGAGGACTTGTCTGAATAGACAACAGGAAAGTACTGATTTGCTTGGGAGGCCTCAGTGCAGGACAGGTGCACTCAACCAGTGTGCGGGTATGGGGTAGGAGTTTGTTCTCTCACTTGTCAGTTCTGCTGTTCTTTTTTAATTACTGTTAAATTCTCCAGGTGTTTAGTTCCCTGACAATTAATTGGGAGGAAGCTGCTTTACACATTTTTTTCCTGTGCTCGTTTTGAAACTCCAGCAGTGTCTCTTGCCTGCTGCACAATGGTCATTGCTGTTGCAAACCACTGTGTTGACAGGAACTCATTGCTGGGTCAGTAAAACTTCATAGCGACTGAGAGACGGTGCACCAGCGCTAATGAAAGCCTTTGCATGGCTGCTGGAGGCTTGGGCATCAACAGGGAGGTTGATGAGATAAAAATATAACTTGTCAGCTGCTGTGCTCTGAAATACAGCTGCATGCAGTGCATTCTCCTGTGTGACTTCTCTTCCACTTTATTGTGAGGCAGAAGCAGTACACCAAATTCTACAAAAACCTCCCCATTTTCTTCAGGAACTAGAGTTCTGGTAATTCTTTGTTTTTTAAACTGAAATGTTTGTATGCAGTAATACAGCAGTCAAGCACAGTGGGAGATATTTAAGCATTATGTGCACACACTTAAAACTTAAAACTGCAAAAGGAAACTTTAGCACCAGTTTGTTATTATAAAGTCTGAACTAATGTTGGCTGTTTATAAAAGGGAATGGACTTCACAGGGTTATTTTCGTATTTAAACTTCAGCAGGACACTGGGAACAGATTACTGTGAGTATTTGAGTAAGTTGTGTTTGCTTAGTGTGCTTGGCAACATTTCTTTTAACGAAAGTTTAACTTTCAAGCTATTCAAGTTCAATTTCAAAACTTTGGCCTTCACCAGGGAGGTAAAAGAAAGATTTTTTTTTTTTTTAAATGCAGTTATTGATGTGTATGATGTCAGTTGTCAGATCACTGTTGCGTATGTGGCCAGAAATGACTGTGTTTTATTATCTTTATTCAGAAAGACTTTGAAATGTGGAACGGTAATTTATTCAAAGTCCTGTCATAAGTATTCCTTAATCTCAAGGGGAAAATTTTTGCTGGGATGATCCCAGAACATTAAGAAATAAATCAGTCTACAGCAGATAGCATTCTATGCCTGTCTTTCTCCCACGTTTGGCTGAGTGTGTGCCAAATGTATGATCAGACTCTTTGCTGGATACTGCAGATCTCCCAACTTTAACTCCACCT
Source organism: Grallaria varia (assembly GCA_013396735.1). Lineage (NCBI taxonomy): Eukaryota > Metazoa > Chordata > Aves > Passeriformes > Formicariidae > Grallaria > Grallaria varia. Next base: position 164,817 of record VWZG01001516.1, read on the forward strand.
GTTGCACTGGCTTCAGCAATGCACTGGCAAAGCAGTAATGGTTTCAAAATTCTTCCCAGTGTCTGAAATGGCATGAAACTTTCTAGTTCTGACAGCTGCAAGTTTATGTTAAAAACCAAGAATTCCTGCAATTCGTCTATTGGCTACCTCAAAGCACATTTTTCTGAATAGTTGTAAAATCAGTCTAACAAAAAAAGCTCTGAATTTGTTTTATCTGCAGTTCATTGTTTAGATTTGAGTTGTTTTTTTACTCTTCCCCAGAGGCTGATTTGACTCTTAAATGGAACTCATCAGCTGGTTCTCTTGTTGCTTCCTCAGTTCTGGAGAAGCTTTTTTGCTGCGTTGTTGTTGTTGTGTTTGGTTTTTTTTAGTTGTTTTAGTTTTATTTTGTTGGCTTTTTTTTATACAATATTTAGGCACAGATCACACACTTGAAGTTACAACAGTGTCATACCATTCAGTGTATTTACCAATTTTATATATTCTAGAGTCTATTGGGAACTTTTCGTGACTAATCGTGTTGCATTAAGCCTGAACAAAAAGGAGCTTGTTTGCAACACCTGGCATAGATTAGGAAGAGACTGTTTCAATTGGAGTGTTTTGTCCAGTAGTTTTAGTTGAAGCAGCATCCAGCTTCATACTGTGCTCCATCCAATGACAGCACAAAAATGTGTGGCCACGTAGTAAATCTGGGCTGGAAGTAACCTCCTTAGTTACCTTTTGTATTGTGGGATGTCTTATCCATGCTCAATTATTTTTTTTAACTTCCCTGTTGCCTCCTCTTTGCCATTCTCCCCCATCCATCAAACATTATTAAAAAATACCTGTATCAGAGAGGAGAAAGAGAGAAGCTGCTCTATGATACAGGGTGAAATATGATTTAAATAAATTTTTCTCTAGCCTAATAAAACTGTGATACTGAAAGATCAAGGATTTGATGGATCTAACGTATTCAGCTTTGAAGGAAGGGTAATGCCATGTTTCCATGCAGTTCACATGTTGCACAGCTTGTGATGTGATGATTCTCTGTGTTGTTTGTTTGGGTTTTTGTAATCAAAAAATTCTAAACTCAATGTGTTATTTTTGCTAGTCTTTAATTGTTTGTGCTGCACCTCATTAAGTGACAAGAATAGCATCTTGGAGAATCTTCTGAGTAATGCAGAAATGGAGCATGTGTTCGCATTTATAGTGTGATGTGATGTGAAAGAGGGTTAATTGTATGGATTAACTGTTCTCCACAGCAGATAGATGTTTTCTTCTTTGATGTTGTGGTGTCCTTGGACAATTACTGCATGAGCTGAAGTTTTTGGTTTGAAAGTTTCAGCTTAAGCAATCTTTAGAAATGTTTGGTGTCATTTGATGTCATCTTGTTACCTCATTAAGTGCATCTATGAATGTGTGTGTGTATGCATGTGTATGTGTATATATATATATACATAAAAACATACTCTGTGTTCTAAGCTTGTATAAAGGAAACAACTTAAAGCTGTAGTTAGTGAAGCACATTCTTGAGAGGTTTTAGATGCCCTAACTTCCTTTAAGTTAAACGTTAGGAAGTTGATGTTTCTCACATGCTGATGACATAGGGGAAATAAAGCACAGTTTCTCATTTCAGAGCTTCTTGATGCAAAGCAGTGGATGGATGATAGTGACTTGTAGTTATTGGTCCCTCAGGGACTTTTATAAAATAAGTTGGTGGTTTTGAATCTCATTCCTGCTGAGATGATAACTTGTATTGTGCAGTACTGCACTACGTTGCAGGTATTGGTCACAGCCAAAAGAGACAAAAACCCCTGGATTGTCCTCAAAAGTGAATTACTTCCTGTCACCCAAATGAAGTCTGTTGGTGTCAAGGGTGACCCATATTGCCGACTGTAATTAATAAAAGATTAACATGAGCAGAGAGTTCTGGGTTTTAGGTCCCCTTTTTAAAGAAGTAGTTTTCATTTTTATTTGCATCTTTTTTTGTTCATTTCTGCACTAGATGGGCTTGATGAAGGACTTACCTGTTTATAATTTGTACTACTTTTATTGTAATATTGCAGTACTTTCTGTAAGGAGAATGTAAATGTTGCCCTAACTCTCAGCAATTATTTAGTTAAAGGTGCTGCCTAAGTTTAGTCTAGAAATGAAGGCTTTTGGCATCAAGTTAGTGCTTGTTCGGTGTGGGTTTGGGTGTTTTTGTTGTTAGACGCTTTTTTGATTGTTTTTGAAGCGAAAGCTGTTTTTCGTAAAAAGCAAGTGCTTTTGTGGTCTAGTTTACATATAGTTTTTAAAGAAGGTAGGTTTTTCCTCTAGTTTAACAATACTCTGGTCGTTCAGCCTTCTCTTTTAGACAGTGTTTCAAAGGTTAGATGGTTGCAGGCAACATGTTCAGTTTTCTTGTGTTTCACAAATGAAATTTAAGGTGTCTGCTGTTTCTTTTTAAAATTATTCACATCAGGCTTACATTTGGGGCATAATACGTTTTCAAGTAAGCCTTCCATCTTCAGTATGTAGGAAAAACAACCCTCCTTTGCATTTAAATCGGCAGGTTAAATTGGGTTCATAAGCCTCTATTGGATTATAAGAGAACAGATGTCTACTTTTATATTTAGTCATTGTCATTCATACCTGGAGGGAGTTAGTTAAATGCACATGATCATTTCTTGCATGTATTTCATGTTTATTAACAGTCTGCTGCAGGGTCTTGGTTATAAAAAGTTAAACTACAGTTGTTACTTTGCTGACAGTGTGCTAGTGTCTGGCATGTTGAATGCACCATGTTTGACACATTTCTGCATTGGAAATGTGATTTTAGCCATGGCTCATAGTCTTTTGTATTAACAGTTGTATTTTGCAGTGCTTTAATAAGTAAAAAAATACGCACACGTTTCATAGGGAGGGCAGGATGGAGGACATTTAAACCCTGAAACAGTCTGCAACAGCTGGAAATAGAAGAGGTGTAAAACCTGGTTGTAGTAAGCTTACTGTGCTTAAAAAGCTTTCACCAGAGAATGGACACTGATACTTAGTTGAGCTATGAATGTTAAATGGTGGGCAGTGCATTGGAGTGGTGAGTGTATTAAGTGTCTTCTGCCTCAGTCAGACTCCCAGTCTGACTTCTGAAGCGTGGCAGTATTTATTAATTTTTCTCAATTATTTCATATGGTTCAAATAGTTATTCGGAATATCATTCATCTGAAATGCTATGGATGTTTTCCAGACACCAAGAGAGAGAGTCCTGGGTCATGCCGTCATTGCTGAAACAGGTATAATTATTACATTGATACTGCAATCCTGATATGAAATTCCTGATAGAGTCAGTACAAGTCCATGTGGCTGATGAAATCTCAGTGAAATAATGACACTGACTTTTTACTTGATGTAAAAGTTTCCAATCCTCTTCTGGCATTTTTATGTCGAAATAGCTATCTCAGTGTAATAATTACATCTTTCTTTCAGCAATGAAGGCACAGCCAAATAATACAAATGAAGGGTGGAGAAAGGGGATATGGTGCATAAGACAGGATGATCAGATCACTCATGGCCACACATTGCACGAGTTAGTTTTGTTTTAGTATAAACAAGTGCACTTTGTTCTGTCTTCCATGATATTGTTTCCTTGCTTACTGACAGTCTTGTGCACTTTCTTCTGCAACATTTAGTTACTTCTTTAGATGTGTTATCAGAAGTCCAGTTTCTTACTTGCAGTACACCTCATGTGGGCTGCCAAAGGAATGGGGAGATTTGGGGTGGCTGAGATTGTTCCTAAGCCATCCATCATAGTAAAACCTATGCCTTTTTTGAAAAAAAGAATGGTAAGGTAGCTTGATGATATGAAAAAGATGTAAGTTACTCTGTGAAGAAACACTGGTTATGGTTTTGCTGTGGCTCTGCTTAGCATACTGGGCTCTTGTCTTGGCTGTGCTATGGACTGCACGACCCTTAATCCTCTGCGGGCTTCCTTTCATTCTTTGCCTTGTGTTTCTAGACAGCAGGTTTTTCAGCTGTTACAATCCTTCACAATGTGTCCATATCGAGTCTTTCAGAGTGCAAATCTCAATTCTGGCTTGTAGGTGTTTCCATGATATGAATGACGATGTTTGCCTTGTGCGAAGTTTGTGGTGTTTGTTTTTTCTCCCTGTGTAGTTCCTTTGCAGGAAGATTCTGATTTTGCCCCCCCCTTTTATAATGGACTTCAGGTTTTTTAGACATTAGTTTTCTTTTTTGTTTGGGAAAGGCAGATACGTGTTGGGCCAAAACAATAGTTAGACTGGGCTGTTTATACAGGTGGGGAAACCACATGCAGAAGAAAAAGGAGGATTAAGTCTAGGAGTGAACTGTGAAGAAAAAAGTTTTTACTCTTCAGCTTGCTGTTGAAGCTGAGGTGCACCATACTTTTCTAGTACCTCTCCTACTTTTTGTTTCTGTAATATGAGAGTATTTGACAACATTGTGATAGTTTCTCTTGTGTATGCATTGCAGACAGTTAATGTCTAGTGCCAGTGGGATGTTATTGTGACTCACATGAAAATTTAAAGAGATGAATAAGCCTAACTTGAAAAATAAAAGATAACTAATAGTTGGTTGTAGCTCTACATGGAAATATGTCAAAATCTTAAGTCTGGGAATTTGTGCATGGCTAGGTTTATGCTTAAAGCATATAAGTAAAGCAAACCTGTGCATGCCACTGTATTATTTTTTCCAAGCACAAAAGCACTTCTGAAATTCCTTCCCCTGAGCACTGTGTGTACAAGACACAGCAGTACAGAGACACTGCTCTGCAGGTCTGCGACTAGACGATACACTGTCTGCAGCTGAGCTGGGCAAAGAAGTTACCATAGTGCTTTTTTTAAATCTCTGTGCCTTTTTAAACCAAGATCCTTGTGTCAGGGTCAGCTGAAGGAAAACAACTGTATGTGCAGTCAGACTGGAAGATTTCAGGACACCAGAACATCTGTGATGTAGTAGGAGACGGGGGAATGGGGAGTAATATGCCACTGGGATGGGCAGGAATGGGTGGCCAATTCAGCCATACAGCAGAACAAAACACATCTGACCCAGCCTGGTACAAAGGGCATATTTAAATTAAGATCCCTCCTAACATGGTGTAGCTGGAGTTTGATTTGTGCAGAGTTTACGGTTTGGTCTGAAATACTGGGCTTGTCACGAGTGTATTTACAACGCCCTGCACTGCCCTGGGACCTTGGGGAACCCCTCCAACTGCTCCTCATTTTGCAGTTTTACAACCTTCCCTCAGTGTGGAGCACCACCACTTCTTTAATATTGTTTTTAGTCTCCTTTTGGGGATTTTTATCCTTGATTACATCTCACACTATCACATACATAGATGTCACACAATTCTGCAAACACCAGAATTCAACAGACACTGAGGAGAGTGACCAGTTAATAATCATGAGATGATACAGAGCAGTAATTGCCTGAAAAACAACAGAACAAGAAATGTTAAAAAGCTCCTATGTAATTTATCTTTTAAGGTCCCAAATTTCCATTGCCTCTCAGATTTTCTTAATTTTTAGATAATTATCTATATTCAAAACCTTTTTTAAAGAGTAAATGGGGCATTGCGGGGCTGAATTCCAAAACTATTTGCACACATGCACTACCAGCCTATAAAATTAGGTACAGAAGACTGATACAATCTGCTTTCTTTTGACTATTGTCAACACAGCTCCAAATGTGGACACACTTTTATTCTGGAGAATTTGAGCTAACAACTGTGTTTTCTGGAAATGACCTTAAATTCCACATTATAGAGGGAAAAATAACAGATTATTATTTTATATTTCTTAATATAAGCTAGCGTTTGTACTTCATTGTTCCTTGCTAGGGACCATTTGCACTTAGATAAGGAAAGGAACAATTTTTGCCCGTTTGTAACTAATTTGCAGGACAGTAGAATTATGAGCAAGCCACATGCATCTCCAGTTTATAGGGAAAATGATTTCACAGGGAAAACATCATTCAAGCTCTTCTGTCAAAAAAAATTACATACTGCCAAGTCTTAGTTTGGTACTGACAGTCCTTGGGACTCAGTGTTGAAGTAAATATGGTCTCTGGGAAATAGTACCAAGAATATTTGGACTCAGGGATAAAAGTGCGTCACAGTTGTAGATGATGGCTGCCAGGTGAATGATAATAGAACGTGATCTACCTTGTAAAGCAAGAATATAATCAGTTAATGAACAATATTCACTTATCTACATTACTCAGATCAATTTGAGCTAACCATGCTTTGCAAGTATGTGAACAGCAATGCCATTGAAGATAATGCTGGCATTAATTTGCATTAACAGCAGAGTGCAGACATGCCCCAAAGAGCATAGGATCCTATTCCATTACACTGATCAGCAAAGGCACATTAAATGAGTTTATCAAACCAACTATATTAAATGACATTGTGACACCTCTTTAATTAACAGTTCCCTCTAGACCTTGGAAAAGTTGATTCTTTGACTCAGTTTGCAATATACTATGATCATTTTAACTTAAAAATAAATCAAACCAGATTTTTTTTTTTCTGATGCATACCAACTTCTGACAAAAAATGGAAGTAAAGTTGGTGGAATCCTGAACATGCTCTCTTTTCTAACATCTGCTATTTTTTTCATAGCTGTTTGGGATAAAGCTAAATTATGAGAAGTGCTGTGTCTTTGCCCCCACAGCACTGAAAAACAGATGCTAGTACTAATAAAGAATAGAACCTAAAATCTTCCTTTTTGTAGTTCCTGCAGGACAAATGCTCCAGAGAACTTGCAGGACAAGCATTGACCTTAAAAAGACAAAAGGAGCCATAAGGAATTGATTTAGTTCAATCAGTGTTCTTGGCTAAAGCAGAATCATCTCCAGCAAGCAGTGATTTGAAAAGCTAGGAGCAGGTTACTCTATTTGCTGCATTAGAGAAGGTAAATTAAGTATTATCAGTGATACACACGAAGAAGTTCTCTCAAAGTCCCACCCTTTAAAGTCCAGTATCATGTGGCAGGTTCCATTTAACAAAGTTGTTTTATTTGGGAATATTCTTAAATGTTAGAAGAAAACCATGCCAATTGTGGAACCAACATTCGAGTCTTCCACGTCTCACTTGACTACACTTCTGTTCCAATGAATAATGTTTGCCAGAAGCTGAAGCCAACACATGCTATTTCTGAGTCTTTTTCTGCAGTTTACAAATATATTACATTTTCAAGGATACAGATCATATGTATAGTGGAGGTAGAAGTAAAATACTTTTTTTCAGCTTTCGTAAGATTTGTGTCTTTGGGGCTTAATTTAACATCTGGAACTGGAAATAAAATTTGGAAACAATTCAGATCAGAAACAAGCATACCTTTGTCAACCCTGTATTTGTTCAAGTCCTGGAGAAAATTTGCAAGCCAAATTTTCCAAATTATGTAGAACCACTATGTTGTCCATTAAATGTTTGGAACCCTCATCACTGTGTAATCTGCTATTATTGGCCAGACAGCTCTTTGCCAAACCAAGGAGGAATAGGACAAACTGAAAAAGAAAAAACCCAAAAAAAACCCCTTGCTCCCATTGACATCCAGGTTCTAAAAACGGGACACTGCAGGTTTTTTTTCCATTCATGGATTGACCTGAACTGTTATTCGCAGCAAAAGTCATGTTTAGATGTTCAAGGAAGTCACACTTTTGTCTGCGTTCTTCTAAACCAGTTTATGCAGAAGTTGGACAAATCTTCAGTTACCTCTGCAGTTTTAAAACTCTTCTGAGCATATCATGGGGGTGAGGGGAAGTCCATGCCTATTGCTTTTATAATAACAGCAAAATTATTGTCATGTACTCTGTATCACAGAATGTGAAATATCCGAGTATATTTTTTCCCGTCACATCCTCCAATCCTATTTTTAAGCACTGCCTCTGCACTTACCCTTTTTGGCAAAGCTCAACAGCAATACCATGTAAGAGACTACTTCAGTGCCATTTCTGCTTATTCTAAAATCAGAAAATACCAAAAATCTCAAAGGACAGGCTGTTTCCAATTTTTGCAGCACAAGCAGAGTGCCATTTTAATTCTCACAAGAAAAACTGTCATGAGTGAGCTGACAGCTCCAGTGTGGGTTGAATATGGTAAACACTGCTATGGAATTGAATCTAGTGTCCTATGGTATTAGACAAGATACAGGTTTGTACTTTAAGGAATCCTTAATGAGCATGTGAAACCTTCTCACTGGCAAAGCAATGCAAATACTCAGTTTTGCAGAATCAATGCGAAGAGGCGCAGTATTTGAACAGGGTGGTCTGGTGGAATGAGAGTGGAATCCACATCTGTCAGATTTCTTCCCAGTACTGCCACCCCACAGGCATACATTTCTAACTCAGGTATCCAGGTCCAGAATAGAAACACAATCCAATAAGGAATTCAGGCACAATCCACTCACCACCTCACAAAGAGAGGGTAGTGGGGTGGACTTCGCTAGCACCATGCACAAGAGCCCCGTTACTCACACCCTGTTGAGGCCCTTAATTTCTTAAGTTCCACATAAGAATAGTTTGATGCAAACATGCTGTGTAAGCAGGCACTAAACAAATTAGTGTTTCAGATAACCAGCCAAGATGTATAACAGGCTGAGAAAGGGAGGTAAAGTGTTTGTTCTTTACTATCTGAACAAGTATGGGTAAAAGAAGTTTGAGGCTTTATTTAGTAAACAATTCAACTCCTGCTGCAGTAGTGATACTTGAATATATTCATGAAAAGGCCATGAACATGCTGTTGACATAGGAGTCTATATTTTTATGATGTTATCTTCTCAGTGAGTTGCTGAGTGACTTGCCTCAGAACATGGTCCTCAGAGACTTCTCACTGAGCTTCTAGCTGAGAGTCGCTGTAGGCTTTTGCGTGAGAGACATTGTAAAGCAATAATCTTCCTTCAGTGTACGTAATTTGTCATTAAAAATTGCCCATAGAGTTAGTTTTCTGGAGCCAGGGTTACAAACTGTAAGTGATTACAGCATCTTTCACTCTTACACACAGCAGCATAAAGACCAGAGCTTTTTATAGCTGGAGGAGGTGAGCATCCAGTGCAGTAGTCTGTGATGAACCTGGAGAAGTTGCTCAGTACATTTTGAAACAGCAGTTGGCATGGGAGATCTGTGACAGCCTTCCTTGTATCACACTGCTCTTAACGCAGGGGAGGTCTGGAGACTCGCTGTGGTGCAGTCCAGTGGATCACCTGTGCATATGCGATGGGTCTCTGCTATCCAATTCCTCTGTTTTGGCACTGTGTTGGACTCAGACATCCCACAGCAGACCTGTGAAGTATCACTGAATCAACTAGGTTGGAAAAGACCTCTGAGATGATCAATTCCAATCTATGCCCAAACACCATCATGTCAACTAGACCATGGCACTGAGTGCCACATCCAGTCTTTTCTTAAACACCTCCAGGGACGGTGACTCCACCACCTCCCTGGGCAGCCCATTCCAATGCTCAATTGCTCTTTCTGTGAAGAACTTCTTCCTAATGTCCAACCTAAATCTCCCCCGATGCAGCTTAAGACTTATGTCCTCTTGTCCTACTGCTAGTTTCCTGCGAGAAGAGACATACCCCCACCCGGCTACAACCTTCTTTCAGGTAGTTGTAGAGAGTGATAAGGTCTCCCCTGAACCTCCTCAGGCACTCCTCGTAGGACTTGTGTTCCAGACCCTTCACCAGCCTTGTTGCCCTCCTCTGGACATGCTTTAGCACCTCAACATCCTTTCTAAATTGAGAGGCCCAGAATTGGACCCAGTATTTGAGGTGTGGCCTAACCAGTGCTGAGTGTGGGGGCACTTCCCTGGTCCTTCTGGACACACTATTCCTGATACAGTACTGCTGCCTAGTTGTTCTTAGAGAGTGGAAGTTTTCACCTTCCTTGGGTTTACTGTCTACATTTAGACTGGGATTTTCCCTGTACCTTGTGAGGTTTGGCCATTATCATTGAAATTTAATGGAAGTTGTCAGTTTAACCTCTCTTGGAGTTCAGTAAAGGTTCTAATCTGCAGCCAGCACCAAACTCAAAAGTTGATGTGTGAGATTGGAGAATGCTCAGCTTAGCAGCCATTTTCAAAGTACTGGTTTTCAAAGGTCGTTGTTGATGTCTGTCTGAAGCCAAAATGCCATAATCCCCAATAGATGGTATATTTGTATTTAAGCTGTCACGTGCATTGTGGTTCTTGAATAGCGAATTGCATCAGAATCCCCAGAACAAGCCCATTGTTTGAACATTATTCGGCTTTTGGGAAAAGCCCAGGTATATTTTAGCCTCTGTAAAGTGCTTGGGTGAGAACCTAAAGTCAGGAAGAGGTGAGGGTTCAGACTGCAGAGATATTATCTGTTCAGCATTAGCTGCTGAGGATTGCACGAGGTTGCAAACTTTTTCTCTGAACACCAGTTGTGCATTGCACAGAGATTGCCAAGAATCAGTTTTGCAATAATGTCTAGAAATTTCCTCTAACAAAACAGACCAAACGAACATTGCTCTATGCTCTAGTGAATCACATTTTCCTCCAAATAAAATGTTTATAGTGCTTGCAAATGTTATCTGATGAGTATCCCATCATAAGTTGATATGTCTCCAAATCATGGCTGTTATTCTGGATTTTGTTTAGTTTTTCAGCAGATCTCCAAATATGTTCTGTATGTTGCTTGGTGGTCCTTGTAGTGTTGGCGGCTCACATGGACTTGGCTGTTCTTCCAGCAGCTAAAGCTGTTAAAAGGAGATGGAATTTGCTGTTCTCTGTAACCAATTTCAGTATTTGCCGCAGCAGTATTGGGAGCAGTCTGAGAGAGCCATTGCCTTGTGCACCAGGAGGGGCGTTCGCGTGGCGTCCTTAATGGGTGGTCTTTGGGAAGAGACAGAGAAGTTGAGGAACCCTCATTTAAAATAATGTTACCACAGAAGAGTGATCCTGAAGACGTGTAGCTTGCTTCAAGGATCTGCAGAGATGGAATTGCACTGACTGATGCATACCGAATCCAGTAACGTGGCTTTTTTGATATGTGAAAATTTGAAGTAGAAATACTACTAGAAACATAACTAGAAACAGAGCAGAACAATAATGAATGAGTTCAGATTGTGTTGTTGGAGATTTTAAAAATATTTAATTGCCATCCAGATAATTTGAACAAATCCTAAATTTCATAATTTGTGTAAAGCACCTTTTCTGGACTTCTTCAGAGCATACTCTTCAGATAAATGCTTTGGCATCTCTTGACCGAGGGAAATGAACTAATTTGGGCCAATGGAGATGAAATGGTATATAATCAGAGCTATATTTTGTTGTTATTGCTAACATGATCATTTAAAAACTAGGCAGCCAAACAAAATCAGTGGTCTGAAATAAATCTCTTGTTTTCCTTAAAAACCCTGTCATTATTGAGGCGGGGAACCCTGTACGATAGAAAAATATAAAAAGATCCTCAAGAGACTTGCTGCTTGTTTATTTAAAAAAATAAAATAAAAGGTAGCCAGAAGTTTATTTAACAATATTTTAACATTGCTATTTGCTAAAGCTATTAAATTCATCTGCTTCAACAGGAGAGCAGGAACAGTGTTGTAAGTTACTGGAAGAGTTTAAAACCATTTTGTGTAAAACCTGGCATAAAGACAAGCAACTCCAGATCCCCTTAATCAAGATTTTCAGTAAAATGGTGTGGGGAGTTCAGTCCACTGAGATATTTTGATTTTTTTTTTCCCTTTGATTTCAAGACACAAGTGAAACTTCTTTGTTGAGGCAGGAATTAACTGTACAAAAGCTGTGCCTGGGGAATGGCTGTCCAACTGCTATTAAAAATCACCTGTTGCAAGCAATTCTGTAGATTCTGTACTGTGCTACAGTATCTTCAGAATATGTTTTTCTCTCCATCATGCCTGCATTCTCTTCTCCGTCAATGGAAGCCACAAAGCCTAACCTGATCTAGTTTCTTTAGTGTGTCTGTTCTCCACTGGTCAAGAAGAAATGAACTTCAGCCTCTCATAAAAAGTTTGCTCATTGGCCTGTTGTTTTACTATTTCTTCTCTCACATCCCAGCTCCTCTCCTAGATGAGAACAAGAAGCTCTGTATGTTTTCTAAACCCACTTAAAACTTTTTTTATATACTTTATATGGACCCTTTCCAGCTTGCTGCTGCTAAACTTACATTGTTTATTTACATAACCTTCCAAACATGTTTGTGGCTAAAGCCGTGTCTCTTCTTGTAGGTACATTGTTGGATGAACAGCCTTGCTTTTACTGTAGCTTGATGGCCAATAGGTCACTGATATCCTGTCTGTGTTCTTAGTATTTTGCAGTGATACTCGAGACAATATTTGGCATATATAAACAAGGCTGTCACCAAATATACTTTATAATACCGGGTAGTAGCGTGAATTAGATTACTTTGCACTGGTGTATGCTTGCTGTGACCACATAAATAATTTAAAATATAGGCTGGTAAATAGTAAAGTTTACAAAAATTGCCTGACATCTGCCACACACAATGTGTGTGAATGTATGGTGTTCTTAGTGGTTTAAAATAACACTCTTGTCTCCCCCTGACCTTATTACCTTGATTCTAACTAAAATCAGATAAAATGGGAATATGTCCTCCTTATTTGATAACCAGAACACTTTTGGAAGGCAAAGTTCCTATCAAGTTAATTGAGCTGGAGGTTTAGAGGAATGGGATGTAATTTGGGGAAGGGCTGTACTTTCCTCATGATGTAGTACTATAAACCAGCCACCTCTGACAGGATCAACTCACAGAGAGAAGTCTTAGTCATGTTAAGAATGAAAAGCTGAGTGCACCATGGAGCCTTCTGCTGGAGTATCTTCAAGTGCCTTGCCCAATTATGAGTAGGCTTCGCTGCATACTACTTTGCTGATAACTAATAGCAGAAGAAAGGGTATGTTTGTAGCAGATGGAATTACTTTTAAACATCATTGGGCTGAAGTACCTGCTCAAGTTCTTCACTAAGGGTGGTACATGAGGGAGCGAAACAAAGGAGCCCTGATGCTTTTCAGTCTTGTGCCCTGCAAACTGCTGCATCTACCTCTGTGTTGCAGCAAGAATATTCTATAATTTAGTAATTACACTGGGAAGTCACCTTAGGTTCAGTAATGTGTTTTGAGTATGACAGCCATAGCCCTCTATTCTCCAGAGGACTCTACCTGGCAAGTTTAAACTCTGGTTGAGTATGTGTAGTTAATACAGGAAGATCAACATTTAATCTTACCTTTTGAATTTGATGGTTGCAGATTCTCAGCAGCAGCTGCCAATAAAAAGGACCAGGGTCCACAATGCAGAGCTTAAGAGTATTTCAGAGATAATATTTTTTCCTGCTAAATATATAACAGTTACATTATAAGAGTAAAATAAACTTGTGTGTACCTGTGGGGTTTGTGCATGCTATATTCCCTTCTTGCCTGGGAAGTTGTCAGGCTGGGTTTTTTGGTTGTGCTTGATTTTAACGGACAGGTTTGGCTAAACTCCTGATCATCTTTGTCTCTCTTCTATGCCTGATTCTCTCCTTTTTTACATTCTTTCATGCATCTTTATGGCTCCAGTAGTGTGTGTGTCCTCACGTGTGAGTTTCTGGCTGCCATCAGCTGCTGTCTCTCTCCCCTTGAGCTAAGTCATTAAAGATAATACCCAAAAGGGTGACAGCATGTGTAAAACTTCCTTTCTTAAATGTTTGGAAGAAGCTGTAGGCTGAATGTTGTAGTTGCCACACCTGAAGGATGGAATGCCGTCCAGAGGGACCTGGACAAGTTTGAGAATTGGACCCATGGGAATCTTGTGAGGTTTAACAAGACCTAGTGCAAGGTGCTGCACCTGGGTGGGGACAAACCCTGCTGTCAATATAGGCTGAGGGATGAACAGCTGGAGAGTAGATCTGCTGAGAAGGACTTGAGGTAGATGAAAAACTGGACGTGAATTGGCAGTGTGCATTTGTAGCCCAGAAAACCAACGTGTCCTGGGCTGCATCCAAAGCAGCTCGGCCAGCAGGGCGAGGGAAGGGATTCTGCCCCTCTGCTCTGGTGAGACACCACCTGGAATGGTGTGTCCAGCTCTGGGATCCGAAGCACAGGAAGGACATAGACCTGTTGGAGTGAGTCCAGAGGAGGCCACCAAGTTGGTCAGACGGATGGAGCACCTCTCCTGTGAGGAAAGGCTAAGGAAATGGGGATTGTTCAGCATGGAGAAAAGAAAGCATTGAGTTGACTAATTGTACCTGAAGGAAACCTACAAGCAAGGTGGAAAAAGGCTTTTTACAAGAGCATGTAGTGACAGGACAAGGGGGAATGGCTTTAAACTGAAAGAGAGTGGGTTTAGACTGGCTATTAAGATGAAATTCTTTACTATGAGGGTGGTGAGACCTGAGACAGGTTGCCCAGAGGAGTTCTGGATGCCCCATCCCTGGAAGTGTTCAAGGCCAGGTTGGATGAGGCTTTGAGCAATCTAGTGGAAGGTGTCCCTGCCCATGGCAGGTGAGTTAGAACTAGATGATCTTTAAGGTCCTTTCCAACCCAAACCATTCTATGATTCTATGACATACAAGATCTAAGCCTCCTTACTCTCCAAAGAGTTATAGCTGGGCAAGAGGGATCATTTTGTGTTGTAGAACTGGGTTCTCCAATTAATTTATCGCTGCCAGTCTTGTTTCTTGTTTCAACTATTTTTGAGTATAGAAAAGTGATGCATGCTTACTCCATGTACTGTCTTAGAGTTTCCATAAGATGGTACACCCTTGGGTGCAAAAGTTTTGACACATTTGTTTTTCACCATCTTGAGTGCCTGTGGCAGTGGTGTGCGTGGGTTTTTGCTCTTTGGTAATAAATGTTTTTGTGGTTTGGGACATCGACTGCTGCAAGAATTATGCCATTTTCTCTGTCCAGCAGTACAGATGGCTTAACCACAGAGGTCCCCATTGCAATTGTCCTGTTAAAAATCGAAATAATATTTAAAATATAAGCTGGTGCGCATACTGTAATTTTGGATGGCTATTTTCACTTGTAAGCTTATTAAAATGAGAGCTTCATTTTATGTTTTGTAGCAAGCTCCCAAGATCCTCAGTCACTTTTCTTAAAAGCACAGTCAAACCTTTCCATGACCTTTAGCCTAGTTAACTGGTTTAAGAAATGTTAAGTAAGGCTTTTCTCCTGTGCTATACATAGGATTTGTGTTTGTTCTGCACTTTCAAGAGTAGAAATCATGCACGTGCCTCAGTGTTCTCATGTCTTTCTATTTTGGCTTTAAGGGGAAGGAGACAAAATGTGGGCATGTCAACAACTATGAAGCAGTAGTATAAATATAACTTTTTGAAACTCTTGCTCAACTTGTCTTAGAACTGTTGCAGCTTTGCAGCAAACCAACAACTGATGACAAATGCACTGTTGATTATCATTTATGATCATCTCAGTCTTAATACGTATGTTGAGCCCTGTCAAACTGGTTTTTAGAAAACTATTACTGAAACTAATAGCAAAGATCATATAGTGCATTTTTGAGTTGTTTGTTCCATGTCACTTTACTGGGGCTAGTGGGTACCCCTGGAACACTTAGAAAAGTTTACGCTCTCTATATGGGATTGCTACAATTAAAACAATGAAAGTTAATGACTGAATTCAGAAGCAATGTGCTGGCTTGTTCTTTTGGAAGTTAGTTAAAGATGAGCAGTTGGCAGTAGACTTGCCATAGTTTCAGTTTATGTTTTTAACAGAGATGGATGGAAGGCAGAGAATAAAAAAGATGATTACTGCCTTCTTATGTATGAAGTGCAGAGGAGTCTTAAGCTTCAGTGCATTAAAAACTGCGTTTTTTTATAATTTGTGAACGTGCTAGAGATGGTGGGAAGAGAGCTGTGGGAGTCGTACTAAAACTGATTCTGTTTATAGTGGTCAACCAAATGAAGGATATGAAAGTGTACAAATCCTTCAGTCTTATATTGTGTCTGCACAAGACAATTTTCCCGATGCAGGTTATACAATTAAAATTGAGTAATTGACCACAGACAAGGAACAGAATATTTGCTTATGAGCATTCAAGGGATCAGGGACAAAGCTGAAAATTGAACCCTTGCTTAGTTCCTATCCAGCTTGATCAGGAGTGTTTCCTTCAGTTAACAGACTGATGAGAAGCTCTGTTTTCATACTGTTGCTCAATAAGCCTCTGTGTAGATAGCTCACTCCGTTGTCAGGTCAAGGGTGTGTTTTCCAGTTAGCTGAAAACCACTGGAAAATTGGTGGGTTTTTGAATAGAAAGAGTATGTCTTTCTAGAATGAAGTGGTTTTGATCAAGTACTGCATGATCCAAATAAAATTGTAGAATTGCTGCAAGGGGAAGGTCTGTAGCTTTCTATAGTTTAGACTATTATCTGTTTAGAGTTGATTTCATAATTTGTGCAATTTCATGTTCTTTTTTTGCTGTGTCCAAGGATTGCAAACTCCAGTTTTAAATGTTGCTTCTTATGGACAAATATGAACTATTTTAATTTTCTGGTTATACTGAAAAAGAAAATTTCTTCTTTTGTAACAATTTTAAAGTGTTGTCATTTTGATTGGATGGTAATAGACTGGATATAAATAATTGTCCTCCACATTCAGCATTCATCATTTTACTATTTATTTATTTTTTTTTAATTTTTTTTAAAGCTGTAGCTAGTGTTTCCCTCTTCAAGCAACATGCAGCTGTCAGGAGTACTGCTGATCCAAATAGAGCATAATTCTGAGTGTTCCTTTGAGTTTTCTAACTTTCTAACCATGGAATAACTTCTCAAACAAGGGATATTTCCTCTTGTTGTGACACAAATAAGCTCATTTGAAGGTTAATGGTAGTCAAAGTTACTACTAGTTTTTTTGAAATCTTCCCCACCCAACTTGGTCTCTTCAGCCTGGAGGAGGGGAGACCTCATTGCAGTTACAACTTCCTTGTGAGGGGAAGAGGAGGGGCAGGCATTGATTTCTACTCTGTGGTGACCAGTGACAGGACCCCAGGGAATGACCTGAAGTTGTGTCAGGGAAGGTTTAGGTTGGGTATAGAAAAAGGTTCTTCACCCAGAGGGTGGCTGGGCACTGAACAGGCTGCCCAGGGAAGTGGTCGCAGCACCAAGTCTGGCAGGTTCAAGAAGCGTTTGGCTGATACTGTCAGGCACACGGTGTGACTCTTGGGGAGTCTCCTGTGCCAGGCTGAGGGTTGTACATGGTGATCCTTAGGGGTCCCTCCCAACTCGGCGTATTTTCTGATCCTTCTCTTCAGAAACTGCTGTTAACTGACCTTCCAGTTTGCCTTGTCAAGAGTTGCGCAGGAAAGAATTAAATGCATCAAGGGTAAGAGTGTTCTCTGGACCATCAAGCTGAGTTCAGAGTTGAGAACACAGCATAATTTGAAAGGAGATTGGGCTCCATGTTCTTCAGAATGAACTTTTGATTTATAAACATGTGGGATTCAAACTAAACCAACTTGCACCATGTGTCGGGGGGATGATCTCGAATTTCTAGGATGGTTTATTAATGGCACAACAAATTAAGTTTTTAGTCAATGCCATTTGGTTTGAAGCTTTTTGAGCTTTCTTTCTTTCTCATTCTTCGGCCTTAAAAACTCTGTTGGATGTAATTACATACAGTATGATGTGCCTTTTGAATTTCTAAACTGTTGAGTTTAGTAATTCCATGAAACTAAATGCTATGCATCAGTCCTTTCAGAAATGTATTTGCCATCTTGACTGTTTCTTTCACATGTGCTTCTCACTAAGTGGGAAAGTTGAAAATTTTAAAAGTTCTGTGCACTTTTGTTGGCACATCTTGGAGGTTGCATTCAGTCCAAGCTGTAGGGTTACCAGGACTAACTTGGTCTACTAATGAGCCATCACATTCTGACCTGAATTGATGAATACAAGGCCACAGAAGAAGAGCTTTTAATTGCTCTTCTGACTTTTGCTTGATTTCTAAAGATGGGAGACACAGGGTTTCTTCAGTGGCATTCCAGGCAAGAATTAGTGTTGAGAGCAGTTACTTATTTTGGTCACTGGTTTTTTGTTGGAGCTTTTGTCTTTCTGTTGTTGGTGTGGTTTTTGTTTCCTTGTTTGTTTGTTTGTTTTCCCAACTAGTATCGGCTAAAAGGGTTCTGTAACCATTTTTTTATAAAATTTGGACTGCATATAATAGGCTGGTGGGAAGAAACAGTGAAGTGAGTATAGTTTTCAAAATTTGAGTTCTGCCTTCTCTTTTTATTTTCTTCCAAAGGAAATTGAAAACTTATTTGTTCCTAAAGGGGGTAAAGCCTGACCATTCTCAATAATCAATCAGTTTACGTGAGCATATTGGGCAGTAACATTTTAACACAATTGCAAACAGGGCAGTGTGATTTCCCTGCTGGGGGTTCACAACCAACACAATGTGGCTGCACTTCAATCAGGATGACTCTGAAGCGCAGAAGTGACAGAGAACATGGTGGTTAATGCGTTATCTGTGTGCCGTTGCCCTACTGTGTACATCAGTGGGGAAGAAATCTCTTGAAAGGGGAAGGGAGCTGGGATAATGTTGATGCTGATTGGATTAGACATTGTTCATGTCTGATCTTTAGTTAAGAAGCTGTTATGTTCCCCTGCTGTTGATTGGACTTGATACTTCAGGTTCTTTTTTCCTTTGTAGTAGCATTTATAATGGCTTCAGCATGGAAATGTCTAGATGAAAACCCATCTATTCATGTTCCTCTAAGCATGCTTTTGGGATAATTTTTTTTTTTTAATTTCTAGTTAGACTTTACCTTTTACAACTTTGATCTTTGACTGGATATGGGGCTGGTTTTGTGAGGCAGTGTGCATAAATCGAGAAGTTCTCTGCCCCAAAGAAGTTGTGACTGAGAGCATGCTAACATCAAACTTTCCAAGTGTTCAAATGGTTTGGTTCAATGCCACTTAAAATAGAAATCGTTATGGGGAACCAATGAGTTGGCAGAGAACAAAATGAGCACTTGGCATTCTACACATTTTTTCGTCTGCTTTCAATAACTAACCTGTCGGGCTTTCATGATACCATTCCTAGTGTTTTTAAAGATCACTGAGAGAAAGACTTGGCATGTTAGGAAATTAAGTAGGAGGGATACTGAGACTTAATTTCTTAACAAATAATTCTCCTTGAACTGTACAAATTTTCTTGAGTTAAATATTGTAGAAAACAAAGATGCAGTATTTTCAATGAAACATAAATAGTACGTTGTCTTTGCTGTCCAAGATCCTCTCTGAAACCACCAGCTGATCTAAATTTTCCTTATTACAACAGCATAGTGTTCCTCCAAAAAGAAAAATAAAACAATCTTTTTCCTGACTTGGGGGGGAAAAAAGGCCATGCAGAAGAATAATAGTCTGAATTTTTATGTATGTTCTTGAGTTCATCTGAAGTTGAGTTGTAGATCTGAACCGAGGTCCTTGGCCTGCATGTAAATACAAATCCTGTTGTCAAGGATGTACTTTGCTTTTGCCTGTGCAGTGGCACACATACTCTCCAGTGAGAATGTAGCCAGAGCCAGAATTCACAAAAAGGGCAATAGCATTTGGCAGGGCTGCCAGCATTGCAGACCTGCAACTCAGACCCTGTATAAGCTGTCTTCTTTTGAAAGTGCAGGAATTACTGAGTCTGATAGACAGTATCAAGAGGTAACTCTCACATATTATATACAATAACATGAATTTGAAACTAAAGGTATTTAAGTAACAGACTTGAAGCCGTAGAAGATATACTATATGCTTTGTGTGTTGTTCCTTCAGTGGCAAGTGATTGGACCTCTGCAGAGTGTGCATTGGAAGCAGCATCACCAAGTGAAATGGTTTTATATCAAACTGAGTCAGCAGTTGACTGGTGTAGTACTCCAGCAGCTACTGCTTGAGTTAGAAGAATTAGGTGGAGATTGGGGAAGCTGGGGAACCTTTGTCCTTTGGCTGCCTCTTTCAGCTAACAGCAGTCTCCACAGACTTCCACAACCCACATCACTGTGTGTCTGCAAACTCTGTCTTTAATTTCTCTTTCATTGTGGTGCTGTACAGAAGAGAGTAGTTCTGAATCTGTCAGTTTTTGCCATCGGGGAGAGCACTTGGTGGGAGCGTTTCAGGGTGTTGTGTGTAGGTCTGTTAGCTTCCAGCTACTAAAAGACATCAGAACTTGCGATCTCTGTGTTGTTAATAATTCAATTGGTTGAACACAGCTTTTACACCATGATGACTTAGTTTATTCTAAATGTGGGTTTATTGATTGACAGGAGGCATTGTTAAAAGGTCTCAGTTTGAACTCCTAACTAGGTTGAAGATGCTGTTCATATCCTATAAATAAAGAGTTGGGCCTGCTCTTCCATCTGTCTTTTACACCTTTGTCTGACATATGGAAGGAAGAGGCTTTTGGATACTGTGCATTTTTCTCTTACGTGAAACTTCTGTACTCCATGCCCTGCTGATATGGGAAAAGAAATCCTCCCCTGCCACGTATAGTCAGTGCTTTAACATCTGTAGTTGCCGATACTACTAACATGTTTTTATTTTTCTTTTCTGTAGCATCTCCCCTTCTGCTTTTTGCCAACCGGCGGGATGTTCGACTCGTGGATGCTGGGGGTACAAAGCTGGAGTCCACTGTGGTGGTCAGTGGTTTAGAGGATGCTGCTGCGGTTGACTTCCAGTATTCACAAGGCATCGTTTTCTGGACAGATGTGAGTGAAGAAGCCATCAAGCAAACTTACATTAACCAAACTGGGAATGTGGTGCAGAATGTCATCATTTCTGGTCTTGTTTCCCCGGATGGCCTGGCGTGTGATTGGATTGGGAAAAAACTTTACTGGACGGATTCAGAAACCAATAGGATAGAAGTAGCTAATCTCAATGGAACATCTAGAAAAGTCCTCTTCTGGCAAGACCTTGATCAGCCCAGGGCAATAGCTTTGGATCCTGCACATGGGTAAATATTAATTTGGCTTAAATGCTTAAATGGATACAACAGTGATTTATGTTGAGTTTTTAGTTCTGAAAAGGAAAAAAGATACAACTTTTGTTTCATTTTACATTTTCCCCATGTATTTTTCTCAAGTTCTGTAACTGAACGTATGTTTGATCTTAAATATTTTGTGGCAAGTAATAGCAGCCTAGACATTGAGCCAAAAAGAAAAATACAGCTGTTCTTAGGTGCCAAGCCAAATATTCAAGCAGTATAATTAGCTAACTTATTCCATTGCACTTCTGAAAGGTAATTAAATTTCCAAGCATTTATTCTTATTTTATTTTATATTATTTTATTATTATTATTTTCTCAGTTATCATATGTAGTCAGTTAACTTTGATTTTATATGTGATGTCTGCTTAATGTAGATAGCAGGCTGTGTAAATCTGTATGAGTTGAAAGAGGAATTCTCACTTGCTATGCTCTGGTAAATAAAATCAAGATATTTTTAAGTGATGATTGTGAATAACCATGTTTGTGGCAGCAAGTAAAAGAACCCAAATGAAACTGTTTTTCTGTACTATAAGGAGACCAGGTTAGGGAATAATAAGAGAGCAGAATGGATGTGTCACTTCTAGTGTGGTTGAAAATACTTGCGTAGTCCCCACCATTTCACATGTGTTGTTTGCTGTCCCTGTGCACAAATAGTACTTGGGGCCTGGCATTTGTTGCAGTGGTCATTGAAGATCTGCTGTGCTAGATGGACCCTCGTGGTAATGATGAAAGAGGCGTGAGGTGAACTTCTCTTGTGTGCACTGATCCACACAAGTGAGGTTGTTTGCCACTAATCTGCTGCCATTTTCACCACACTTTCTCAGAGATCACTTTATCTTCCTCTATGGTGTATGTAGGCAGGTTTCTCATCTGTAGGAAATCCTTGCATCAACTGACATTTTCACTGAGTCTGGCCTCTTTGCAAAGTGATGCAGAGTTAGTACAAGGGTTTAGGATAAGCCACGTGTATAAAATACTTTGTGGTTTATCCTGCTTGGGGAGACAGACAGTTTCTTGAGAAACTACCAGCTTCGGGTGCATGAGAAGGGAAAATTGAAACTAAGCAACAGAGGGCAAGTTAAAATTGCCATGTCAGCTGCTGCCACGCTACAGACTGGAACTTTGTCCCATTGTTTTTGCAGTATTTCCAGCATAAGACTTCCCAGATGTGTGTGAGGAGTTAAGGCTACATTTATAATTAATACGTAAAGAGTGTACAAGTACTAAATGAAACTGTGTGTACCCAAAGAAATAAAATCCTTGTTTTGTCAGATGCTGGAATCTGCCTGTATCCTTCGGATAACTGTGTGAGAGGTACAGCCATCATCAGTGAAAGGGAAAGTGGAATGAATTTTTGGACCAGAGACTTTTCCAGAGTGGTCCTTGTCCTCTTAATCCTGCCTTTACTGCAGATGCATTTAGGTGAATGGAATTCTTCCCGTAGCAAATGGTTATATGAAGGTATTTAAAATAAATTAACAGGAATCCTGTGGTATCCTGATAGCAAGTAATCTATGCAGAATTAATTAATGCTGAAGATTCACTTTAGATCTGGAGTACAGTAGTATATTTAAAGGGAGAATATGGTTTTGAGTTTTTTTTGATGAGATAGATCAGGGATAGTGGCATGGCACTTTCCATGAAATGCCAGTGCTGGGTTGACATCTTATAAGTGGATGCAGTGGATGCATGGGACCATCCCCAAGAGTCACATCGTGTGCCTGAGAGTATTTTCCAAATGCTTCTTGAACTCTGTGACCACTTCTCTGAGAGCATTTCTAAAATTTCTCTTTAAATCACAGTGTGAGACAGTGGCAGATCTTCTGTGAGTCTCTACTCTTCCAAGAGGTAGTGAAAGTAATTAATTGTTCAGGATTTACTGATGCTCTGATACATTATCATAGTTAACAGATGGCTGCTTAGTATCTAACATGGCATTCTTCCCCATACGCCTTGAAACTTTCTTGCTAGATCCACTATATATTCTAGGAATCATAGGAAGCAGAATGTGCAATAATCCAATTATTCTTCCCTGAAATGAAGGATAAACTAAGCAGACAGAGTGACATTTTTCTGCAAATTCACTAACATTTTGTTCTGAACATTCAGATCCCAGTCCTGGTGTAGGTTATGGGAGGCTGAGTTCAGATAATGGAGGGCATGAGGCTAAAATTCTTGGCATTGTTTTGAAGAACATTAGCATTTGTATACATTCTTGTTACACAGACCACTGATGAGGGATTTGATAGTGTTGGTGGTTTATTAAGTCTGAGTTTGCAGCCTTTCTGTATTTTCAGGACAGCAGCTTCTAACTAAACTGAATTTATTGCTTATAAAGATTTTGCCCAAGCTCAGCTAAAGAGGTAGCTCAAATTCTATGCAATGTAGTGCAAATATAATGAACAGCGAAGAAGCAGAAATGCTTTTCAGAAACAAGTTTTTATCATGTGTCAGGGCAAGCAGACTTCAGTTTCCTGAAAAGAAATTTTCAAAAGAGTGTATGAATGACTAGGCAAAACAAATTCCTTAATTTTCAGTCCTGTATGGAGAGCCTTGGATCTGAACAGCCTGGATAGAATGTTTGTTGTCAAGGGTTGTTAAATACATGATGTATGAATCTCAAGGTTTGCTACCTTGTACATATAACACAAGACTCTGATTCTGAGAGGCTGTACTGTATCCATAATCCTCATATCTGATTTTCACTAACTGCTCAATGAAGTAGTTAGTTCACATTATTAAAGCCTACAATATATTTGAAATACTTACTTTGGTTAACGTAAATCTTGAATTTCTTCTGGTTGTATGATGGCTGCTGTGTTATCTTTTGAAGCAAGCTTACTGTTCAAGTTTAGGCTGTATTTTCTATAGCTTGGCTTAATTCTGCAGATAGTAATGCTTGAGAAATTTCTTCCCCCCCTGTTTGCTGAAGCATCAAGAACTGAATTAGACATCTGTGAAATGGTTGTTTTAAAGAAAAACAAGAATTGCTTGCCTCAAGAAATGGCCTACTGCCTTGTGGGTTATTTGGTGTGGGTATGACCACAGTTATCACTTGGTATAGTCACTGGGGTTGTTGAATTTGCTGTACCTGAGCTGGCCTCCTAATTCTTATGGGCTTTGTAGAAATGATGTTCATGGAAAAGGAGAGCAAGGAGCTTTACATTGGTTTGCCATACTGAAGGAAAGCTGCAAACGTCTTTCTACATTTCCTCCCTCATTTTAGTTCTTAAAAAGTCTTTCATGACCTGATGTGGGTCTGTTGAGTGCCAGTGGACTAGCAGTGGACAAGTGCTAGTTGTCCACTAGCACATGAAGAAATTATTATGGAAGGGATAGCTATCACAATTAGAAAACTTTCAGATCAGAATCTAACATTAAATGCCTCAGATGTGCCTAGTTGTTAATCCAGTGTTTTCTCGGTGTCACAGCAAAACCATGAACCAGACCTATAGCTGTTCTCACATGACACACAACTGTGTTTTTAGCACCACTCAATAAAACTGCAGTGGTGTTTACTGATGATTCACTGGGACCTTTGTCCCACACAGCAGTATGTCATGGTCTGAAGGTTAAGCTTGTTGGCTTGCTGTGTTGAAGTTACTGGGATCTGTATGCTGAAGCCTGATGTCCATGAGCTGCAGTGGACTGAGGCTTTGAATATTTTGATTCAAATGAGTGTGAATGATGAAATGTTTTAAACATTATATCATTGATCTTCTTTATTATATTTGAGAGGAGTGGGAAGACTGAATAAAAACTTATGACTGTTGCAAATAATGGAGAAGAAAAATATGAAACATGGCATGAGTAAAGACTGTGCTTTTTAGAACTTCTTCCTTTAAGTAGAGGCTACTTGGTTAAAATGCAGAAGATGTCCTGGTTTTGAGTGAAACATGATTATTGCTACTTTGAAAGCTAGAGATGAGTTTAAATCCTGTGTGCCTCTAGTAATTAATTGCAAGTAGAAAATTATTTTGAAGCTTATGATTAGTTGTTTGAAACACTGTAATGATGTTGAATATATGAGTAGAAAGTTGTATTCTTAAAACGGAAGAAAGGTATTCAACCATAAAATTGGTTATGAGTTGTATCTAGTGTCTTGGTGTGGCTGTAATTTCTGGGAGTTGGAAAGCTTTTGATATAGCTGCAAATGGTCTCATTCATAAGAAACTTGAAGTTCTTGTGGGAGGTGTTATTCACTTTAATTTTCAGATGGGTGTCCTTGATGGTGACAGCCTTTCCCTAAATGCTTATTTCTCCCTTCTCTTATTCATAGATACAACTAAAGGCCATAAATTGTTCAAAGACCTTTTGCTTCATTTGAGAGCAGAGTGTCCTGTTCAGAGATGACAGAAAAAAAGTGATTTACTTCCCCCCCTAAATTGCATGTGGAAGAGGTGGAAATGTATAGACTTCTTAACAACCCCGTTGAACTCCCTCACCTATTAGCGCTCTTTTGCTACAGATTCTCTGATACCTCCTATTCTGAATCCTGGAGACTTCTTTGCCCTGTACGCATTTAGTCTTATTAAGTGGTTTGGGAACTGTATTCTTTTCTTTTAAATTTCTACACTGTTTCTCGAGGGAAGAGAAGGAACATCAGGATGGCTTTAGTGATCAAAGTGCCAGTGTGTGTTGCAGTGGTTTCTCAGGTGAGATCGGGAATGTAGCTTTGGCTGTGGGACCAAAGAGATGGTGGAAGCTGGGATTCTCTTTGATTAGATTACTGGAAGGGTGCAGTTTATAGCTGCCCAGGGTGGCAGTCATGTCATATACAGCATATTGGTCTGGCTGGACTGGCACCATTTCGTTTGTCATGAATGGGTCGCTTTGGTTTAACTCAAAACATGTTTCTAATTTTTTCTCCTAAAATTAAGCAATCATATAAGCTAAACTAAGAATTTGTCCACGTAACCTGTTGAAGGTGCACTGAGACAGCGCTTTGTTTTTTATTGTGTTCAAAGTTACAAGCATGCAAATGAATGTGCTTAGATTGCATGCAAATTCCTGTCTGTAGTTTGAGTGTACCTTTCCCTAAACACTGAGTTAAACTGCATCAGAACACTGAAACATAAAATGCATGGGCTTGAGCTAAATGTTTAAGCACAGTTGTGAATTCTGTGGATAAGAGAACCAACACCTGACTTGCACAATTGGATTACTGTTGTTCAAGATGTTTGCTGGACCCCATCTTCTGCTGCATCAGTACAATATGTAAATATAATTTCTTGGATTGTCCTGGTATGTTTTAATTCACTGTTCCTTATGGGGAGAGAAAGAAATCTAGGTTTGAGGTAGATATGTTTAAGTCTAGCTCACAAGCTGATGGAGAGGATACCCTGAATTTTGAGCGTCTGTAGTGTGTCTTAAAATGGGTTCAGTGTAGGGAGATTTAGACTATTTTCCCCTTTCCTAAAATAAATCACATTTTGTGGAAGAAGAATGGAACCTGGGGTCACTGAAGTGAAGATGAACCAGCAATATGCCCTTGCTGTAAAGAAAGCCAACAGCATCCTGGGCTTCATTAGAAGGAATGGGGCCAGCAGATTATGGGAGGTGAAACAACCCTTGTAGCAGCACTATGTCCAGCTCTGGGCTCCTCAGCACAATGAGACACGGGCATGCTGGTGTGAGCCTGACAAGGGGCCACAAAGATCATTAAAGGACTGGATCATCCACCGTAGAAGGCAGAGCTGGTTGATTTGGAATCGTTTACCCTGGAACACAGAAGTCTCAGGGGATCTTATCAATGTGTATAAATATGTGGTGTGAAGGAGTCAAGATGCTAGAGCTAGACTCTTCTCAGTGGTATCCACTGAAAGAACTAGAGGCAACAGAGACAAACTGAAATAGAGAGAATTCTTCTGAAGTGAAAGAAAATACCTGCTGACAGAATGATGAATCACAGGAACCAGTGGCCCAAAGAGGTTGTAAAGTCTCCAACCTCAGAGGTACTCAGAACATGACTGGATGCACTGTTTTTCTGTATTCTGTAGTTTTTGCATATGAATGTGCTGGACATTCTATTAGAGGGAAAAGTGCATAATATGAAAAGCATGTGCAACTTCTTTTCTTTCCCCCCTGTAAAATCCTACCAGTGCAGATTCTTTTTCCTAACATATCAGAAGTATTTGCAATAAGACTACATTTCAAGTTGAAAATTCTCTTCCTAATCCTCCAAGTAGTGTTGCAAGTATCTCCTTACTGCTGCCCACCTTCTCTTATGGTTTTTGAAATTTCTTGAGTCCCTTTCTCCAAGGATTTTTGAGCTTCATGTTGTCATGTAACCTGGCTATTGAAACTATTGAATGTGTGCTTGTCTAGCTTTGAGAAGTTGCTAGGATGTCCTACTCCTTTCCATATGGGTGAGCAGGGAAAGATGTGCTCTTTCCTTGCAAGCTCTTCAGTAATATTTGACTATCCAGTAGTTGACAGGCACTTATGTCTTTCCTCTTTGTTATCAGTTGCCACATAGTATATATGTGTATTCTATACTACATATGTGTAATGTATATGTTTTAAAATAATGAATCAGTCAGAATAAAAGACATTTTAGGAAAACTGTAGTGGAAAAGGATGGTTCTTGAGGGTTTTGTTTGCTTTGCTTTAAGTACACATCTTTGAATACAGTGCAGTTAGTTGTAGTGATTACCTGCTGTGGCATCTTGTTGAATTTGACGTAGTGTTTTTTGTCAGAAACATCCAGGTCTCAAAATTCAGTGCTTGAAAAAAAGAGAAGAGGTAATTGGAGTAAGTAATTTGCAGCTTAATGCCATGCAACATAGCCATTCTTTTCTCTTTTGTAAACAATCAGAGCTGCTTTATTTCACAGTGGAGTTTTTGTAACTTTAAAGGTGGGATGGGGGAAGTAAGTTTTAAATGTGCAGGAATCTAAATTTCATAGCAATTTCCTGCTAACTCCTGTTTTGTGCCATGAGCTTGTATAAGTTTGAGAACATTGTTGAAATTGGAGAAGTTTGTACTGATTTATATCATCTGTACAACTGGCCCCTTTTGTGTAAGCAGGTTATGTAAGGTTTGGCAAATGTACTGTATTTTGGGAGATGGAAAAAGTGTTTGGGCAGTGTTGGCTGCTTTTTATTCTGTCTGTGATACCTTCCAGCTCAGACAGCTGATCGGCTGTTCTTTGAGGGCACAGTGGTGATTCCTAATCTTTGCAAACATGAGGACAACAGGCATGAAGCACCAGGAAATAAGAAATGACCTGCAGCTTTAAAACTGGGGGGAAATACGGTTTTCATCCTGGCTTTGCTCCTGCACCTGGAATTTTAAAATGAGTTAAGCAGGGGAAAGAAACCAAACTGAACTTAAACAAACAAAAACAAAACAAAAAACCCTACAGGGGTGCAGTTTGCCAACTTCAAAATCTGTTTATTTTTGCTAGGTGGCTTTCAGTCCCAGTCTTCTGATAGGACTGAAGCACCATTTAAGCCCTGATTCAATGTGGTAATTTATATGCCAAAACTCAGTTGAATTGCATTTGTTTATTAAGTTCTGACTAGAAATCTTGGTAGTGAATCTTGCAGCTACTGTGCTTATTAATGGAGCAGTAACTGAATTTTATGAACTCCATTGGGTCTGGTATTTGTGGCTACTGGACGATGGACTGGATGGACTGTTAGTGGTTATGTGTTCAGAAAGAAGTATTGTGTCTTTGATGAATCTTTGGCTTTTACTCTGCTTTGTTCCTGCTGCTTCCTTTGGTGTAGAGAAGTGCAATTCAGTTTAGGGACAGAATTGGTGCAATTGTTGTGAAATTATTATTGGGTATTGGGCTCTTCTTTCTCCTACCCCCTCCTTCCTTTTTACCTTAAAAGTCTGGAGTTAAGATAAAAAACCCCCAACAAAACCACAAAAACCAAACCATTAAGGGGAGGAAGACACTTGAGCATCTCTGAAGAACTGAATATAGTAGCCCATGAATTTGTTCAAGGTCTGCTTTTTGCTCAGTGCTTCTGTAGTGCTGTTTGGTTGGGGTTTTTTAAGAGTATTGTTTTGTGATAGCTGCTTAGTGGTGAATTTTGTTCACAATGCCTTTTTAAATTTTTTTTTCATTAGCTCTTTAGGAATTCATGTTTTCATTTTCTTTTATAGCCTCAGTGCTGCTAGATTTTTATGGATCTGTTGCAATCCAAGCAGGATACAAAAGTCCTCAGATGCCAGGTCTCAGTCCTAAAATGTGATCGATCTAATGTGTACAAAGATACTAGGTTTGATATTTTTAACTTCTTACTATTCTTATGGTATGCCCTGGCCCAGGGGTATTTAAAACTCTGTGATTTACATTTTAAAAGCACTACCACTGACAAAATCAACCAAACAAAAAACCTACCCAAATACTTGCCTTAGGCTCTTCACTATTATTCTGTGTGCATCTTTTCAACTGGCTTCCAAAACTAGCACAGGTAATACTGGACTGAGATACTTTGTATAAGTTACATTTGAAAAAATCCCAAACAACCATTCCTAAACTGTCATCTGTCCCAGAAACATTGATGATGTCTGGACTGTTTGAAAGTGCTTATTTTTTGCTGAGGTCAGTAAGAGATGTGGACTCCTGAGCATTCTCTTAAAAAAGCCTTTTTTCCCCCCATCTGCAGAAATAATATGTCAATTACCACTCCAGGCTCCTGAATTAGGGGTGATTTAAATCAGGTTGAATTAAATCAGTTCCTCACGTATAGACTGTTATGGCATACAGACTGATTGCTTTCTCTGAAAAACCACTTGGAGCTTTTTGCCATGTTCTCCCCTTGTCCATAAAGCTCCAATCAAATGTAAGAATTGTGTAAGAATTGATCTCTCTGGGTAAGAATTGCTCCTGTGTACTGGGGACATTTGGAAGATGCAAAGCATAATGGTTTCTGCTGGACATTACTAAAATTGTTAATTTCNTTTGATGAACCCACCTAATTCAAGCAGTCTTCAGTATTCTTGATAACTAATCACATCAAGGAAGCTCCTCCTTGCCCCCAAAATTTTCACCTGTTCCTGTTAAGTAAGTTAAGTTTGCAGTGCAGCTTTAGCTAAGCTTATATCATTCTTTCCATGATAACCATGGGGGTTTTTTCGCTAGGATTTACAACTTGTGCAAAAAAATTTCTGTCTTCAGCTGACTCTCAGTTTAGGGTGTCTCAGCTAGGACACTGTACTTAGTTTGATTTGAATTAGCTTTGTCACTTAAAATAGAGGAGGGCAAAAAAAAGGAAAACTTGACACTTTGTGCAGTCTTGAAAATCCCTCGTAAGCATGCAGTTAAAACATGAAATTTTGTGGCCTGTTAGAGTCTTATGTCCAGTGTTGGGTTGTGCCTTGTGTTGATCAAAAAATGTCACAACAGCCTAGATGTTACCGTGGGAGAAGAGGGGTGAAGAAAGAGGACTGCTCTAGCTAATTGTAGAGTCCAAGGTGAGGGACTTACCCTGGCGGGAGCTGATGGGAAATACCTTTTTCTCTGGGGAAGTTTCATAGGAGGTTTCAGCTGGATGGTTGCTGCCTTTATTTGCTCCTTCTGTTTAGGCACCTCTGGGGCCTCATTGGTCAGACTGATCCTTTGCTAGGGTAGCTGAAAGGTTTTGGGTGTTTTCTTCTTGTGTCCTTGTGGGATGCTATTGCCAGCACCAGGGCTAGGAATCACGGAAGGAACTGCTCCATTTGACAGTGGCATGGTCTTAAATAGGCTTACATAGACCAGAGATGCCCTCTCCTGCTGCAGGAACAGCTGATCAGCTGATTTCTTCTTTTAGATATCCAAACTCCCAGTTCAGGGTCTTGATCTGTTAAGGGATCCCTAAACCGGAGCCAATTTCCTGTAATTCATGGCAGTTCAGCACGTGCTGCCTGATGAAAGGATGGAAACCTCTTTGAAAAGGGGAGGAGGTCAAATGGAGACAAAAATTGTATTTGGCATTCCGTGGCTTGGCATGCTTTCCTGTGATGGACCATAGGGATTCTGTGTAGCACACGGAGGGAAGGAAACCATTGCCTCATTAGGTGCTTTATTGCTGCAGCGACGCAATATACTCTGGAAAGTTTACTGGGAAAATCAGCTTTGGGAATTGCAGAGACACCCTGGGTATGAGGCTTTAAAAATGTCCAACTGAGAGAAAAGTGCTTTGGAAGAATGCTGCCTACATTCAGATGTTGTCTAAATGCATATGAATCCTGCTAACCTTCCTTTGTGATGCAGTTACTGTGCCGATACTGTGTAGTTTTAAACCTTTGAATGACACAGGCATTGAGCTTTGTACCTCTTAATGAGCTGAAACGTAGAGATGTAATTTTCCGGTGACAAATTTTTGTATGGATTTGAAAGTACAACTTTTATATAGCATTCTCTGTGTGGCCGTGGGTAAATGCATATCACCTATGAAATTAGGCAACAGTATTTTTTGGGAAGAGGTTCTTGAGCTGGAGCTCCTTTAATATCATAGAAAGCCATGAGGACCCTTTGGCTTAAAGCCTTTTTTTTTTCTTCTCTTCATCTGAATGCGCTGAGCTTCAGGGCAGGCGACAGTTTTATTGGAAGGCTTGAGAAGAGTTTTGTGCAATTATAGTTTTGGGGATGTTTTGTCATCCTTTTTATTTCAGCCTGCTTTAAAGGTTTAATCGGCCTTAGCTAGTTTTGTCTCCTTTGTTTTTTTGCTTTTAAATAACTGCCATGGGATTTTTTTATTTTGGTCTAAGCTCCTTTTTAGTCTGCATTTATACATTTCAATACGTATATATGAGTAAGTGTGGGATTGTCATAGCCATATGTCATAGAACGAAGTCACCTTTAATAAGCAGGTTTTTCTTAATTCTACAGTCCATCTTTTGTCTGTCTTTATTCCTGTAGAGTTGGGTGAAGATGGTGCAAGCTAGTGCAGATGAGGTGGATCAGAGGACTGAGTTGACCTGACCAAAATGAGTATTTGGCCACATCAGTTTCACAGGCTGATTCACCAGTTGGTTGCGTAGACAGATTTTTTTTTTTTATGTCTGCCCTTCTTTATCTTCTGTTGTTTGTCAATAGCTGCTTCCCCACACAGTTTTGAGTTGCCACAAATTACAGACTGACTTGTTAAGGAAAACCAAAATGAGTGGCAGTTTACATTCATAGCTTGTCCTGTGAACTGGGGCAGCTCAGCTACTGCTACTGCTTCTTCAGGAGCAATCAGTCTGTCCTGGCTGCTGGAGCTGAGAAATTTTGGGAAAGTTATCTGGGGACATGATTCTGCCTCAGCAACTCTGAAGTGAGCTGTCTAAAAAACCTGAGGACTCATGTGCATGAAAGCTTTACTATTTCAACTAGAAAACTTCTTGTTTTACCCTCTCATGCTCAGGTGTATGTGTATTGTGATACAAGTGAGCAATTTTCATTGGTCTGTCTATATGGTTATCTATATTCCCTCCTTTATATGTGCTACTGTGATCAGAATGGTCTAAGTAGGTGCTGTGACTGCCCTGAACTGGACGTATGCCCAAATGAGTGTGTAATGTGTCCATGAAGGTCAGAACACTTTAAGCTTAAGTGAGTTGTGATGGGCATGTGCTGGGGTAACTGTACAGCTGCCTGTTCCTCCTTGGCTGAAATGATGACCCCAGCTGCATGGAAAGCAGCTACAGAGCTACTGCAGTTCACAAGGGGGATCTTTTGTTGCGAAGGGGAGACAGTCCTGCTGAGGAACATGACAGGAATTACAAGTGTAGTCCCCACTTCATCCCCAAAGTGAACAGCGTTCTCTTTCATAAAAAAATAAAGCATGAAGCTTTTTGTGTGTGTATATGTTTTCACAGTCCACATTTGTTTACTTCCTTTTTGGTTCCTAGTGTGGTTGATTAGCCAGTGCTGTCTTCTTCAGGGGATCTGAGGCTCTGGGATAATCTAGATTGTAAAGAATCTGGCTAAGCATGGGTTCTGCAAGGCTGAATAGATGCCTCTTTACCACGCTTTTCTGGTGCTGCAGTGCTAGGAGGACTTAGCTTGGACACAGCTCAGTGCGCTTGCCCAGATGGTGCTGACCTGGTGCTCCTGTTGATCTGAGACAGCCTGGGGAACCTGGGGTTGGTGAGTCCAGTGCACAAACACCTAATTTTGTTTGAGGGTTCACTCGGTCAAAGGCTTCCTGACACAGACCCATGACCCGAATAGCTGTGCTGGCATTGGGAAAGCAGCATCATTTCCCTGACTGGCCTGAGGTAGCTGTGCTAGGAGTTGTCTGTGTTGTGTTTGCACCACTGGCATGTTGAATTTGCAAGCTGGATATATGATGCTGGGTAATGTTTACCAGCTGTGAACTGACTGTCCTCCTCTGACCAGACAATTTCTCTCCTAACTGTACAGTCTCAACTTTTCATGCAGATGTGTGATTTGCCACATTTTGATTTAGTCCTTTCCATTAATAACTATTCAGGCTACTTAAATTGCTCATAGGTAGACTGACAGGGAAACTGGGATATGGATGGAAGGCGGGAAAACATCCAAAAATTTAATCTCTTTCTCTGCATGGATTCATTCATTTATTGACAGAAACAAATTTCAGGGCACTTGATTTTATTCTTTGCAGAAGGAAGTTAAGCTGCAGTCATTGCCTTCTTGGGTAGGTAATTGGTTGCTTCAGAATGTGATTTAGAATATTGACTTGTAATAACTGGCCACACAAAGATGATAGTTATAAATGCTTATGACAATCAGGTACTGCCCAACATTGGAAGAGAATGGCAATACAATTATACAGGGGCAGAGCTTGTGAGAGATGATCTCATGAAGGACTTCTTTGCACTCTATGGAACTGGATTTTGTTAAAGTTTTGGGGACAAACACGGGTGTCTATACACTGCTCTATGTACATACCATTACAGGATTTGCAAAGGGCCGCTATCCCCTCTGTTCCTAAAGCTAACCAGCATGTATTGTGGCTTAATTTGTGTATGTCTTTTTCAGATACATGTACTGGACTGACTGGGGTGAAACACCCAGGATAGAACGGGCAGGAATGGACAGCAGCATGCGAAAAATAATTGTGGATTCAGATATTTATTGGCCAAATGGACTCACGATAGATCTTGATGAGCAGAAACTTTACTGGGCTGATGCAAAACTGAGTTTCATTCACAGGGCAAATCTGGATGGTTCCTTTAGGTAAGTTTTCTTTAGTCAATAATGTGGTATAAGTTATTTCTCATTTTCTGCGTTCATTTTGAACTGAGACTTTTTTCAGTAATCTAGAATAATGCCAGTATCTTATTGTTCTTTTTAAACGCAATTCTTAATAACCATGCAAAAAAGTAGCCTGACATACTATAAAACTGGTTTTAAAAGCAAGACTGTGTCGGTATTTCACTATAGACTGATCATAGCCTTCTTGTACAGCAGGATTCTTCATTTGTAGGCTCTTATCTCTCTTGAAAATAGTTGGAGATGTTACCCTTGACCCTAGGCAATATAACATTTAACTAGTGACTGGGATGTTACGGTATTGTTAATGGTTTTCTTTTCCCAACAGGATATACAGATTGAGACACGCTTGTCCTTGGCCCCATTCAAAGATGTCCTTTATGCCATGTCTATTATTTAACCAAATTCACATTTATTCAGTCCCTTCTAACTCAGGAAGCGGATTTTTCTGAAGGTTGATGGAAAGCACAGTATGGAAGTTGTGTTTGGTGGCTCCTGTCCAAGTGTGCTGTTGAATTTTGACTTTTGTAGACAGAGAGAACTGCCACTTCAGACAGGGCAGACTCAGGCATTTGAGACTGCATATTCAATTCTGTACAATGTTCAGTGGGCAGGTTGTATTGGTCCTGAAGGGTGAGTGTCATATGCCAGTAAAATGTCCTGCCAAAGCAATCTCTCCATGGTGGTCTGGTTTTGGTCTTCAGACAGTTTAAAACGACATTTTCGTTTTTATGATTTCATAACATTTTAAATGTCAGTGTTAATAAAGTCATTTTGCCATGGTAAAATGTTGGAGAAGTTTTATTTTATGCAGTTCTGTGTAATAAAATAATATGCCTCCCCCTAAAACCACTGCATTTTCCATGGTGTTTTTCAATTTTTTTTAGTGAAGTGCATTCTGTGCCTGATTTTCACAGTCATAAAAGGAATAGCAATATTGACATCCTTTATAAAACACTCTGAAGTTTCTTTGAGAGCACTGTGTAAAAGCTAGATAATGGTGGCATTGTAAGTGACAAGTACTGACTGACAGTCAGAAGTATAGATAAGGGAAAAGGTCTTTACAGAAGGCAGTGGCAGCTCAAAGGCTGCAGGTTCATAGACAGAAAGAGAGATTTTCATACAACAACATGAATATGTTTGTCTGATTTGGGGGTGAGTGGCAGAGTGTAGGTTTTCCAGGCTGCTTCTACAGTTAGCATGCATATACAAATTGTATAACATTTATTTACATGTATGTGTAAACCTTAAAGTTGTAATTGGCAAGTCAAATGTATTCTGCTCATTTTAAGGTAGAGAAAGGGCACCTGAAAGGGAGTAAACCTTTGAATACCCTAATTCCAGCAATCTGTCCAAATTAATCTGTGATAGATCAGTGCACGTGCACCACCTCCGAGGCAGATTTTTCTGTCAATCCATAATTCAAACAGTATTTTAGGAAAAAATAATGTATTTTGCATGAAAAAGAAAATTGGCTCACTCTTGCATATTTTTCTTAACTGCTAGGCTATGTAAATGTACTCTTGAGATCAGGATATTCCTGTACAGGGTGTACTCTGAAAGTTCCTTATGTCTAACTGCACGTGAACATTTAGGCCTTTTTGAATATAGTAACTTGTAATTATAACTGCTTTTAAATGAAATTTTATTTATTCCCTTTTCCCTTCCACTAATCAGTGTTGAAACAGAAGTCTGTGACGTTGGGATTCTTAGATTCTGGTGTCAAGGTAGACTTACTGTTCAGAGTAGACTTTGGAAGTTGCTTCTGTCCCTTAAACGTAGAATAAAAAAAGTTTCACTCATATATATCAATAAAGAAGTCTGTGATTTTTTCGAATGCTTCCATCCCTCCCATCCCAGAATCAATTCAGAATTACTTCGGAACTGAAATAAAAAGAAAATTTGCATTCTATGTGGTGGATTATTGTTACTGGAGCAATATGTGTCTTGTATGTTGGCAAGATTCAGTTTGCAAGCACATTGGCTGGAACTATTTCAAGGGATGTAATTACAGGAGAAGGGGAGACTTGATATCTAAGAATGATGAAAATAGGGCAATACCTAGTGGAAAACAGCTGTTATAATATTAGAATATAGCCACCGCTGTTATTACTTAAGAAGAAACAGCACAGGTGAGAGTGGAAAGAGAAAGTGAAATTCATATTTGTATTTATTTTATTGTGTTTTATGGTGAAAAAAGTAGTGGTATTTGCAAGAGAGAAATTTTAGAAGATCTTCAATTTCATCTCTAGAAGAGAAAGTTTTTTTTATAATTTTGTTTTCTTTTTTTCTGTATTATCTGCTTTGTACATGTACATGCCAATACTTGTTTGCATGTGTCAGCCTGCTTTAAACTTGTCCATATCTGAATATATATCAACAATTTTGGGGGTACTTTTTAATTCCCCCCACTCTGGAAAATATGAATAAATACCTTTGCTGTTCAAACTGAAACAGAATCCTTTTCCTGTCAAATATCAGCTGGTTTTTGTTTTCCCTTAAATCTCTGTAATCGAAAAATTTGAATGCAGATCTGAATACAGGTGTAAGAAAAGTAAGTTTGTCAGTTTCTTTCAGGATGACACAGAGAATTCAGCTTTCTCAAAACTGTATGATGAATAATTTTGAATATTGGTTTGTTATGTCATAACACTGGTTTGAAAGGTGTTGACATGCTTTGGGTAAGCATAAAATGCATGATTTTTGTGAAAACAGAGTACGTAGTGTTTTGACTAAGGAATTGCCAAGTGTCTTTTCTCTGACTTAATTAATGTCTCCAAAACTAGTGAATTTAAATTTTACAAAGTTATTGCAGTAGGTATAAATTGGGGGATCCTGTGAAAACGTGTCTGAAATGTCATGTGTTTTTTGGGTTTCAGTTTAGATAATAACCAATGTGAAAATATGTGCATTTTGGAGTGTGGCTGAATGAGGTCATTGAAGAAGTATCTGAAATGTTTCTGATTTGTATTAATTATAAACATTTAGTCATAGAAAAAGTATGTGTGACCCTTGTTCTACATTTAAAAAAAATTGAAAAATATTTGTTTCTGCTGTTGACTGAATTGAAAAAGGGTAATTTAATGAGACTCTTCGGTCGTTTTTTCCTTTTTCTGTTACAAGAAAGGGCTCAGGACATCTTTGCCTAGAACTTCAGTTGCACTATAGTACTTTGAGTGGAGGAGCACTCTTCAGACTTACCTTTCTTTGAGAAGTCAGTTGTGTTTGGGTGTTTGCACAGCTCCTGAAGTTAAGGAACTCAGAGGTCACTGTAGAGCTGAATCAGATACTTTGATGCTATGAAACCCAGTATATTTGTGTCCTTATTGCTATGAAGGCAATAAAAGCCTTATTTTACTTTTTTCAGTTTGCTGTCACTTTTATCGCCAGGTGACTCTCTTGGTCCAGTGAATTTGTTAAAAGATGACAGTTCCTATAAAAGTTTTTACAAAGCCAGGTTTTTATTCCATGTGGTAACAAGTGGAAGCAATCCATTTTTAATCCTTGCTCTTTCTTTCACCTAGGCAAAAAGTTGTTGAAGGTAGTCTTACTCATCCCTTTGCTCTGACGTTGTCTGGGGACACTTTGTATTGGACGGACTGGCAAACGCGCTCCATTCACGCCTGTAACAAGAGGACGGGAGAGAAAAGGAGAGAAATACTGTCTGCCCTGTATTCACCAATGGACATCCAGGTCCTAAGTCCAGACCGACAGCCATACTGTATGTTCTACTTCTCCCTGAAACTTTCTGCATGACTGTTACTTGTCTGTCAGGAAACACGTTGATCAAAGACAGGGTTAGTGTGAAGTTCTAAGGCTGTGCAGATTTGTCAGGGGATTGGGTGCTAAAGGTAGTGTAGCTTTCTTTGAAAATTCCAGTCTGAATTGGTATGAACTTGCTCACCATCCCACTTGGTAACAAAATCCAAAACCCAGAGCTGTGTTTCAGTGACTTCTTTTGGTTTGAAAAATCTGAACAAGAATGATACTGATGCGCCTGGCATCTTTTCAATGCCATTATTTTAAAGACAACTGCAAAATGTGCCTATTATGACTTTTTTTTTGTTTTAGTAAGTAGAATTATCGCAAAACATGTAATGTTCATATTGTGCTGGCAGTCCAGACTTGATTGTGTTCATCTTCAATATGTACCAAATAGTTTGTGAATGTTTTAGTATGGAAGGGATTTAATTTTGACCTTTTATATGAACAAATATGTGCTTCTATTTTTTTTCTTTATATTGTATGATGCCACTTCAAAGGAAGCCACATGTAGAGTATTCAAGTAAGGCTGCATGTGTTTTGTATGTGCATGTGATTCCATGTGGCAGTTGTCCTAGGGGTTTTTTTAGGATTGTGAGAATGGGACTTAAAAGCAATGGTGTAGAAATGTATAAAACTGAGTAGCTCTGGGAAGAATCAGCTCTTGTCTAGGGGAGGTACTCTTGCCATTTGGATTGGCTTGTTTATTTATACCAACTGTAAATTCGGCTTCCCTAAAGATAAGATTTCTTATTCCAGTAGTAGGATGTGGTGTTCCAATATAGGATGTGAGTAAACAGGCTTGAAAGTAAGCAAAAGGAGTTTGGAGATTGTCTTGGTGATGGAACATGTGCAAGTTTTCGTTGGGGTTGCTGGGTATGCTCAGCACCCTGGTTTATCTCACAGCTCCAGATAAGAGTTTGTCTATGCTGAATTCTTGTCATTGCTTTTAGCTCCAGGAATGTCCCAGACTTGGGTCATAGTATTTCTGAGTCAGTCACAAAGAAAATATGGCACATAGGGAAATAGCATATGCTGAAAATAGCTCAGATGCCACTGACTTCATTAAGGTCAGGCTTGGATTCCTTCCTCACCCTTTTTTTCCTCTGTGACTGTTAGTAAAAGTTACAAAAGTCAAATGAGCTGTAAATTTTATGCATTTATATTAAAGTAGTTCAGAGGATTACTCAAACTGTAATTTTGTAGAGATCTTGCACAACTTGCAAATGTTTTTTTAATAAGTGACAATACTATCTATAGTTATCTGTGGCTACAGTTTATGGTTTTGCTGCCATTTTTTTCCCCATCTAAAGAGATGGAAACATGCAGTTGTCATCCTGTGTCCGTCACATGCAGTGTCCATCCCTGTCCTGTACACACACCCCCTTTTTTTTTCTTTTATGTATTCAAAATTGCTGACTTTACATGTTGCTCCTCTGGATTTCCTGATGATTCAGGGATATGTCTTTCTGTAGAAGTTTTGCCGTAGAAAAAGATATTTCCTACATGCAACACTACTGTAATGTAGGAATTGTACAAATTGTTATGTTTTCCTTTCTTTCCCAGAACTGGTTACCCCACCAGTTGCTTACATCTCAATTTAGGTGTCCCTAGAAGCAGGATGCTGGGAGGGGAGCAGGAAATTAGACAGTTTATGTTGTGATTCCTCTGTCTTTTAGTGCTAAAGTTTGTGCCAGTTATTTGGGATCTATAATTTCTTCCTCATGGAGAAAAGAGGGCTTTAGGGCTTCCAGAAAAATGAAAATAAATCTTTTTGGTTTCTTGAAGTTCACACTCCATGTGAGGAAGACAACGGTGGTTGCTCCCATCTGTGCCTGCTGTCTCCAAGAGACCCCTTCTACAGCTGTGCCTGTCCCACTGGCGTGCAGCTGGAAGACGATGGCAGGACGTGCAAAGCAGGTAGGAGCTTGGCTTTTCTACAGTCACGGTGTTGGTTTGGCTTGGGTTTGCTGCTTCAAAGCTGAGCCTTGTAGCAGTGAGCTGAGGAGCTGCCTGATACACTGAAAAGTCGCTGAAATGCATCCAAGCCTCCCACCAAGCTACAAAAGGTGGTAATTTTTATGAACTAAAGCAATCCCTTGTAGAAATCAGAATTTTGACTGTGTCTAGTGTTGCCAGTTCTCTAGGAATGAAATGATATGTGGAACCCATCGCTGAAGAATTTTACTAGAAGTAAGTTTCCATTCAGACAGTGGACAGACTTCTTTTCCCTCCCACTCATTGTCCGGTAGAATCAATGATACAGAAATGGTGGCTGAGTTGTTGAGATAACTGAGCTAGAGAAAATAATGTTCTAGGTGACTGTTCCCTGTCCCTGAGAAGAGAGGCTTATGTATTACCAGTAGAACGCTGTTTCGAGATAATAGCTAGAGTTATATGCTTTATTTGAAAAGTGTAATGTACCCATAAGTTGAATGAGCCTTGTGGTGTACTTTGAAAACTTGGTTCTATCATTGATCAGGAAGCCTCTTTTAAAATTGCATCTTACGAAAGCAGATGATTAACAGTGATATGGTGGTAGGACAGGTTTTGGAGAGTGTTCTGCCAACTCTTCTGCCTGTCTCCAGTGCATTTTTGAGTGTGGTCAAATACTGTAATCATTTTCTGATGTGACTTGATTCCTCTGTGTATTAAAGCAAGCATAATAGATGCCTTTCGTTTGTGAATTTGAAGCAGTTTTGACGCTGAAACTCCAGGGTTTAAGGGCCGGCTTTATTAGCTCATCCTCATGTAATTGAAAGGCTTGTAAGGTAGTTCTTGCAGCTGCTGAAAGACCTTTCTCTTTCTTCCTTCCAGCTTTGGAAAGTTTCCCTGTCACTGTTTTTAAAAAAGCCTTGCTGAATGCTCAGGACAACCTTTTTAGACATTCATACTGACCTCGTGTTTCTGGCAGGGGGAATGAAGGTCACCCAGCTTTTGCCATTTCGTTGGATAGCACAAGCAGGAGCAACTGCTTATACTATGCTTTCACCTTTCCGTTGTCAGGCCAGACAATCTGCCAAAGGGTGTTCTGTCAAAGAGAGCAAAAAAGTGGGATGAGAACAGGAAATCTGGTTTTGCATAAGCATGTGGCCTTTTGGTTCATTTTTATGGATTCTTTCTTTCCCAAGGTCCACATTTTGTTGTCCTGTCTGCCTTATGCCAATATCCATGTGTTTCTCTTTCCCATCTTATTAATTAACTCTTTGGCTGCAAAGAACTGACTTTTTGTTCTCCACACAAGCCTTTTGTAGTAAAGTTGTAGCAGGAACTACGGATGCAAGGGTGTTGACCACCTCTTCATTTTGTTCCCTGTTGGCTTGGGCAAAAGTGCAAAAGTACAGTCACTTGGGCATTTGAGCTTCTTTGACTTTAGGCTTTTAAGTGAGTTACACAAATGCTACTGGGGGTTTGTCTGCAGGAGAAAAAGCATTCTGTTCTCAAAGTCTCTGTCCACGTGGGAAG
Organism: Grallaria varia; assembly: GCA_013396735.1. Lineage (NCBI taxonomy): Eukaryota > Metazoa > Chordata > Aves > Passeriformes > Formicariidae > Grallaria > Grallaria varia. The sequence goes on from VWZG01001516.1 coordinate 206,186, forward strand.
TTTAATGGTGCAAATATAACTATATAATGTCACTGTGTATATCTGTCTGAAAGAATTCTTGTGCAGAAAAGCCCTGAGGCTCTCAGGTGGTTCAGCTCTCGTGAATATTGAAGGATGTGTATATTGGTAATGTTCAGGCGAGAGAGTTCTGTAGCTCTTTAGAGAGGGTATTGAATGGTAAAGGGCCTATAAAATTAACAAAAAACATGAATTCAAGGACAGGCTGTGCCAATATTTGCCTTGCTGAGAGTTATCTCTGCGTGTATTGAAACGCTTTTTATACTTTTACTAAACATGTTAACTGCTGATATGCTGGAGACATAACAATTGGGTCTGTGTTAAAAGAAAAGTTCATTATTCTGTAGTTTTGGCATTTGATGTTGATTCATTCTTGCTTTCTCTCTGATTCTAATTAGCTCTACAGTAGATATCCATCACTAAATGTGGATATTATAGATAGATAGATAGATAGATAGATAGATAGATAGATAGATAGCAGCTGGCATCAGGTATATGTTCTTCTTTGGGAGTGTGTACTTGTTTTATGCAGGTAAATGTTTTTTGTTGCTGCCCACTGGATTAACCAACAACAATCATGCAAACAGTATGTCTGTTTTCTTTATCATCTCTGGAGTTTGGAGGGGAAGCTACTAATTTCGGTAAAGTCTTCCTTTGAATTTTGCATGATATGTTTTTCTCTCTAATATGAAGGAAGTTGCCTGATGTTACTTTATCTGCTCACTCTGTGCTGGGTGATTTCTCTGTTTCCTGTACAACCTGTGGCAGATGTACTTTTAATAAATCAAATATTCCTGAGTGTTATAAACATTTATTATATCTAAATTCCTCTCAAACAAAATTTAAGTCTCTATTAAGAGGAGTCTTTTTGTACTTGCTTCCACAAAAATAAGCAACTCAACCCAAACCTTTCTGTGACACTGAAATCTCTTGGAGATTTAATTTTATCGTGATTTATTGTCTTTCCATTTGTGTTGGGAAAGGTCATGATTCTGTTCCCTTCCTAGTACTTGAAAGCAATATGAGAGACCTCTTGGTAAGAAGGCATATGGGTGGTTGAGGTAAAGGTGTATTTGCATACTTTGCAAGCAAAAGATGACAAATGTGACATCAAGTGCAATTTAAACAAGTGTTTGGCAGGGGGTAGCGTTTAATGGTAAACTGCATCAGCAGTCTTTTGTTACAGCTAGACTGCTCCCATCTTCTGGTGCTAAATTGAGGCTCTCATCTTTAACACCAGTGAGAGCCTGATGTCTGTCTACATGAGATAGCCCATGACCTCCAAGCTTACCATAGTTTCAGAGAAATGCTTCCAGTACTTTGAAGCTTGCACAAAAGAGTGATGCCTGGAAGTAAGGGCAGTGCCAACTAAAGCATGTTCTTTTAATATGCTATGCATTGCTCAGTATAGGTCTAAGTCAAGGGGTGTCTGCACAACGTTCTTGGTCATATGGTTTAGTTTTAGGTGCTTCTGCAAAGAATAGGGAGTTGGACTCAATAATCCTTATGGGTCCCTTCTAACTCAAGATATTCTATGATTCTAAGTAGACTGAGCAATACCATCTCCAGAAAGGGCTATGAAAACGTAAATGATCTTCTCAAATAGCTGAAGACAATGAATGTGGCTGCAAAAGAGACAATATAGTAATGGTACCTTGGCTTCTGCTTGCACTGATATTATTACTCAACTCAGAAAAAATAAATGCCCACGTTCTGTGGACAGAGTCATAAGCGATGCTGTTCTTGCAAGGCTCAGTAATGGATTGCATCTATCAGAGGTCTCTTCCTAAAGGCTGTGCAAAAAAATTCAGCTGGTTAATATATTAAGGACAAATATCCAAGATTACATTGTTTCCTGCTAGTGACTTGCTTTGATGGGGGGAAAGTATAGGGCAAAAATAAAGGAAATTTGGATATTTGCGTCCCTCTGAAGAGCAGGACGTATTAGATACTGCTGCTGAATACAGTTATAGAAGATCCTCTAGTACAATAATAAGTTCCTGCTTCATCCCCTGCATGGCTAAATAACTGTTTTGGTTGGTCACATGTCTCTTCTGTGACTTGCTTCTTTTTTTTTTGTTTTTATTTTTCTTTTTTTTCTGTCAGATGCTTTTTATGTATTTTATACATAGACGTATAATATTTTTGAAAGACCTTTTAAAGTTTAAATTTCTTATTCTTAAACTAGAGAAAATCTCAAGATGAGTTCATAAGTTGAGTAAAATACACTCAATTTTCTACTTCATGATGGTAGTGAAGACTCGACCCTACTGAGGGTAACAAGAAAGCTTCCGTAAGTTTCTCTGGGACCAGAAAATCCAAACAAGATCCTATCTGGATGGTTTTTGAAGCCCTTTAGTAACCCTAAAGTGTTTTTGTAGTTGTTATTTTATTCTTTAAATTCCTTACATTATCATGACTGAAAGAGGACCAGCTTTATTGACTTAGAAGTTAGAGTAAGAATGTTTTAAAAAATGTTTATATACACACACACACACAGAGTGTGTGCTGTAAATGCTCAAGTGCAGGAACTGTTAGTGTCAGTGAATGGCCTGCTGATGTAGCTGGCAGGCTTGACATTGAATTCTTTACACCAGCAGATCTACCTTTGCAGAAAAAAGGGTTTATGCTGCTTGAGATGTGGAAATTAAACTCATGCTGTACATCAGTGTGAGCATTCCTTAAAGACAGCATTCGAGCCTCTGCCATGTATTCAGCTTTATGCATGGTGTGAGTCAAACTCAAAAAGTTACTAATTTTTAGAATCTTCTTTTAGTTAATCAGTGGCAGGAGGTTGGAGTAACAAGAGGAATTTCTTTCCTCTTCTACTCCCCCTCCTCAAATGTACCTCAGTGATAGATACTTCCTAAAAATCTGGTTCCTTTTAGGTGTCTCAGTCCAGATGTTTAACTAGCCATCTGCTTTTTGCAGTGATCTTGTCTCTGGTATGGTAGAATGTAAGTGGCCATGTGAGACATGGCACATTGACCTCAGCTCACCAGAGGTGCATTTCTCCAGTTGAAGGCAACTGTTACTTGCTTGAAAATGGAAGAGTTTTGGCTGTTGAGTCAATCTCTTGTGGTGATAGAAGCTGAAGGGTTTCTGCCAGGAAGGTGTGACAGCTGTAGTTTCTCAAATAAAAATGAAAACCAGAAAAACTCCCACAATTTCATAATTGGAGAAAAATGTGCTAGCTTCAGTGTACGAAGAGTCAGCTTCCCTTATCTATCCTTGATCCTGTTGTGGAAGCAGTTGATTGGGGCGGGCTAATATTCCCAGTGTCTTATTTCTCCTTTCCATTCTGCACATTGCAAAATAGGAAACTGTTTTAGAACCTGCTGGCAAATACTGCAGGAGGATTATACTGGGGATTTTTATGCAGGAGATAGAAGAGTATTGAAGGAAGAAATGTTAAGGTGCTTCCTTCACATCTCTGGAGTGTTTCTTGGTGCACATCATACGTTTTAAAAGTTTTATCTGCGGTTCCTTGGCCGAGCAGTCGTGAGCTTATTACAGCAACTAAGCCTCCAAGCAAGACAAGCAGGCAGACAAATACTTTCATTGTAAAGTATTTATCTCATGTGAATTAACCACCAGAGAAAGTCTCCTTGCTAGCATGTTTTCTTGATTTATAAAGAGGAACAGTATGGACTAATCCAGACTTTCTGATTAAGTAGATCAACTGCTAATTGGAGATGAACAGCGTCTTTGCAAAAGGGAAGGGTTAGGGAGACATTTGTTTTTTAGGGTAATTACTGTAGAATCAGCTTTTTCAAGTACCTCAAAAAGCTTCTGCTGGCATTGTGTGAATAACCTAAAATAACTGTCTGGAGCCTTCTAGCACTTGGGGAACACTGGAAGAGAAACCTTCCATATCAGTAAATAAACCAATTATATTCTGACATTGATTTACTGCTGTATTGGGAAGCAGTACTCAGTCCTAATCTGTTTGTCACAAGATAAATAAACAAAAATAATACTGTGTTTTACCTTATTTCTTAGAAACTTGACAGCTGACTGGCTACCTGTCTCTCCCCCTTGCTAGCTCTGTGATTGATTTGCAGCTGTGGGAAACCATGATTTTTTGTTGTAAGATGTTTTCACTTTGCTGTCTTCTGTCCTGTGCCTGGTGTCTGACTACCATAGGGAGATGTTACCAGAAGCTGGAGGACTTTTATTTCATTCCCTCTCTCCCTGCTGGACTTCCAAAGGTGTATTGTACTTGTTTTGCTTAAGAAGGAATTGTCAAAACTATAAGTTTATAAGTAAAAACTGTCCAGCGGTGGGTACCTGAAGAGTCTAGGAAATCTAGAGGCTACCTCTTCTGTTTCTACTCCATTTCATAAAAATTTTAGTAGTGGTTTTTTTTCCCCTTTCATTTTTCTGTAGATGTTGTTTTGAGCCTGTTTTCCCTTGCTTTTTTTTTTAGTGTATTATGTTATTTTATGTGATTTATATCAAAAGATTACATTACTTTCTATTCATAGCAACTTTTATCCTTCTAAAAGGAGAGTACTTTGTGTAGTGACAAAATGAAATTGCCTCATATGGAAATGTCCTTATTTATAATTTCATTGGATAAAAGCCAACATGCTGTAAGAAAGAAACCTGGAGGGAATGAAGAGCATTCCTGAAGGTCTGCCACATCATCTTCTAATTCTGGTGTCAGTGGTTTTCCTGGGCTAGTGAATGAAACTTTCTTTTCAAGCTTTTTTGGTGTGTGTTTCAAATAGATGACTACTTTCCAGGACTCTGAAACACTGTCTAGTTAGAGTTTGTTTTCTGTGTGGCTAGGACTTGGGGTTTTTTTTTTTGATTTTTTTTTTTGTCTGTTTGGTTTTTTGTTTTTGTTTTTTTCGTGTGTATAAGGGAAAAATGGACACTCTTCCTTTGCAGCATTGTTAAATCTCTGGATTGAATCTGGTTTTATGCTGCAAAAGAACCACACCCTGGGTCTACACTGAAAAGGTTTACGTGTAAACTTTGTTATCTTGCATTCAGTATGTGCTAGCTACATATGTAGGTAAAGTTACCCAAGACCCAGTTGTAGCTTGACTGCCTCTTCAAGCATTGGGTGGCCAATCTGTATTTTACTGCATCAATGTACTAACAGTAAGATTGAGGCACTTCCTAGATTTGCAAACCCTAGTTTGCAGTTGTTTGGATCTTTTTTGTTTGGTTGGTTTGGTGTTTTGGTTTTTTATCTTGATTGTGTCAGCTCAGAATTGAATTTTCTGTGGCTCTGTAATACTTGGAACAAAATAAATAATGCTTAAATTTCAAAGCATTTTATGGTTACCGGCCTCAGAGAGGGCTCCTGGGGTGTAAAGTATTTATTTCTCTTTGTGTAGAGGAGGACAGCAGTGCAGAGAAACTTAATATTTTCAAGGTTTCTTGGTGAGTGGAAACCATCTGCAGTTAGAAGTCAACAGAAGTGGGATTGTAAACAAACTGACCTATTTATGCTCAGGTTTGTTGTTGGGTTTTTTTTGGTTGGTTCTTTTTTTTTTTTGTGGGTTTGTTTGTTTGTTTTTTAAATATGAACTATGTATCTTGTTGAGCTGTAATGAATTTTTTATCACTGTATGTATTTTAAAGTGTTACTGCCAAAAGTCTGTTTAAGACAAAGTAGGTGGTAAAATGGATGTCACTTCTAAAGGCGGTGATTCCTCACTCTGAGCCAGTGGAGTTGTATATCTCCAGCAGAGAATAGGTGTGTATAACTTAAAACCCATGCTTTGCAAGGAGAAACCACAATCCAAAGACTAGCCTTTTTCAAACAGCAAGGATTTCTGACAGACTTTTTCTTGGCCCATCCTTTCCCTATGGCTTGCAATGAACTGTTATCAAGAATTCTGTGCAAAGGAATGTTCATGTTTTTGTTAATAAAGAGTAGAAGCTGGGACTATGATATCCCTAAGCTAACATTCACATTTACTACTTAACGTTTCCAACTTCCTCTTCTCTTTTTTAAAGCTTTCTACATATATATATATATATACACATACATATATGTATGTATATATATATATCTAAAAACAGACCTCAAGCTGGGAGGCAGTGCATGGTAAAACTTAGTTGTTAAATGCTTTGAGGTCTTTGGATGAAATCTGTATATAAGTGTAGATTCTTTGCTTGGTACAGTGGCAGCCAGACGATTGGGCTGCTCTTTGATTGTGGGTACTACCAATGCAGTTACACTAATGCTGTTTTGAGTGAATCTTCCTAAAGCTATCTGATCCTCTGTCAGTAGTGACTTTACAAAGCTTTGTGCTCACAAGTGTAGTACTGGGCATGTACCAACTCACAGAAGCTCTGTCCTGAAATAGAACAGCATAACTATGATTTCTGTGTTGCAACAGTTTTTTCTGGAAGAAACATTACTTTTGTCTTAGCTGCTTTGTGCTAATGATCTTATCTGCTGTGCAGTTTAACTAATGTTCCATTTGTGGGATCTCATTTTGGTGGCTCTATGAATGTGTCAAAACTCTGATTTGTAGATGTTTTTTCTGGTTCAGGCAAAGTAACTGTTAGAAGTCTGCTACTGAGATAATGGAAGAAACAGTAGACAATAGCTTTTTCACTGTAACATGCAGGCAGATATGATGTAATTTGTGAGTTACGTAAGTGCTCTGGTATTTCCTGTCTTTGTCATAAGTGTTAGTTTTCCTTATGCCTACTTACCTTTCAATTAAATCAAGTCCTGTCTGAATCTGGCCACTCAAAACAGTCTTTCAAAGAAACCTTTCCTGTTTCTGTTTTGTTGGTCGCATACTCCCACTACACGCAGTCCTTGGTTTTAAATTGGTAAATCTGATGTGCATTGCATGTGCAATGTCTGGCTGGAGAGTACATCACCAGAGTCTCAGAGCCCACCACTATCACACAGTAAGGAGCAGTGCTGTCTTCCTCTCAGACTGAGAGATAAATAAAGGTCAGAACTGGGGTGCATGGTGCTGTTCATGTTGCAGATGGCTCTATTAAGGTATGCAAGGAGAATATTGAGAAAGAATTTTTATTTCTTGGTATTTCCAAAGTTTGTTTCAACTCCTTAAATATTCCTGTTTTCTGAGGAAGTTGAAGAGCAAGAATGGAATTTTACGCAAGGTTGCTGATTTAAACATCTCACAGTCAGTTTCATTACATCATTGTGCTTGTGGTGTGAAGAGCTGTTACTACTAAACTCTTGTGCAAGGTGCCATAGTTGTGGAAAGCTTGTTAAATAGCATAGCAGCATTAGCAGTTTTCATCCACTCCATACAGAATATTGAAGTTTTCTCCCAGTGCCCTTTTTGCCATACATTTGAACTTTGCCAGGTAATTCACTGGATAACAGCAACCAAAAAAATCCCTTGCTTTTGTGATAAATCTCTTTTTGGTTTATCAAGAGTGCTGCAATACTGCTGTACTCAAACAGCTTGTAAAAGAGTTGCCTGCAGTCAAGTACTTTTAACACATTCTTTTAAAAAAGTGCTTACCGTTTTGTTCTTTGGAGAAGAGCTAAAAACTTTCCCATTTTTACAGTTTATCTGATTTTCTTCCCACAAATATAGAGATTTCTGAAGTTGCCTGTGATGAGACGGAGTCTGTACGTGCAGGTGCATGCACATGCATATACATAAATCCGGGGGATGAGTCCCACAATAGGTCATTGTTCTAGCCTAATTAGCAGACAGACAAATGGGAAAGGAATAGCATGGCATTTTCTGGCAAAGATTAGCAGAGGCAGCCACTGCAGTCTACATGTTTAGATTGGGTGAATAAATTGGAGCATTTGTTACTGTATTATAGATGTCTTGTTACTTGTCAAATGTGAAGCAGGCTAAGGGAAGAATGAAAAAAGCCCTTGTCAAGCTGGTGAGATGGCCTGTTCTGCTGCTGTCAGCTCTGATTGCAGTTAATTTTGCAAGTAGAATACAGTTGCCATTTCCAGAACTGAAGGATGAATTTTTAATAACAAGAGCACAAACCAACCAAATCAAAGCAAAGACAATATCCTAACACAGCTGTTAAAAATACTGATTACTGGGTGTGGGAGGAAAGCTTCACATGTAAGAGTGAAAAAAAGTCTCTTAACCTGTTTCTATAGGATTTATTGATTGCAAATATCATCGCCAAGGAGTGAGAATGAGTGCCTTGAACAGCATTATTTTGTTTTCTGTTCTATTAGGGGTTTTTATTTGTTTGTTTGTTTAAATTCAGATACTGCTCTGATGCCCCATCCTTGGAAGTATTCAAGGCCACTGGATGAGACCCTGAGCAAACTGATCTAGTGGGTGGCAGCCCTGCCCATGGCAGAGGGGTTGAAAATAGATGGTCTTTAAGGTCCCTTCCAACACAAACCATTCTATGAGTCTATGTTAACCAGAACAGTTTATCATCTTTTATGGGTATTAGACTTGCTGAAAATTTCTTTGGAATTTTCTTTCTGTGGAAATTGTGTGCTGAATTAAAAAAAGAGAGTAGAGAAAAAGAAATAGTTCAAAGTTTAAACTGGTTGAAAAAATAAAACAATTTGAATTTGTGTATTTTAAAATGCTTTCTAAATTGAAACTTTTGAGGGACCTAGTTCCTTCTGGTTTTCTGAACTACGATTTGCATAGAAAACTTTGCATATGCTTTTTGCTGAAGTTTTTGGTTGCTGCAATTGTGATGTTGGAATAGCTTGCATTCCCCGCTCCCCCCAAAAAAGGCTTTTGTTCATTGTGTGGTGTCATATATGACCATGTTGTAACAGTTAGCAATTCTGTTGAGAATATCTTCATCATGTGGTTAGAAAAGTGACTGCAGTGAGAGAGGTTTTTGAAGATTAAGTTAATTAAATATATGCTGTTGCACTTTAGCACTAGGTAAATAGCCCTCTGTAATGTATTAGGCAGGTTCTAGGATATCTAGGATAACACTAGGCAAGTCACAGCATAACACTTCTGTAGCCTTGAAAACCATACTACCAACATTAATAATCAAAATACCTCCATGATACAGATAAAACTAATGAGCCAGACAAGCGTGTTTGTCCAGGTTTTTAGAGAGAACCAGTGTCAGGTTCTCATCTCTTTGTGATGTGCTCAGAGCCTGCTGCCAACTCTTTTTCTCTAGCAGAAATTTATTAGTGGAGTCAAATACGGTTATAACCAACACTTAAATTTTAAATTACATTGTAATAAAAGACGGGAATTTGCACCTCTCAAATTGCCCACGATAATGATCTATTACCAACTTTCAAGCAGGGGGTGTAATGTAGTGATATATTCAGTGGTAACATTTTCTCTGTTAATGTCTATTTTAATGTTCAAGGACGTATGTCAGTCAAGAGTCTTGGTGTGTAGTATTTGTCTAATGTTAAGCATCTCTATGGTGGAAATTGCCAGGAAGCCAGAACTTTAAGTTGGCCAGGCAGCTCATGTCCCTTACTATTTCTTTTTCTAGTAAGTCTCAGTTAGAGGTATGTAAGAAAATAGAAGAAATTACCAAGAGGCATCCAGTTCAACTACCAATGAAATGTCCCAGTTGCCAGCTGAAGATTTAGAGGTTTTTTGCTTGTTTGTTTGTTTGTTTGTTTGTTTGTTTTGTTTGCTAGGTCAGCAGACAGGAGTTTTCTTCTCTCTGTTCATTTTTAGCCATGTATGTCTGTGGGACACAACAGAGGTTGGGAATATTTCTACAACAGTGTTTGCCTGCAGAAAAAGGCAGAGCAGCTGAATGTGTCAGAAACAGATTGTTTTCTTCTGTTTGCAGGAAGGTTGTAATCATGGTGTAGTTGATTCATGGTGTCTGGGCTGTCCTGTTCCTGGTCAAAATACTATTTAATATGCAAATGAATGTGTGGTCTTATGCACAGCTGAACACATGACTAAGCTGGATGAGATAAAGTTGAGTCTAATTATTGCTGCTGTGCAGAAGTGAAGACTATTTTGGTATTACTTATGAATTTTAGGGGGTATTAAGAGTGTCTTTCACTCTGTTGTCTAGTCAGCATCTCTAGACATAATCTGGGCCTTAGACTGCCAGTTCCCTCCTCTATCTCTGACCTTGTTCACAGTGAACCAAGGTGAAGCTGCAATCCCTTGCGTGAAGAGGCAGAACACATGCAGTTGATTCTTATCTGTTTGTTCCCAGGCAATGAGGCTTGTAATGTTGATTGTCCTAGAAATACATGTAATATTGGTAATTGCTGTGTTATCAGTTGCTAGGTATGTTTTTGATGGCCCTCTACTTCATACTATTTATACGTTAATATTAAAATCATGATTGCAGACACTTAAATACAGTAGAAATTCAGAAGTTAAGGTAGATATGAACCTGAGTACTGTGGGTGTCTGAACAGCTGCCGTGCTGTTTCTTGAGTATTAACCAGCTCTGTTGGACCTCTCTTCCCTCTAGGGCATGTTCCTATGGAATTCTTTCAAGAAGATCCCCAAAGAGGCCAAAGTTACCTTCTGTCAGGACCTTATTCATGGCCCTGCATCTTTATTGCAGGATCTTGTACTGCACCATCTTGTCACTGCAGCCAAGGCTGCCCGCGATATTTCCATCCCCAAACAGTCTTTCCTTGTTAGTTAGCACAAGGTCCAGTAGCCCACCTCTACACGATGGCCTCTCCACCACCTGTATCAGAAAGTTGTCACTGATTCTCTTCAGGAACCTCATGGACTGTGTGTGCCTGGCAGTGTTATTCTTCCAGCAGAGATCAGTGTGGCTGAAGTGCCCCATGAGAACCAGGGCCTGTGACTATGAGGCTCCTTCCAGCTGTCTGTAAAAGACTTCATCCACCTCCTTCTTCTGATCAGATGTCCTGGAACAAACACCCACAGCAGTGTCACCCTTGCCTAGTCTGCCCTTTAATCCTAATCAATAACATCTGCATTCGTTCATCATCCTCCCTGGGAGAGAGCTCCATGCATTCCAGGTATTCTCTTACATAAAGGGCAACTGCACCACCTCACCTTCCTGGCCGGTCTTTTCAAATGTATAATTTAAAACTCTTCTGTGTTTGTAAAGCACTTAGATGACCAGACACATCCCCCTTCCCATGTTGAGTTTTGAGGCTTGAATTTTTACTTAACTCACACTAAACAGGAGTTTTTATTCTGACCCCCACAACTGAAATATTTCAGAAGCATAGAAGCTAGATATAAAACTTAGTTACACAAAGTGTTTCGTTCTGTTGTAGTTGCTGTGCTGCTGCTGTAGCTTCCTCTTTGGCCTCTGTAGTGGCTGATTGGTGTCCGGATTTTCAGATGATCTCTAACTGTGATTTTTTTTTCCCCTTGGGCTGTTAAGGTGTAATTTTAATTTGCATTAGAAATCAAATGTTTTCTGTATGTTTAAATAAATGAGTAGGACCTTTGGAAACTAACTGGTGATGGAAAATACATACTGTTGAAGGTAATAGGGAGGTAATAGTAATTTGTATATAATATGCCACAAATTCCTTTTCATTTCTGCCATTGTGAAGCTAACACACCCTGGATAAACCAGTATCTGGTGACACTGTAAATTCTTTCAAAATGGTAATGTTGGAATAAAACAGGCATGTGTAATACTTACTTAGCACCATGGACACTGATACCAGTTAAAAACTCGTAATAAAATGTCAACACAAATATGTTAATGAAGCAGAAGAGATCTAAAAGCCTGTTGGTTGAACAGTCTCCATAAAAATGCCATTTTTAACACTGCAGAGATCAGTTTCAAATACGGCTGATACACTATTTTGAAGATCCTCCCTTTCTGCATAAAGTTGATTCTCTCCATATTGTGTAGGTTTTGACCTGTTTTCTGATCCAGAGATGTCAGCATAGCCCTGAGACTGCTGTTCCTGGGTTGAGCCTTGATGGAGAGAGTGCGAACAGCACCACAAAATATGGACTGCTTTTGTTCCCAAATGGCTTTTTAAAATAGCTGCCTGGGAACTGTCTCACATTTGATGTACTCAGAAGTAGTTACAGTGAAGTAATTAACAGTGTCACCTTGTTTTCATGCTGTTTGCCATTATAGACAGTGAGTCTTTCACAGATGATTTGTCGAAATCTGCATCTAGTAAAGAAGCATGGTAGAAGAGGAGGTATAAACTTTATATTGGACTTGTGTCCATGATGGTGTTTAAGAAAATGATTGATTGTTCACTGTTCAGGAATTAAACCAACATTTTAAAACATAATTTAAAATATCAGAATCTGGTTAAGGTATCCCATTGTTTTATTTAGTAAAGGTGCTAAAATCAAGGACATTAATAAAGCTTTTGAAAATTACTACTTTTGCTAGTTGTAGTTGGATTGCTGAGGCATATTGTTCCTTCACTAGAAAGGTTACTAGCTTTTCTATGTCCAGAAGAGAACAGTAGTTTCAAGCATAAGAAACTCTCTTCCTGAAAACCTGTTTTTATTTTGCAACCTTTGAAGTTAGAAAATCTGTATTATGGATGTGTGGTAGATGTCTGTCTTGTTTTGCTGTCATGAATGTATGAGCTTCCACTCCTCCCTTTTCTCCATGGGGTTTGTGAGCTGCAAGTTGTTGTTTTATTCCTTCAAGCCTTCCCTCAAAGTCTGTTGGTGCAAGTGATGTTGTAGTTATCAAACCTTGTCAGCTGATACTGACTGGAAGAATCATTCTAGCTGGAGTCCTTTCCCATGCCAGCACAAGTGTTTGTGGAGCCCTGCAGATCTGGTTGTTAACTTAGGCTGTTGTCTTTATTTCTTTGAGTTAGTTTTTGTTTGGATCATCTCTTTACTGTGGTTTGTGACACACAGCAACACTGTGCTTGCATGTGAGAAGTGGTAATGCAGGAGTGAGAATAAGCATCCCATGGCAAGAAGAGCAGCTCCACTTCATTCAGGAGGTGCAATAACTTGAGGTAGTTCAAAGTGTTTGGGTGATGTTACAGCAGTGCTTTTTAGATTCTTTCTTTTATCACACACTTGCAGCCTGAGCACTATTTCTTTTCAGGGCTTCTGAGGTATTATTTGGAGACTTAAGCCCTGATTTCCAAACCCAAAAGCAAAGTCTAGCACCCCTAGTTAATGTGAATTTGGTTTTGTTGTGCAGCAGATTCAACTTATGTGTCTCCAGAACTCCCTAAGCACATCTAGGTGTGAAATATTTCTAGATATATCTAGGTATATAAATGTATCTCATGAGGGTTTGAATTCTGTTGTTCATAGTGGGCTCCAAAGATATGTCCCATGTTGGCCATTTTCATTCAGTCTGGGCTGTTGGTGGGAACTGGAAGTTGCCACCTCCTGCTGGTGTTTGCTGGTCTGGATGAAATGCAACAAAGGACTTCTGTTCAGGTTTCCAGTTTTGGAGTGCTGCTAAACAGTAAAAACGTCTTGTCAGTTTTCAAGCTATGTAGCATCAATTTAATAACAGCATAGTTAAAAACACATATTGCTCTTTCTGTACTGAAGCATGCATGGGGGAGTGTGGGGAAACTTTTTAAGCAACTGGATGTTTGCTGTGTGTCCTTTTGCACTAATAAAAGAAGTTGCCGCTTAAGTGTCAGACAACACTGAAAATGCCATTTGTCCTTGAAATGTTGTGTTTGGCACCCTTTCCAAAGCAGTGGAACTTTGCAGCAGGAAGGAAGAACAGAGGAGAGAAAAAGAACGACAATCCTATTGCTTCAGAATTCATTTTGCATCAACTTTGGCCAGATGATAAATACTTGTTGTGGTTGCAACTTGCTTTCTTGGGCTGTCTGGAGCAAATCATTAATGTGATTTGTTTACAAAATACTCTAGACTTCTGTTAGCCCTTTTCATTTATTATGTAGGGTGTGTGTGTGAGAACTGTCTAATGCACTGGTACAGCCAGTGGGGAGTTTGGCTGAGCAATTCTGTGTAATGCGATGAAATGTTTGGACCTACACCCACCAACTTATTTATTAATTAGATTCTAGGTAGAGATTTCTATGATCCATTTTAAATCAGGAGACTGGGGGAAGGATGATGTCATCTAAAATATAGACAAATCTATCTTTTAATGAAAGTTTGCTGTCTCTATTTATAGTGACACAGCCTGCTGTGCTCTATTGAAATTTTCACGTCAGTAGCAATGGAAATGATACCGTGAATGTTTTTCTCCCCAGGTGCTGAAGAAGTATTGCTGCTTGCTAGAAGAACTGACTTGAGGAGGATTTCACTGGACACGCCGGATTTCACTGACATTATTCTACAGATAGACAATATCAGACATGCAATTGCCATAGACTATGATCCCGTGGAAGGCTACATCTACTGGACTGATGATGATGTCCGGGCAATCCGTCGGGCCTATCTTGATGGCACTGGAGCACAGACTCTGGTAACCACAGAAATCAACCATCCAGATGGTATTGCTGTGGATTGGGTGGCAAGAAACCTGTACTGGACTGATACTGGAACAGACCGCATTGAAGTGACCCGGTTGAATGGGACATCGAGAAAGATACTTATCTCAGAAAACCTGGATGAACCTCGAGCCATAGTGCTCAATCCTGTAATGGGGTAAGTTTTGTGTTTACTGATAGCACTGTGGCAGGTCTTTGGATCCAGTTTATGGTCTCCTGAAATGGAAAACCTAAAAATTATTGCAGGATGATGTATGTACTGTTTGTCAAATATTCTGGAAATAACTGGGATTCCCTTGCTGCTTCTATTTCATACTGTGCATGTAAAAGATGACTTCTAAATACAGTGTTCTTCTATGAACCTGTACATTGGATGTCTGGTTGAATTTTCTTTTCTCTGCATCTTCAGTGTTACCATAACTAGGAAAGAACTGGGCCACCGCACATTTTCAATAGTTTAATTTATTTAGTGCTCGAACTTTATATTGTCATTCCTGATTACAGTGTGAGTTGGCTTGTTTTCTGCTGTTGAGGAAACAGAAAGTAAGTTCTTTGAAAAGCAGAACAAATCCTGACAAATTTTTGTCTTGCATGTTGTGTGGATTAACTGTTTCTCCTTTTTTTTAACAGCTACATGTATTGGACGGACTGGGGTGAAAGTCCAAAGATAGAATGTGCTTATTTGGATGGCTCAGAAAGGCGAGTTCTGGTGAATACATCCCTTGGTTGGCCTAATGGCTTGGCACTGGATCTTGAAAAAAACAAGCTATACTGGGGAGATGCAAAAACAGATAAAATTGAGGTGAGTAACAGGACATTTTTTGGGTGCATTTGTAAAAAACAAGTCCTATTCTCACATGTGGTTTTATGTCTGGGATACATTTATCCATTTTTAGAGGAGTCTTTTGTTTCATTAATATTAACATGATATTTAGCATAACAAGACATATTTGAGAAGAAAGGAAGTACATTACTGTGGTTCAGAAAACTTGTGCGAGAGATGTTATGTTTGTTATGTCTACATTGCTCCAAGTGTAATTTAATTGCTTGAAATCTCAGGTTTTACCTGAGGCTTTTGCAACAAATTGGGACACTGGGGTAAAATCTGCTTAAAAGCTGTTTTGACTCGTCTGTGGTGCTTGGAACTACTATCTAAAATTGCTGCATGCAAAAGACTTGATGTGAGGCTCACGTACAGGAGCAGGTGGATGAGGGGGCTCTAGGGAGCCATATTTCAAGATGTTTATGATTATGTGGTGTCCAGATTTATGGCTGAGAAGTAATTTTTAATGTACTGCCTGCTTTGAAAACAAAGTAGACATTCTGTGCCTGAATTTGAAGAGCAAAATCTTTATTTTGGTCCTGGTGTGTGAAATTGATTGAGTTTTAGTGTTGTTTGGGGCAACAGCATATGCAGCATTTTTAGATAAATAATTTAGATAAATATGTTTTGAGGAATGACTGCTTTCTAAAGGTTTTACCCTCAGGAAAAGGGGAAAGAAGACTGTCTGCTAGACCCAGAAATTTAACTTCAGTGTTTGGCAGTAGCTAATACTGGGCTTCATGACTGTCAGAGAGGTCCTCTCTCCACTTACCTTTCAGCCTGCAGGATAGGAAACATTCCAGATGCCACCTTTTGTAGCTGGGATCAAAGCTGTGCCATGTGTTCTTGGGGTTAAGCAATCTGTTCAGTCTGTCTCACTTCATTGTAAGGCAGCAAAGCCAGTGATACTGTTTGGTTTGACATCCAAGTTTAGGAAAATCAGAGAAACCAAAGTAAGGGCTTTTTATTCACTCAGTTTTTCTTTTGCTTGTTATACTTCTGGTTTTGGTTCTCTTCTATTTGCAAAAACAGAGAAGAGGGTGGTTCACTCGCTTGGTCTTGCAAACAGAAGATACACTTTAGATGAAGTGGATTGTGACATATGTAGATAATGTTGATTCCTACATATTGTGCAACCCTGTTTTAATTGCTAGCACAAAGAGTGAAATCTCCATACTCCTAGCAATGGATTTCGCATTTTCTTAGATTAAAACAGATGTAAATATTCTCATTTTAAAACTTCCCCCCTCTTTTTTTCATTTTTGCACTTTTTCTTCTTATGCTCTGAGTTTACTTTTGTTAGCTATCACAGATTCCTTCTGAGGCTGTATTTACAAATAGCTCAGTAAGCCCATTTAGGATCAAAAATATTGGAAAATAAAAAGGTGTGTTTGCCCAGTGTTAAAAAATGTGCTGTGAAGAGTCTGTTGTGATCTGTTCTTGAGTAGCATGAGTTAAAATGGCACTGGCATGTTATCAGTAGAAATGGATGTTAGATGTGTATTGCAGAACTTTCATTAGAGAACAAAATTTCTTTTTCCATTTTGGAATATGTACCAGTCACATTTGTATATTCTGCTCACTTGGGAAGGAACTGTGTGACTTTAGCAGTCACTGACACAGCTCAGGTACTGGTCAGTCTGAGGTTGGTTCCTATTAGAGCTTCTTTTCATTAATACTCCTCTACAAGATGAAAAAAGTGTGCTAAGAAAATATTTCTGAATAGAAGCATTCTAATGGATTGTATTTCACACTTGTTACTCATCTTGCTGTATTTATAACCTAACAGTCCTTTTCTTCAGGATTTGTGTTTGATAGAAGCTGTCAATACTCTAGATTTCCCCAGTAAACTGTAGTTTGTGCTACTCTGGTGGCCTCAGTACACATGAAACCTCACTGCATGGTGTGTGAGGTGGGGCATTTCCACTTTCACTTGCTGCTGAAGTTATTCAGCATAAGCTCATTTTCTCGTGCTTATGTTCTGTTGCCAAGAACAAGCCATTTCAGTGGCTTGCCAATGCAGTTGGTGTCTCAGTGATTTGTCCTGTATGGGTCTGTGTGTATGTTCCATCCGCAGCTTGTCAGAAAAAATACCAGCTGACTGCAAGTCGAGGATACACATTTATATTTTATACTGTGGTTGACCAAGCCGGGTATTGGGATTTTTGTTTTTCCTGTTAAGCACCTAAAACTACCTTGAAGCATTTAATGGATAAATTTAGTTTATGCTAGCAGATAAAACCAGCATAAGTGGGATAGTAGTAAGTGGGCTGTAACTCTTTATTTTGTAGCTCATTAGGCAGCAATAAAGAAAAAAGCTGCAAATGTTTTGTATGGTTGACTCTCTTGCTACACTGCAAGGAGGGAGTTCTAAAATGACATTCAGGTTTGTGCTGAGTGCTCCTGACAAAGGAAGTCTTCAACTGTTTGGCCCCTACACAGTTCAGAAAGTTTCACTGCAGCTGCACTCCTGCAGAAGGCAAAGAAGGTTCTGCCTTGTCTATGCTGAAGATGCGACCCCAAAGGGCTGGTAGATGGTGATGGAAAGGGACAGTGGCTGGGCCAGTATATTGCTCTGCATTGGAGCAGTGGGCTGTGAAGGTACTTTCTTTACTCCCATAGCCTTCTTTTCAAAGCAATTTTCAGAGCCCAAGTTTCTCTTGGGCTTTTGCAGAGCTATCACTTATCAGTTTTCTCATCTAAAAAACCACAGCCCCAGTTTTCCAGAAGCAACTGGAAATTTTCCAGAGACCAAAGGTCTGCAAAATGTGTAAGGTAAATGAGAAAATTCCCATCTCCACTGTTTTCCTCTATCTCGTCTACTTTTACCTGCTTCAAGATGTCATAGCAAATAGATACTGCAAATAGACATACTGATTTGTAGATACTGCAAAATAGAATAAACTAAAACCATCATCTCTACTACTGCGGAGAGCACAGTTGGTCTTAAAGCCTGTCAGGAAAGAAGTAGTATTAAAGTGATGCCTGATAATGTAAAAAGTGCACTCTAGGATTTTCTGTAGCTTTCTGATGAACTGCATTAGGTAAGAATTGCTTTCATCACATGGTGTGCCTTCAACTGTTTTCCATCTAGAACAAAATGAGAGTGAATATAGCTTGTGGATATTTGTGTGTATCTCTGCGTGGTATTCTGCTCTGGTTTCTGGTGCTTTACATCTGCAGGGAGTCATCTTACTCTCCCTGGGAAGGACTGTTCATATATAAAGTTCTTAAACAGTGACTGAACTTTATACAGCTTGGAAATTTGATAACTTGTTCTTCCTGGACCTTGGGTTTGAAATGTACTTTAAATATCTCTGGTTTGGTTGGTCGGTTTGGTTTTGGTAACACATTCTGGCACTACTTCGGGTGCGCTCTTGTGCAGTTAGAAAATAATCTCTGCAGAGCTGTTGAGGGTACACCAGGCATCATCCTCTCCCGGGAGGTTGTGTTTTACTTGTGCCCGTAGAGCTTCCCGGAGTGAAAACAGCAGTTACCCTTTCCTGTCAAAACCCTTTGCTAACCTTCCCATCTGCAGCATTGAAGTGCAGCACAAAGGGCCCCGTCACTTTGCAAGCAGTGTGCATCCTGAAGAAACCACTGGCAAGGCTTCTCAAAATTCTGTGTGACAGGAGCCTACGGGCCTTTCGCTGCAAATTTGGCACCCTGTGGTAACGTTGTTCCCAGGTTTTAAATTTATATTTTTAATTAGTTCGACAAAGTGAATGGCAGTGAAAAATAGATGGGAAATTTTGAGTTGTGTCTGTCAAAATCATGTGTCTGTCCACACATCTTCAGCTACAAGTAAAGGGCATGGATTAATCCAACTGAACTTTGGATTTTACTGACAGAGAAAAATTACTTTCCAGGAACAAACAGCAGATTAATAAGGATTACAGGGTTCCAGCAGAGAGAGAAGCAAAGACCCACGTGTATAGTTTCCTAATTCTCCTTTTAAAAAAAGTTGTGGTAAACCAGGTTTTCCTGTGTATTATTTCTTCAGTGTTTGCTTAAAGTGCCTAAGGTATAATTGCATAATAAGCAATTATGAAATTTTCAGATGGCTGTTATTATGGGTGCATTCTACTTAAGCTTGTGCAATATTCTTGGAATAAATGTTCGGCAGACTATCCCTTCTGGCAGCTTCCCCTCATTCCTCTCCTCCCCTTCCCCTCTGTTGACAAATGTCCTTCATTTGTTTTTTGTGGATATTTCATAATCACGTACAGTAATTCTGTGCAAGTTTATGGGCTGTTTAAAGTGTAAGTCAGATGACAGTCTTGGAGTTCACTAAATTTTTTTTCCAAGGTGCAGTTATATGGGCTGTCCTTGAAATTTAGGAAAACAAACTTTATAATTAGTTTGTTGTTGGTTACATTATGCATAAATAGTTCAAAAAGACATTTGGAACAATTTAACTTAAATTGGAGTAGGATTTGTAGAAGTCAGTTGTATTGGGGAGAAAAATTAGCAATTAAAGTAATTTCAGGCTGCTTGATCTAAACTAGTCCAAGTATACTTCACATATTACACTCTGTTTTGCAGTAATTTGACCTAAAGAATGCCATGTTTAGTTTATACATGAGACATTTTCTCATTACTGACACATTTTCGTGTGTGTGTTCCTTTGCGCTGTCATTTTTCACCAAAGAATTTTAAAAACTATGTAATGTAGTAAACCACTTGGAAGATATTCTGGACTGATTTATTGAAACAGGCAAATCTCATAGAGAGAACAACTAATTTAAACTTATCGCTACATGCTAATTAGATGTAAAAATATCAAAGCATGATTTTTCTATGTGTGTTTCAGAAGACCTATATTATCTATTTTATAGATCATTTCGACTATCATTTCGATGATAGTGAGAGAGCCTTAAAATCAGGGATGTATTTTTGGTTGGTTTTTTTTTTTTTTTTTTTTGAAACTTCTCAGTGATGTTTGACTTGGTTTAGAAATGTGGCAAAGAAATGCCATCTACTGTAATTGTTGGAAGTGTTATTAATTGAAGCTTACAGTATGATCCTTAGATGAATTTTATATATATATATGTCTCATGAACTTTTTACTATACCTTGTATTTTTTGCTTTTGATAAATTGGTAAATTATACCCTTTCTAGATGCAAGTGATATGCATCACATTATGTTGACATACAATATGTTAATGTTGAATAGCATGTGATGGAACTGGGCTAGCAAACCACGTATTCTCCCCTGCTGTTCATACAGCTCTGCACTGTATTCCTGTGTATAACTTATCTTTTAAGGTTCTGAATGGGAATAATCTTTGCTATTGAGCTTGGGACCAGATTTTTGGCAGGAGCCAAATAGTCATTGTAGAATGGATAGGAGGAGTCATTTGGAGGAAGGACTATCTTAAAGTGTTGCCACAGGGTTCTGGCAGTTCTTAGACTTTGGCAAGACTGTTGACAAATGAGTTGTGTTTGCTTTTCCCAGAGGGACTTTATAGGGTTGGAACACAAACTTTCTGGAAGGGAAGAGAGCTGTATTTTTGACCAAAACAGACTGTAATTCTACAAAATCATATAAAACCTCAGAGGGATGTGCACCTGTAGGAAGACAAAGGAAACCCCTGGCAGCTAGGGGAAGATGGTCTTGTATGCTCTCTTTTTCAGGAATCCCCACTCTCTTATCTTCCTGTTGGCTGTGTTCTACTTGCAGATTTGGGGTCAAGAATAAGCACCTCAGTTCAGACTGGTGGGTGTGTCAATGGAGTCTCAGCTTCCTCTGCTGGAAGAATTTAGAGTTTTCTGCTCATGCATATTTGGAATTACCTTTCCTGACTAACTTGCTGTCATAGAAATAGTGTTGCAGTTAGTCCAGCCTTGTGCACGTCGGCTAGTAGTGAGGAACAGACTGTTGAGATGACATGCAGTCATCTCTGATGTTCAGCAGGTCAGACCGGTGGGTGATTTCAGATCTTAATGGTTTCTAATGAATTTAAACTCTTCTGGATGTGTTACATGTTTCTAAACTGTGAACTCTGGTTCAGGATTTCCTGGTGTGATAGTACTTCTTTCTGGGACAGAAATATAGCCAGCCTCTACCTGCCAGCAAACAATGTCCATATCCTGTTTCGGAGCATAGAATCTTCTAGCTCCACTTTTCTAATTACAAGATCAAGTTCTCTGTATTTTGCTTACTGCTTAATTAGGAATATCAGTATGTTATTTTATACCTTGCACCACATGAGCTTTGTTTACTTTTAAGAGGACTGTTACAAAGTGTGGGAGCTGTTGAAGAAGGTCAGATCCATGTTAACAAAATGAGATGCTTTAGATCAGTACAGATGTGTCACACCTTTCTGCTCTAAGCCATGTAGGAAGGAAGTGTTCACAGAGATGACTCATTGACCGAATGGAAGAAGATAAACTTAGGAAGGTGAATTTCCTGCTTTTCCTTTTCAGCGTTAGCTACCAGGTAAAGTTGTGTCTGAGCCCTGAGCAAGTGACAGGTATGACAGTATTGAAGAAGAAAGTGTTTGTCAAAGGGAACACATCCCAACCATGGCCAGTTCCATCCTGTGTTTGGTAGGGCTCTTAAAGATACATATAATTTTCCATTCTTCAGCAGTCTTGAGTAAAATTTTTTCTGCTCTTTTGGATGGGATGGGATAGTATGGAATGGGGAGTGCCTCTGCAGGTAGATGATGACCCAGGCTTAATTAGTCTTGTCGTTATCACCTTTTGGCTGAAATGCAGCAGCGCAGTAGTCAGGGGTGTGGAGGCTTCAGTCCTCAAGGCATGTTCCATGTCTCCTCAGCAGCATGTGGTGCCATGAGCACATTCTTAATTCTTTAAGCTGAGGTTTCCCAGATAACTAAGTACAAATGAAATTCATGATGCCTGCTCTTTTCTTCAAGGTCTGGGCCATGCATATGGAAAAGGCAGCTACATGTCTGGAGTGAAGACTGCTGTCTGGGCTACTGCTGAGCATAGATGTATTTTCCACAAGAGAAGCAAATCTTTTCTGTAGTAAAGACAGTTTTTCTTAAGGGTTGTGCTGAGATACTGGATTAGCCTACCCTTTTACCCCTTTCTGCAGTTTTCCGGAACTGAAAAACATCAAGAAGTTCTGTTTCTCTGTTCCAAGTGTAAGGTTCATATTAGCTGACTTTGCCTTCAGCATCATAAATAATCAGAAATGCTCATCTGCAAAGAAGTAGAGCAAAACCAGCCTTGCAGCAAAACCCCATTGTGTAGAAGCAGTTGCAGCATGGACTTCTTGTCCCAAGCAGACGATACAGGCGATCATGTGGCCTTTGTTAGTCATGACAGTTAATGCACCAGTAGAAAACTCTCAAATAATGTTTTGATTGAATGACCATTCTATGGAGGTCCCTTGATCAGGGATTTTACTAAACTTTTATATGCCTGGCTTGGTACTGTATCCATTAGCTTCAAAGTGAAAATCCACAAATATTGGCAGCTGCTCGTTTAAATAGTCCTTTGAGTCTTTCCACAGTCAAATTTGTACCAGTATGAACTTACTTTTGTCTACAACCATTTGTGGTTTATTACGGCTGCTGTATTTTCATATAGACCTCTAAATCTTGTGAGTTTATTCAGGGACTGTATTGTTTTGTACTAGTTTTTTAAAGGGATAACTTAAAAAACGAGCAACTGACAGGCAGCTTCTAAATTTGATCTTTGTGGAGTGCCCAGGAATTACTTCTGTATGTGAAGCTTTTGCCATATTTATCGAGAGGAAATCCTGAGGATGTATTAAACTACAAAGTTGAAGAATTATTTGAGTTTTACGTGTTTGGAACTCTCATTTCTCCCTGAAGAATTATTTTAGGCTATCTGATAACAAATTACCTGTTTCTGCTTGCTAGGGAGAGAATTCTACTTTACTTCCATTGCTGGGATCAGTTTCCTGTACTTAAAAGGGGGGTTTTGTATGTGGTGGCACAAAGGTGTGTGTACCCATGAAGTGTGGAAATGAGCTCCCCTTTATGAGACCCAGTGTGTTTTCTGGTGCAGCATAAGTACATCTTTTTCCAGTTGCTGAGTAAAAGATGGCCTCTATGGAAATTGGAGTAACTTTGAGTTTTTGTCAAACAAGCATGTAGGATAGTTGAGAGAGGTTTTAACTTGGTAACCTTCTTGAAATTACTTACTATGTTGTTTGCTAATAGCTATGAGTAATTGCCTTTAAATAGTGTTCCCTTCTATGCTTTTGTTTTCCTACTTACTTCTGTTCTTTTCCAAGAATAGTGCTGTTTTGCCATACAGTTTACCACTAACCTAGAGGGAAGCTGATTTTTGCTATCCAGGATTTGTGATCCCATGAATATTGCCTTATAGCAGTGTTGAAAGAGATTTGTTTCTCTGATATTTTGGGGATAGTTCTTCAGTGTGTGCAGTTTGCTCTGTCAGATAGGTTGGCTTGTCACCATTGTTTGGGAACTAACTTTTTCTTGGGAAAAAGTCCCCCCCTGCACTTCTTTGAATGCACTGTGGAGTACATCACATCCTTCTTATGTTTAGTGGCAGTAGGTGTGTGCTTTACAAATGCAGAATGCAGTGTTTTATGCCACAAACACAAATTCCAGCCTGTTTCTCTTTCAGCTTTTTTGGGTTGTTATTTTTAAGGGATCTGCCTTAATGACTATTTCACAGCACCACAGATCATCATATTGGAGAGTTCTAGCTGGATTATCTTGAGCAGTGCTGGGAGGGCAGTTAGTGGGACCACAGCTGCCTATTGGTACAAATTTCTGCAATTTTTGGTTGTGAAACTTGAACCTGGATGTGTAAGAAACAGAAGACTTGGCATGATGGCCTGACCTGTTCAGATTCCCATATTTCTGAAGAATGTGCACTAAAAATGACGGTGTAAAACTTGCTTTTCATGCTGTGTCCTATTAGTGAAATTTTGAAAGCTGTCAGTACCATTTTTGGACTCACATCATCCAGACCTAACTAGAAAGAAATCTAACAGACACACATGACAGCCACCACTAGCCTACCCTACTTCTCCCAGGATTGCCTGTGATGGTGGGAAATTTTTCTGTTAAATGTCGGTAGTATAGATGAGACCAAAGGTTTTTGTGTCTATTTATCCTTTCTAAAAATTCTTCAGTGCACTGATGGGATAGCAGTCACTCAAAGGAAGACTTCCTTTGCTTGGCTTGATTGACCAGAGTCATTCTGTGGGAAAGGATGCTAACTTATTCTAAACTGAAGGTGACCCTTGCCTTTTTGTGAGCAATAAAGACATAATAGAGGCCTAGTTAGGGTTCAGCGGAACCCCCACAGCCATCTGCACACTTCATTGGCAGAAGTGGCTTTCACTTGAACTTGCATTTGACAAGTGTTTTCTGTCTCTTTCTCATTCAGAAGGGCCCTTCAAAGCCAAGTAATTGAAATGCTTTCACTCCTCACTCCTTTTTCTCCTTCCCCCAGACTTGCTTAAATTGCAGGGCAACCAGCATTCAGTGTTAAATGAGTAAAAATGCATGCGCTTCCAAACTTGCACTTTCTTTCCTTCCCATAGGGAAGTTTCTATAAAAAAACCCACCCTCTTTTCTACACTCTTCAGCACCAGCTTCATAAAGGAAAAGTTGGGGGGAAAAAGTGTTTCTGTTTCATGATGCGTTGCTGTTTCTCTCCCTCCCTCTTTTTTTCTTTTTCCCTGTTTTTTTTGTTTTTTTTTCATCAGGCTGGACTTTTTGAAATGAAACACAAATCAGGTCTCTGGAATAAAAGGTTGTGAGTATGCCTTGTGGCATTTGGAATGAGGCTATTCACTGCCTGAATGACTATAAATAGAAAGCAAGGAGCTGCGTATTTCTCAGTTCAGACTCCCTGCAAAGAAGCGCCCTTCCCAGTTAAAGGGTGACTTTTTGAAAGAAACCTTGTTCCTTGAGCTGAATTGAATTGCTCCAGGAATTCTACTCCTTGCAGCTTGCATAAAAGACGTTAATCTCTAATTTATTTCTCCTTTTAAAAGGCTATGTCCTCCATCATAAATGTATATTCTTAGCCATGTTGCCAGATATGCCTGTCTTGTCTGTACAGAGTTGCATGTAAAATAATTCTGAGCGCAGAACAAACATTGTTCTCCGCAATTTTTGTGCCTGAAAGCTTTCTTTTTGGCTCAGGGCCAGCTGTCGGCTCCCTTTTTATCTGGTATTCATTCTTCAGTGAGAAGGCTAAATTAACAGCACTCAGGTTTTTGTGGGTCTTTTCTGAGTTTTTTTTAGGGATCGAGGAACAGAATGGGAATTGTGATTGATTTTTATAATAAAAGATGTGATTCTCTCAACACACTTGTGATGTTGCCGATGGTAAGAACTCCAGTAGCTTACTGTTGCAGTCCTGCGTGCATCTTTGTTGGCTGATTTGGCTGTTAGAAAGTGCTGATAAATCTCCCGTGTTGTGCAGTTATGCAAATTTAGTGCAATAATTTTTCTTCTGTCTCCCCTTTTCAGAAGGACTGTAGTATTGAGGAAAGAAACACAGTAGATGGGAGGAAAATGTCTGACACGTTTGTGAGTTGGCAGTGTTAAAGATCCCAGCACTCAAGCCATTGGCTTGACTTTTTTTCTCTTTCCCCCACCTTTTTTCTTTATTTTTGTCTTTCTCCCCCCCTTCTTTTTTCTCCTCTCCCTTTTTCTTCTACCCCTTCCCTTTTCCCCTCCTAACGCAGTGGCAGATTTTGAAAGCTGCTTCTTATTTTCTCCTCAGACCCTTTGTTTCACATTTTCTTCTATCTTCAAAAAACTGGCAAGGGCAGCCTTTTTCATAGTCTTCTTTTCCCTCTTCATAGTTTTTAAAGAATGGGTCCATAGATTCTTTGCATTGCTCTTTCCATTACTTATGGATTCCTAGTTGTGTGGGTGGTTTTTCTGTTCCTTTGTTTAACAAAAGAATTAAAAGGTTGACAAATACCTCCTTTTTTTAAAGCTTAGCCTGTTCGTGGTTTGCAGTGGTTTTTGCATTAGTGCTAATGTGAAAATGAGATAAACAGTGAACAGACAGGAAATAAGGGGAGCAATATGGGGTTTCTGTTCACATTTGTAATAGAAGGGAGGAAAAGCAGAAAAAGAAATACGGTCTTCAGCAAGACCAGGCAAGTAATTTTTAAGAGGTCACCGAGCAGGCTTAATTTCTTTGTAGTTTTCTAAACTGTTAATTTTTTAGCTCAAAACTTACGATTAGTGTCACTCAATGCGATTTTTCATAGCTGGATACAGGAACAACAAGCTTCATAAAGAAATATATTCAAGTTGGCCATTTCCTTCTTATTCCAGCTATTGGGACATCTTGATCTTTGTCATTTCATCCTTGTTATTTTACATCTTGCCTGTGGGCTGGTTTCTGTCTGGGATGCTGTTTGTTTTCCTTGTCGTGGTTATTGCATGACTGGCGTCACCCATGATGGGCCTCTGCTGTCCTTTTGTATTTTCAGCTAGTGGAGGTATTTCTGTCACCTTTTCGCTTTCCCTTGGGAGCCTCATGTGAGCCATTGTAAGAACACACTGGTGTCTTTTTCATCTTGCCTTGCCTCTAGTGATTTTACTCCAACATATAAAGCTGCCTTGTAGATGTCACCTTCCATCCACTCATAGGTGTAAAATTTGCCTGCTACTCTTTCTTTCTCAGACTATGTTTTTACAGTAATTTTTTCCTGCCTCTTAATTTGAAGTGACTTTCCTTCATGGGATGTTTTGCCTTTATAAATCCCCTTGAGCAGAGCTCTTGGTTTAGAAAGACAAGTGATTGCTCAGATTATATTTTGCCAGTTATTTGTCTGACTTGCCTTTGAGTTCTTCACTTAAAATTACTTTCAAGCTAAAAAAACACAAGCAGTTTTTCTTAGATCAAATATTGCATTGCCTGATTTTTAATTATGTTGCCCACTAGTTCATGATAGTATGATATTTTGGATCATGTGCTTTTTTAACTTATCAGTAAGATCTTTTTACATATATAATCAGTATATTTAAAATAATTATGTCTATCCTGTTGCAAAGTAAAACATCATGATTTGTAAAATGGGTGGCAAGCACAGAGTGCTCCTTTCTCCTAGCTATGAGTCTGATTATATTCCTTGATAAAATATCAGATGTTTTTGGCAAATTTAAGGCAAGAAGAATCTGTACAGGAAGGACATCATTAGAACATAGGTAGTTGCTTCTAACGTAAAACTGGCCTCCATTTTGTCATCTGTATTATTAGTATTTTAGTCTTATTTTGAATGCCTGAAGACCCCATTGCTGTCACCTAGCAGGTGAAGCATTGGAGAGGCCCTAGTCACGAAAGCTGTGTCCTTGGAGGGAACGCAGATGAGATCAGTCTCAAGGAGAGCAGACCTGGTTTTTGCTCCCCTTCCCAGAGTATTCTCCTTATCAGGCTGGCTAAAGCAGTAAGGTTGTGGACCCAGTTACCCTGTTTCGTCTTCCATTCCTACAGTGAGTCCAGCTGTTTAAGCCCCTAGCAGTTAACATAAATCTACGTGAGCAAAGTCCGCACTCAAACCCTTGTCTCTTGAAAACATCTCAGAGTGGATCTTCGATTTATCAGATAATCAGAATTAACAAACTGAATGCATCAATTTCGTTCATGTCTATGATGAAAGATGTGGTTTGGTCTGAGGACTCCCTCCCCTTGCTCAGGTAGCAATTAGGAGAGTTTTATGAATTGTTGCTCAAACAGTGTGGACTGTCAGTCCTCCAGTTCTCCTCCTGTTCCTCTCTGCTCTTGTCATGGGATGGTTTCCTAACCTGGAATCAACGGGTGTTTATCTCATCCAAATTCTGTGCTGTGGGCAATAGTAGTGATGTAATTGCCTTTTCCAGGTAGGTAAGACATAAATAAAAAAGTTTCTTTTACTTTAACACTCCTTTTAATGAACTTGTGTTTTCCTTTTTTCTTTCTTTACTTTTCTTCAGTCTGACCTCCTGAGGCAGCATTATTGTAACCTCTCATGGCTTAGGCCTCCAACACTCCCATAGGAATTGAAAGGTTTTTGTGTCTTATGTATAACTGAGAAGACCTATTCACTGTGGCTGTATCTAGAGGCATGACACTGAATCCAGTGTGAGGTGATACAGAAAATCCTTTCTTAACAGGTACTTGGTGTGCCTTGAGTGTATATACAGTCATAAGGATCTGGCATTAGGAAGAAATGCTCTCCATAATTTGCTGTCCAACCTGACGTATGGTCTACTGTTAGCACTGTATAGAAGTGGGAGCCGTGCATCTTTGTGGCCGTGTTGGTGTCATCCACGTTACTCGTGGCATGCGGATGACTCACCCTGAGTGCCAGTAGAGGGAGCTCGGTGTGGAGCAATGGGTGAATTTAACAGGACCCCGTGTTCTTCAGTGGTTTGAGATTGACATCCGTGAACCATTTAATGAACTGTGATTTTGGCAGGTGTTTGGTTTTTTTCTTTGGACGGCAAAGCAGTTATGTTGCTTGGAAAAATAGTTCTCTGCTTTCCACTGATAATGGTGTCGTCATATAGCAGCACAGAATAATATACATAGTCCCAGTTCTCATTGTAGAACTGTTTCTGAACGCTCGATTTTCTGGTGCAGATTCATCCTCACTGGAAATCATAGAACTACCCAAGTCTGTTGTCAGATCAGAATATTAATGGATTGCATACTATTCAATCAAATTAATAAAAACACTTAAAAGAGAAGCTGCAACCAGCAGCTGAATGTAGAGCCAGTACTCCCTGCATGTAGCAACATGAAGCAGGACCCGGACTGAAAGCAGAGAAATGCATGTCTTTGTTAAAGTGCAAGTGAGATATTTATCATGAGCATTAAAAAGAGAATTGCTTGGGTTTGTTTGCATGGCTGCCACAAAAACAATGTCAATTTAAGCAAATTTTCAACACCCAACTTGTTCCTGCCTCGACAGCTTGTGTAGAAATCACTGCAGCTGGGAAATCTCCTGCCTGCAAATTTATGGTTAAGACTAGAAGTTACTCCTGGAGGCTGTGCAGTGCTGTGGGAATATCATTTTTGCTAGTCCAATTGATACAAGGGGTGTACTTTGCCCTGCTTTGCCCTCCTGCTTTAAAATGGCAACGCCTGGCCTAAGGTGTGATGTTACATTAGCGATTCTGAAATGTTGGGCACAAGAAGAATGAGCAATTAATCCCATGTTCCATGGGGAATCTGGGAGGTGACAGAGGTCAGAAGCAGAACTTTCTGAAGATTCTGCCAGAATACTAATTACAAAACCCTTGGGTTTGGGTTTGTTGTTTTGTTGTTTGTTTTTCCTTAAAGGATGGTTGTGTTGGCCCAGCGGAGGTTTAGTAAGTTCCAACCTTGGATTTGTTCCCCTAGGGAGATACTGTATTTTGCAGCAACTTTCTACAGCATCCTGTGAGGCAGTGAAATATAAGTAATTTCATTTTAGAGATGGATTAAACTTTGTGCCACCAGCTTCTATAAAGTTGAAGACCTCTTGTGAAGGACAATGATGCTTCCTACTTAGGTTACCAGTTATTAATTAGAGACATGTTTCAGTTAAGTGAACTGCTTGGAGAGGGTTAGATTTGGGACTCGGGCCAGGTCTAAAAGTTGGGAGGGTTAGGAGTGTGGAAGAAGTTATATCCCTCAGCCTGTGCCAGAACCAGGAAGGTCATTTGCTCAGAGTGCTTATGTTAGCCAGAGAGCACCATCACTCCTCCTTCCTTTGGTATGAGATGTTCTCTGCAAGTGGGTGTTTCTGGCAAAGCTGCACTGTGGAAGTCTTCCTGCATAAAGTAGATCCCCAGGGAACAAATGTAGGTCGTACCTGTACTGACTTGCTGCAAGACCTTTGGTTGAGTGTTTCAGTATCATGTGCCCCTGCAGTGGAGGAAGGTTGGTGTTTTCCAGTTTGTTGAAGCCTTACTAATTTAAGGTTTGTGAAATGCTACATAAATGCAAACTTAGTGTTGCCAGGAAATAAGGAGATTTAAGGCATTTTAGCAGAGTGCCACAACCTCTCCTTTGGCCTCTGCTCTTTCCTCCCTATGGTTTGACTTACGGTTTTAATATTCTGAGCTTGTGAATGTTCTGATCTTTGAGGAATCACCAGCAGACCAAATGTCAAAATTGTTCTTGGTACAAGTGTTACCTTGTTTTATCAACAGGCTTCTGGCGTGGTCATACAGGCAGCAAAAGCAATGTCTTCTTCTCATTGTCTTTGACATTTTGTAGTTGTGAAGTTATGGAATGTGGGTCTGTAGACTTTAAATGGTGCTTATGCAAGAATAGGATCTCCTCTTAGTGTGACTTAACAGCCTCATGGCAGTGCTACCTTGTCTGTGGCCTGTTTGTTCCCTCTGTGGAGGCAATTCACAGGGAGGAAGAATCCCATTTGTTCCACAGAACCAGTGCACTTGATACTATCCTTGTGTAGTGAAGAGCTTCTCAAACACGGTTTTTATTGTCTTCTCCTTCTGAGATGGGAAGGATCTACAAGATAACTGGTCTTTTGTTTCCTCTGATTTTTGTAGTTATCAGTATCCTGTTAATTGTGCTACAGTGTATGAAAATCAATGCCAGGTATTACTTAGCATTTTTAAGAACATAGTAAAGGTTACATGAGTTTGTGCCTTCATTATCTATTTCCTGGTTTTTGAAAGTTTGAACTTCTGATTGTAATAAGGCACCTGGTAGCAGAGGACAGCTTTCTTTCTCAATGCTTTTGTTTTTGCGAGTGAATATCCCATCTTGTCAAAGAAGTTGAAAACTACTAACAAGTGATTCTTAAAAGATAAAAGATTGCCAGTGAGAATTGGGAGGGGAAAGATGGGCTGAGGTCAAAGATAATTTGCTGCTACAGATAGATAATAAAACACAAATCATTTCGTGTTGGAGAAGCAGTCTAAGCTCTTAAACGTATGAAATTAGTCTGGTCTCCAAAGTGGAGTAGGATACCTTATGCTATGAATTGAGATAATTTCTTTTTCTCCAAATTAAACTTGGTATGAATACGCATTTTTTCCATGCTAAAACAAGTATTTGCACAAGAGGCATAGGGCGAAGAGGCCCTATGAATCAATATACTGTTAACACCTGTCCAGTTTATGTCAGCAAATGAGACTCAGAACAGTTTATTCTGATAACATCCAGGTCTTTGCTCATCTGTGAGTTCTTGAGCAACTAATCCATTGGTGAATCAACTTGAGAACCACTGTCTTTTTCAGCCTTGATGCTTTAAAGTAAATGGACTCGAGCTTCTCCGTTAGAGACCCCAGCAAAGAGTGCAATGAAATTCATTTCATTAAGTTCTCAGATATCTTCTGCTTTGGAGAGGTGAGTACTAGACAAGCCAAAGGCATGTCGCTTGTCAACTTCTCACCTTGGTATCTTTCCAAATAAGTGAGTTAAAGTTTTTACCCTAGCTTTTTGCGCTCAGTTTTGTCTCCATGTTGAGCTTCTTTTGACAGTTCCTGATAGAACCAACGGAGTAGGGCAGTGCCAGCTGTTCATGGTCAAGGGGTAAAACTCAAGATGTTGACATGAAGATGTTGACAGGCAATGAAAGGTCATGAGAAGTCTCATATTTATGATCTAACCAGCTTCAGCTTCCTTTTTGAGAGGAATTTTCTTTGAGTATCTAATAGTATACTATATAACAGCTGCATAGTCCAAGCATTCCCAAAACTTGAAATATTTTTCATGTGGAAATGGCAAATTCTTTTATAAAAAGAATTGGGGTTGGACATACTGAAAAAAATCACCAGAGTCTTTGAGTCAATTAGTTGAATTTTTTTACTGACAATTAACATAAAATTGGCTAATATAAACACTGTGATCCCAATCAGGATACTGTCTTATCCCGAATACAAACAAACCAACCAACCTTCCCTCTATCCAGGAAACCT
Source organism: Grallaria varia (assembly GCA_013396735.1). Taxonomy (NCBI): domain Eukaryota; kingdom Metazoa; phylum Chordata; class Aves; order Passeriformes; family Formicariidae; genus Grallaria; species Grallaria varia. The sequence goes on from VWZG01001516.1 coordinate 238,225, forward strand.
CAGATGATAAGCCATCAAGTCTAAATACAGTCTCAAATTTAAACAGGAAACTGATATTTTTGTAGTCACAGTGGCTGCCTCCTCCCATGTTCTTGTGCTCAAAAACCTATAAGTTTCCAATAGACCCATGGAACAATTGTTAAAAAGGCTGTTCTTTTTATGTCAACCTAGCATCTAGGGGTTAAAAAAAAAAAGTAATAATTTTGGTCTGTTTAGATACTCTCTCTTGTTTTCAGCCTTGTTTAATAAAATCAGGGGAAGAGGTCCCCCATGAGTCTGTACCTCTGATGACACAAAAGGTTCTCTACAGCATCCCTGTGACCTGCCTTGTCATCCTTGCTGACAGTGAGCTGGGAACTGAGCCTTAGACATGGCCTTAAGCCATTCTCTGTAGCAGTTAGGATGTGCTCAGCTGGGATTATCGCTGTGCCAGGCACATGGGGCTGGGTGCGTGTCCTTCTGTCCTTACCCTCAGCTCCAGTGAGGCACAGTGCCACCTCATCTTGGTCACTTGGGACATCGGAGAATGATACACTTGAGTCCTGTCCAGCGGCAGTACTGGGAGGTTTTCTTCAGATGACATTTGCATTCCTGAAATAATTGAGGAATTGCAGTAGCTTTCTTAGTGTCTAAGGAGTGCTTAGAATATGTGCTGCTCACTGGGTCAGAGGAAAGCACAGGTTTTCTCATACTCCCGTGAGTGAAAAGGACAGTTCTGGCAGGCAGGAGCATGTGGGTTCTTTATGTATTAACTATGAGCCCTCTTCCTTCAGTAGTTCTGCACTGTATCTGACTGTGTCAGAAGATGCTGAAAGGTCTATAAGAGTGCCTGTTGCACCTCATCTGGAGTGTTACACCATTGCTCTCATTCCCCTCTGCTTTCACCCTCATAATTTCTTTCCACCAGAATACTATAACAATCACAAACAACTGAATCAGTCAAAACATAATATTAAATAAACGTGAAGAAATAAAGATATACTTTAAGCAGATCTCTTCTGAAAATGAAGCTCTAGAGTCCACAAAGTGTTCTGAAAAGATCTCCCATTGCAAGTGGCAGACACTGTAACTTTTAAAAGTAAAATGTTAGAAGTAAATGTTTAAATGATGCTAAGAGGAATTTGTGAAGCTGAAGTGATCATAGCCCCTGCAGCACTCTCAAAATGACAACTGAGAAGCAAAACTCACTTTGGCAAGACAGATTTAACTTTCCACGCTTTTTCACAGTAAAACCTGGTGCTCAGGCTTAAATGTTGATGGAAGTGAGTTGTATCAGAAACTTCATTTAATGGTGGGTTTGGTGGTTTTTTTCCAGAACAGTTATCTCTGTCTTGTGTACGAAGTACTTGAGCCTGGAGATTAGCAGTAAGATACCATTTTTCTATATTGTGGAGATGTAGTTTCATTCTTGCCTCTGGCATAAGTGCCTAATTTCAACAGTCTGCAATACTTTGTGCATGGACTTTGAGCTTCTGAAGGGAGAAAACAGTATTGCTGTAGTTTTGTGGTCTCAGCATTTGGAAGCAGGAGGAGTAACAAAAGCCATACATATTCCCTTGCTTACATTTTTTGTATTCCTTTTACAAACATGTTCAGCCAACCCTTTCCTCAAACTTTGTTCTTTCTGCCCTCTTACGCACTGTCTGTCAAGGATGTAAATGTTGTAGATCCTTATTTCTGGTAATTCCTGTGTGTTTTTTTCAAAATGTGTGCGTGGCGGTGTCGATCTGGAGGCAGCAGTGGGTCCTGTGACTTTACTAATGCTGCATTAACTATCCATGTGACCTACAGCAGCATGTGGTGGTGTCTTGACTGTTTCCTTGCATGCAACGTGGGGATAAGTGATAGCTTTCTGTACAAAGTGTTTGGATCCATGGATGGAAAGAACTGAGAGAGAGGCACTAAGCGCTGTAGTTTGTGAGTGGAAAATTGACCTCTAGTTAGCCTCCCCCTTCTTCTAAGTATACTCTGTGTTTTGTTTGATAGTGGAAATCTAATCCTTTGAGAAGCACAAATTCCTATAACAGCTCTGATATGTATAAATAAACCCATATTCCTCATTACAAACAACATCAAAGCAATCACAGTATGGATTAAAATACACAACCCACCCTCCTCCATACTACTATGCAGCAATGCGGAGTTCAAATGAAGCCATTAGCAGTATCTCCAAGTATTTGGCAAAAGCACCCACACTTGTGTAGCTACAGGCAATGAAAGTCCCTACTACAAAAAGGGAGGGACAGGGGGAGTAGCCTGCATTGATCTAATTAGTCAATGAAGCACAAAGAATGTAAAATCTCATTATATATCACCAGAAAAATTTGGCTTGAGAAGTAAAGAATATGTAACTGATTTGTCCATGGGTAGATTATTCAGGTCTTTGAATCTTCCAACAGGAAACAGGATTTCTGAAAACATGTTAGAAACACACACACACAGACACGTACATGCACATACAAATAAATACAAGTATGTAGCTATCTGTGCTGATACATATGCACATACATAGGTGCAGCCAGATCCTGAAACTTTCTCAGCCTTTACTCAAGGTGTGTTTTCATGAGAAGGTTTCTGATATGGATAAATTGATTTTTTTCTTTTTGATTGATAATGCCAGTCACAACCTGAAAACATGGTGTGCACCTGTTCCAGTATTACTAAACTCAGACCCTGGGTTTGTCCCATTGCCCCAGGCAGTGCAGCTCATGCATGTAACAGCTCTTCTCCCTAAAGAAGATCTGCTTAAAAATGGGGACTTAAAATGACTTTTTACAGCTTACTTTTTGCACTTATTGTTGAAGCTTTTCAGAGATTTGCGTTACATTTTTTGCATTTCTCTGAAACCCAGAACACTTGAAACATTTATATTAGAACTTAAGCCAAAATTCCTTCCCAGTCAGTGTCTCTCAAGGGCTGAAGATTTAAGTAAAATGCCAAATAAAAGTTATGACCCCCCCACCCCCCAAAAAAAGAAACCAGAAAAACAAAAGCAAAAACAACCCAGAAAAACCACAAAAGAAACACTACACCTAGAGAACCACCCACCAAGCCCCAAAGCTAAACAGACAAAACAAAAGGGGAGAGGAAGAAACAGAGGCACTGAAATGAAGGGACTAGTTCAGTCTTGCAGGTGGCCGGTAGCAGAAACAAAGGAAGAAATCTTCCCACTCTAGCATCCCGTTTCTTCCACACGTGGGGTAGAACAGAAGGTTTGTGAGTCTCCAGAAGTTTGTAGAACCAGGATAGCATTTAGAGAAAATAATGAATATTACCAGTGCAGGTGCAATTAGTGATTTAGCTCATGATTGCAATGTTGGCTGCGTTCCAACTGCTGGACTAGCAGCCTTCTTTTTGTTGGCAGCTTTTGCATCTGTCGCCCTGGTTCTGCTTTGCTTCCATTCCTTGAGCTCTGCTGGGACACAGGTTCTCCACCCAACTCCATCTTTTGCTGTGATTGAGGAGGTAGTGTGGATCATGGTCATACCATCAGTGACTTGATGAAGAGAAGAAGGATCTTGTGACCCTCAGAAGTTAAAGTGAGCACAATCATATCCCACAATTCTGTTGTATTGCTTGCAGTATGGTGCAAAAATCCCTCTTCCCTTCTCCCCAGAACAATAGGTATCTGCTGGTCTCTCTCAGAGACTACAAAGTATCCAGGTCCCATCTTGAGCTCTTTCTGAGCAGCTGCCACAACTTGCCATGTTAGAATAGAGTCTAGAAAACAGCAAAATTCTGTATTAAAATTTGAGCCTGGATATGCAGAAAAAAACCCCAGTGCATCTGTACCACTGAGAGTGGCACTAAACTACCCAGACGTTATTGATGCTTCACAGCTACTTTGAGAATTCTGTGCTTTATGGGGAAGGACACACTGACACATAAAAGAGTTGCAGTTCAACATATTTTCTGAGACTAAGTCTCTGGTCCTCTGTTGCCCTGTCTGATACATGTGCCTGTCTACAGACCGTTTTTATGTGACGTGGGGCAGTCAACTTCAAATGTATTTATCAGCAGAAAGCATCCAAGTGTCTGCTCACACGTGTGTGGCTTTACTTATTCTTTTTTCTGAACATACAAGTCAGCTTTCTCTTTGCAAAACTCAGGTGATTGAGATTAATTATATCACTGTTGAAAATGCACTGTTTTTTCAGTCTGTATCAGAGTGGAAGTCTGTTAGGTATAGTCTTTGGCTTGCAACTCACCATTGACATTCTGTAAGCAATAGAGAAGGCACTAGGGGTGCCTCAGTGGAAAATACTGTGCAAGGTAACCTGCTGAATTGGTGTATAGAGATGAATCCCTTTCAGCTAATTATAAATAAATAATAATAAATAAACAAACCTCTTAAAAACCAGATATGCAGGTGGACATCAAAAGGACCTAGGTTTTTGATAAGATTGGTCTCATCCCTGAAACACACCATTTCATTCTGTGCTTTCCACTGAATGGTACAGCAGCTATAAAGCCAGGAGTTCTGTGCAAGGTATGAGATTAAAGGATAGCTAGAGCTAAAACAGGAATGCTGAGCCCTTTTTGGAACAGGAGTAGAATGCTTCACCAGTGTGGAGGCCCTGCCCTTTGAGCCAAAGCCTAAATCTAACTTTAGAAAAGAAGTTGAGTCTTTGTGTTCTTTTGCAGGCCTGAAAACTTGGTGGAGATTATAATAAAATTAAAAAACATTGGCAATTGCTGAGGTTGCTAAATGAGAGATTACTGACTGCCGTGCAGGGTTGCTAGAGAGCTCTGGTAAAGGGTAGAGGGGCTGTCTCCACAGCCCAGTAATGTGCTCCAGCTGGTGCTGGAAGCCTGATACCTAGAGCCCTGTATGTGGCATGTTTTCCAAGACATGAACCTCAGCCATCATTCTCTGGAGATGGACTTGATCCTTGAGTGAGAGAATGATTTATGGTCATGAACTATGAATGCAGCACAGTGTCTTATTTGGACTATCTGGTGTGCTTTTGCAGCAGACTTCTTAAATGAAAAGGCAGAAGGTAGCTAAAACAGACTGTCTAGCCTTTTTACGAGCTGCTTTGTTTTAGACTTGGCTGAAGGAATGAGTGGAATATTAGCAGTGGTATGTTAAGGAAGACTGCATCTTGACTACACAACCAAAAAAAGGTGCTTGAATACTTTCTCAGTACAGTTTGCAGAGAGCAAACAGTGAGAATAACACCAAAATCAGATGTTACACTTCTTTTTTTGTCATTTATTCCCTTATAAAAATAGACCTCTTAGAGGAGAACCACTTTTACATTGTTCACACATGTAGACATAGAGGAGGTGCATAAGCCTGTAGGGACTGGAGGAAGTAAGTCCCGTAGTGCAGTGAACAGGGCACTGGGAGCCAGTGAAACCATGTCTTTTGTTAGGAAGCTCTCCTGTACCCCCAGTCATGTTGGTTTTCTGTAATTTAGGTCACAGGGAAGCTAAGTAATTTGCTTTCATTAACCGCAAACTCTACGAAGGACAAACTAAGACTATGCAAATACTTTCCTGAAATTAATGCAAAGTAAGAGGAGGATACTGATATATCTGAGAAATATTTGTTAACTAGTAGTCTGTTCTCTGACATTTCAGAAGCTGGGTCTGATACCCATGTCGCAAACTGAGATCACAAGAGTTTCCTGAACCCACACAGTACTGGGAAATATATTTTTGGCACCAGTCTGTTCTTGTCAAGAGGATTTTTTCATGACACGGTTAACATGACTTAGATCCAGGACATCCTTGTATGAAGTATCCTGCTGGTCTGATGTATGGCATGCAGGTTTGCCCAACTACTTCAACAACTCCTCATATTTTCCTGATGTGTTACAATGAGTTTTTTAATTCAGTTAAACCACACAAAATGACAAAAAGTCTTGTTTAGAGCTGTGATACTACTGCAGACGTTCTTCCTCTTCCACTACTACATAATTCATCAAGTGTATGAAAAGATGGGGAACTATGAAGAGAAATAAGATTTCAAGAGTGAGTTGTCACCTATTATTGCGTAAGAATATGAAGTGCAGCTTTTTTTTTTGGTCTTAATTAAATTAAATCCATTTAAAGAAAAAGAAAATGCAGATAATTTTTTGTTGTTCTTATGGTTATATTTGAAACTTACTAACATAATTGTGCCAAAACTGGGATTGAAGTTTCATGTTTTGTAACAGCGTTGCTGTTTTCAGAGCTGGCAGATTGTCTGTTCCCAATGCATTCCATATGTGCTGGAGACCACAATATGGAGGGATTTACAGGGTACAAGTTGGAGTACAAATAATGGAGGTGGGAAGCACCCATCTCTCCTTGTTTTTGAGAACAAAAGGGCTTCACAAAACAGCAGTCGCACAGAATCACAGAATGGCTGATGTGGGAACCTGTGCCAGTGCTTGGTCACTCTCACAGTGAAAAAGGATTTCCTGATGTTCAGAGGGAATCACCTGTGTTTCAGTCTGTGCTCGTTGCCTCTGATCCTGTCACTGGATACCACTGGAAAGGGCCTGGCTCTGTCTTTTTTACACCTTTCCTGCATGTTTTTACATTCATTATGAGATTTCCTCCTGAGCCTTCTCCAGGCTAAAGAGACCCTTCTCTCTCAGCTTTTTCTCATAAGTGGGATATTTCAGTCCCTTAATTGTCTTCATAGCCCTTTGCTATACTTGCACCAGCATGTCCACATCTCTTTTCTGCTGAGGATCATGGCACCTGACACAGTATTCCGGCAGAAGCTTCACCAGTGATGAGTAGAGGAGAAGGATTGCCTCCCTCAACCTCTGGCAACCCTCCTAATGCAGCCCAGAATACCATTAGCCTTTTTTGCAGCAAGAGCACATTGTCGGATCATATTCAACTTGTTGTCCACCAGGACCCCCCAGGTCCTTCTCTGCCAAGCTGCTTTCCAGCTGGGTGGCCCCCAGCCTATGCAAGTGCCATGGGATTGTTCTTCCCTTGGTACAGGACTTTGCGGTTCTCCTGGTTGGACTTTACAAGGTTTCTCTCATCCTGATTCTCCAGACATCATGTACAGCCTTGGAATGAACATCCAAACACAATTTAATTTCAGCCAAGGGATCATAGGATTGGCAGAAGGGGTTGAAGAAACTATGGACCTACTCTGTGTAGAATTGTGTTTCATGTAAAGTGAGAGTGATCGTGTCATTGACCGTACCACAGAAAAGGTTAAATGAAAAAGCAGTGTTATATGGGCCTCAGGTTTTACATGACTGTTTTGTCCAAGGGTAATCAAGAAAAATATATTCATATGATGCAGCATGCATTATACCCACTAAAATGAATTATTGGCCAATAGATACAGTTCTTCACTGTATTTCTGACATTCAAAGCAGTGTACACCATTCAGTTGTTTTGAATGTCTGAAACTGGAGTGCAGGAGAAGAGTGTGCTGTTCTTGTGTCTCAGAGTGGCTCAGTCTTAGGTTGCCTTGCTACCTACAGTGTTTCTTCAACTGGACTTTAATCATGCAGCACTATAGCTAGGAGAGAACAGGAAAAGTTTCTGGTTTCATGCTGTATGAAATCCTTAGTCTCACTGCCTGTACAGCCACAGAAATGCGTATGCTGGCAGAGAAGGAAATGAGAATGAGCTGCAAAGGCTGATGTGTAAGAAAGTTTCTCGAACCGTCTCTTCCAGTGACTTAAAATGATCATGAAGTTTCTGGGCTATTGTGTAATAAATTTATAACCTCAGCTGTGTTAAGAGAGGTAAATGAGCATCTTTAACCTTTACTGCTGCCTTCAGTTTTCTCAAGTATGTGGACCCACATTCACCCTGGAAAGACTTAACACTTCTCGTAGATATCTGTTGAACAACACTGGCTTTTGCAGCTCTTAATCCAAAGCAAGAGGAGAATCAAATTGAAGAACTTTTCCCTAGGCATATCAAATAGTTTTACACTGGTAATGAGAAGATCCAGGAGAACGATTTTCTTGCCTTCACATACTTCTTGAAGGAGTAAGCAAAAGGAACTGAAAATCTTCATACACATTTGTAGGGGTATTAACTTGAGAAGAAATAATACTTGAATTACCATACTTCCATTTTTTTCTTAGCTGAAAATTGGAAAATTGAATTTTTTTTACACAAAAGTATTTTCAGGAAACATTCCTTGATTATGTAACTGTTTTCACAGGAGCAGCTGTTAGATTCATTTTCCAGTAGAATATGATTTCTAATATCAGATATCTGATTCCTGAATGGACTTCTGTGAATACCCCTGTAACATCTTTCAGTTCTGCCGTTGGAATCTTCTAAGCTGAGAATAGGCTTCTCTCTAATTCCTTGTTAAAAAAAATGAGGGAAAAAAGAAGAGATTGCATTGCCTTCATTCTCTGTTACTGAGATGAACTGCTGCCTTTTTTTTTTTCTTTTTTTTTTAAGCCTCATTTAGGGCAATATTGGCATAGGTAGGTTGGAAATGAACACAGGAGATGAGTACTTCTGTGTTACTCCAGCAAGGTCAGGAGTGATCCAGCCCTCCTCATAGAATTACTGAAATTATGGTGTCCATCCCTGAGGACCAGATTAATGTTTTAGAATTCAAGGAGTCAGCCTGGCAACTGAATTAGCTGAGGATCTCTAGAAAATGTGAGTAAAGGCTGTCATTTCCAGTTAAAGCTTAATCCCTGATAGCATTTGTATTAAAGGATGATGCCAGCAAAAGGCTGAATTTAAAATGGAATAATGTTTTTTTGCCTTGTCACAGTTTATAATTGTGAGTATATGAAGTTTGACTCTTCTAACAAGGTTGAAATAATTATCTGTAACATACATTGACTAAATTTTCTTTAGGATCAAATTAAACAAGCGCATTTTGTTTGCGAATCTAAGTATTTGTGGCTCAAATCCTTGTCCAGACATAACCTTTTTTGTGATTATTTACAATGTTTTTTCAAAATCTTATTTCAGGAATTTCATGCATAATTTTAGATTTTTTATGTGTTTTCATGGGTAGCTTACCAAAGATTTCTTTAAGCTTTTCTATTGTTGCCAGAAGTTCCAGCAGCTTTAAAGAAAGCCTAAGCATTTGTTTCTGATTAATTGAAAGCTTTCTGTAGAAGTATTGGTAAGTAAACTGATAATATGACTGCAAATAATTTTGTTTATTTTAGAATACATGATTTTATATTGCTTTAAAAAAAAAAAGAGGCACTGTTATGCATTTATTCTCAATGACATGAACAAGTGCAGTAGTAGGGTTATGCCTCTATGTTACTGTATCAGAAGTTGCATCCAAGTTGAATGCTGTTGTGCTCACTGCTGCATATGCATATCATATTGGGTAGAATTCCTCCAAAGCCTTGAAAGTTGTACGGCATTGGCATTTGTCTCCAGTTCTCCCTTCCTTTTCACCTCTTATTTCTCTTATCTATTGAAAGTATTATGAACTAGAATTGTCACGTCCAGTCTAGATGCAAACCCTCTCTACTACTAATGAGAGATACAGCTTTGGATTTGCATTAATCAGTTCAAGCAATCTGTCTGTCTCCTTGTACTTGAGAGTTATATTGTTTGAAGGGGCATTTGCAAGATCTCGGCAAGGAGCAGTAGGTGTAGCTGATGATCCCTCTCTTTCATTTGAGAGCCTGAGTACTGCTAAAATCATACTTGAGCTCAAGGGCCCCAAGGATTCTAATCTGGAGATTCTCCCCTTCCTAATTAGGATCAGAAGTTAGGAAATACTTTCCTCAGATGATCATTTCCAGTTTTTCTTTCTAAGTCATCCTTTACTTCTTGTTCCTTTTAGGACTTCCTATTACATTATTGAGTTAGAACTTTAAAAAGGGCATCTGTGCTCAGGTCAAGGTCCATCTGCTCCTAGTTTCTCTCTCTGACAGTGAACCAAAACAGATATCTACAAAAGAGGAAAAACTGGGTATGCATACACTATTTACCTGAACTACTCATCTTTCAAATATTTTTAATCTCAGGGGCTTTTACTTGACACAACAGGGCAACAATTGATCTATATGGTTTGGGTTCCTGAGTGATGAGGGTTTAGTGATCAGCATTTCTGCCTCTGCCCTTTACCTGTATTGAAATGTACTGTGATATGAATGTGGCTCACATGAAAAGCTTTATTTTATCGTCCACTGTTGCTCTGGCCTCAGCTGCCATGGCTGCAGTTGCTTGTATGCTTCAGAAACAACTATTTCAGAAATAACTGTCCTTCTAAAAATAAGCTCTCCAATCCAAAATCATGAAAATATAATTACTGGTGTTTCATTGTCCTTTCCTTGTAAATCCAATCTTCTGTAGTATCAAGTTTTCAGTTGTGCCAGCCTTCAGGGAGGGAAATACTATCATTAATTAATTCTTTTAAAAAAATACATAATTCAAATTCATGTAGATTTCCCATCCCCACTCCTTTAAAACTAAATCCTGGTTGTCTGATGAACTTTTTTAGGCTTAGAAGCATCACGTGGCAATCAGATTAAATTAAGTTTTGTCCCAATCCAGTGTTTGCAAGGTCAAGGGAATACAGGGCAGAAAGACAGATCTTGGAGTGCAAGCGGGTAGGATCATTGCCTCCTCCACAAGTTCAGGGTGAAAAACTGTGCTCTTTGCCCTGTCATTAGGCTCCTCAACTTTCACATATAATGATTTGAAAGTGAGCCTGGACTTTTGGATTTTAGTTATTGCAGGAGAAAGTCGTTAGCTGGCAGATTACAGATGAGATTGGTGTTGGGTCAGTTTTTATTGCTTGGCTTTGCAGACATAGCTGTGGGTGACACAGTCACATGCACAGATTATATTTTGCCCCTTTACCTGGGATTGAGTGTCTTCAAATAATGGTGGTTTAACAGTAAATATGAGATTTTGGGATGTTTGCATAGGATTAAGAGAGGGCAAGCTTTATAATTTGTTTCTAATCTAATGACAACCCTCTAAGGTAATATTATCTACTCTATAACATGTAAGTCATCAATTATTAATGTATTTATTATTTTAGAATATGTCCTTTGATTTTAACCATCAAATCACTCCTGCTGTGTCAAAAGGAAAGAATTCCTTCTGTTGCCCAGTGTGACACTATATATGTATAATAGACCCTTGGGTCGATTATGTTGATGAAGATGCTGTTAAACAAGTTCTTTGCATCAGTGCCTGAAGGCAGTCCAGGCCCTTCCTCTCTCAAGAGTGTGTTTCTGCTCTGTCCTGGCTGGCACAGCAGTCCGTTCAGCCATGTGAAAAAACAGAGCCGGGAACTGATCCAGCTGAAAAATAACCAGCCAAAAAGGTGTATATTTTTCAGTCTGATACGTTTTCTGCCACACAAGTGGTTGTGCTGACATGGCAAGAAGGTGTCAGTGTGAACAGGGGAATGAGAGGCCAGAGGCAAAGTGGCATCTGCTTGAACTAGGCCGAGTAACACTGCTTGCCAAATTTAAAGCTATGCTCTGAAAGATATATTAGTTTGGCTCCTTTCTTTGGTATTGAAGCGCAGTTTGAACGGACAAGGCAGGGATTGGAAAAGAGGAAGAAATTTTGTCCATCTTATGCATGTGGACAAATAATGTTTGGAGAAGTACAGTGACTTAACATGAGGTTATATACTAAGGTTCATCTTTGAGCCATAAAACCAAACCATCCTCTTGATACCTGAGTTAGCTGCTCAACTTCAAATAGAAGGGACTCTTAGGTACTTTTCTTTTGGAGGGCCGCTCAGTTGTGACCGTAGACCAGCCTGAGTGTAGCTAACTGCCTGAAGATGTTGTGTATGTCTGCTCTTCTCTTATCAGTAGGTGCTAAATATACCTCTTTTGTTTACTTATGTGGGGGCGCAGGGAATCATGCCCTAAGCAACTGACTTGTAAGATAAAAGGACATCCTAAATTTAAACTAAAGTCTTGATTCCTCTGTTTAGTATTGGTTTGATCTAAGAAGCTCTTGATGAACCACCTTACTTGGATTTACTCTCAGGAGCCTTCAACACTTCTCACTCTGTGCTGATAAGGCTTAGAGCCAAGGATTGAAAATAAGCTGCGTGATGTGGACTTAGGAATCTATATTCCCTTGAGTGAAACCAGACCTGCATGTGAACCGTGGGAAAGTTATTTGTTTATCTGTTTATTTGTTTTTCTTCCAGTAAGTGAAACATTGCAGATTAGCCTCACATGAAGGGTTATTCCACCTGGCAAGTGCTCTCACTTACCTGAGCATGGGAAGAGAGGCACTGTCATGTGGTGAACCCAGTGTTAGGTTGGCCCTTGAGTCTCTGAGCACTTAGTGTTGCTTGGTGATTCAAGGTAGCTTCTTTCCTATGCCTCTCTGGTCCTGTCAGGTGATCAGGATGGTGTTATTTTCTTATTCTTGAAGTACACTGAGCTCATCTGGTGAAAAAGGGTTCTAAGAACTGGGACGGGACAGTTAGATCAATTGTGAGATTTATATAAAAAAAGTAACATTCTGGGCAATTCAACTGATGGTCTGACATCCAGAGAGGACTGATGAAGAGAGAGCAATGTAGCAGAGCATCTTCCTGTGTTGGTTTACCCCACAGGAAGCTTTGAATTTTGGCTGCAGAAGTGGTGGCACCTCCCAGTGTGACACCGCAAAACATTCTGTACCACAATAATTTAGACTGGGCCTTCAGCTGTGCAGGACTTGGTTTCCCGTGGCAAACGTAATGGGCTGAACTTCAGAATGTCCTCCAAGGGTCTGTTGTTCTTGACAGGCCTGAGAAAGGAAGATCTGTTTTTTTTTTTGAAAACAGATCAAGATTGTTATGGACAAAAGTTAAGGGTTTTGTCTTTTTAGCCATTTGCAGGAACTGAAGACAATCTGGTAACTGCGTTTTTTCAATGAACTCTCTGAATGCTCCCTTGCATAACTTACTGATATTAATAGTGTCTTAAATAAGGGACTGATAGTGTTGCTTATCCCAAGTGACAGTGGAGTGCAGGCAACTTATCCAGGCAGGCGCTCTTGTTGTTATCTCTTCTTTCAGGAGACACGTTTCAGTTGGTGAGAGGGCTTGCACGTGTCAGAACTACCTGGCTCAGTTCTGCAGGAGCTGGCAATGAAGCAGTGTCAGCACGGTATCTTAGACTGGCCTCTGTACAGCTGTAGATACTCCAGCTAACTGGGCAACCTACTTTAGGTTTCTGGGCATGGCTTTCTTGACTACACACTATATGGTAGTATGTAAGGCTGGATTTATTAGATTAGTCTGGTACAGTGTTTCTATAAATGCTGCCAATAGAAGGGACTCATAATCAGCATTTGCTGTTTACTTCAGCCAAGAGGTTTTATGAGATGAGGAACTGAATGAATATTTGTAAATGCATACAGGACTCCTTAGACTTTCACTGGCTCCCTCCGAGGAGACATTGTATGCCCGGTGCCTTTGGTTGTGCATTAGCATTTCATCATTTAATGAGAGAACTTTGATTCAGTTTCTGAGGAATAACTAAGGCAGGTACATGAGACTTGGCTAATTCATTATTAAATGAGGATTAAAGCATCCATTCTTCAAGGTGTAGTGACATGAATAGATAGCCATGTCAGCTATCTAGGGTCTATTCTTTTAACTTTTGAATTCCAATGGAATTTCCATGTGTGACACTTCTGGTGACTTAGAGCATAAGGAATTCATCATTGGACTCTTTGAAGCACTGTATGTGCCTGGCACGGTATGAAGAGGGTGTGAAGGGTTCCAAGTGACTTTTGATAATTGCACTGTGGTGAGGTTAAGGAAAAGAATATGTTGCGATTTTCCAAAGGAAGACTAAGAAGCTGAGTTCTGAGCAAGGGGTCCCACTGTGCTGGACAAAACACTAGCAGCTTAATCTCAGTTTACTGTGGACAGAGGCTGACTGCATCAGACCCAGCATTGTATGGCCGTGGGAGGGGGTCATGACTTGACCAGTGTTTCTTGATTGATTGTTCAGGGACCTCTCGTTGTCTCTAACATAAAAGATTATTCTTTAAAAAAACTAAGATCCATATATTTTTGGGTAAGCAAGCAAGAAGGATAAAAATAGGAGTAATACACGCTACATTTCACTTAATTTTTATTTCATTAGAAATTAATGTTGGCGTGGTAATATTGGACAGGATGCACGTTTTTTCTTTGGAAAGACTGACCAGTACTGGTGCCACTTTCTGCTTCACGATTCAGTGTAGCTGTTATTTTTGGCATCCTTTTGACTTTTCAAGAAATTCCAGTTGGGTACTGAAATTGCTGATCTGTTTTTTGGACTCAAAAGTTTACCACATTTTTTTTCTCATGTCAAGATCATTCTGGTTTTTTTGTCTTTCCTCCATGTTGTACATATACCTTAAATGTGCTTGCAGTCTCAATAGCATCATCAGGAGTATGACGCAGCAAATATTTATATGATGTGCTATTTCCACAGACTTTTAGCTGTCTGTAAAGTTGGGAAGATATTTGGATTTGGAAAGGAGAAGGTAATGATGTTATGGGATTATTCCAAACTATTTGGGGAAATGGGAATCAGGAGAGAAGTTAGAAAAATTAAGATACATGAGTTTTAAAAATATTACAGTAAAAAGTTTAAGTTCTTCTTCAGCTTTCCTGGACCAGTTACCTAGAAGTTGGAAAGGCATATTGTTTTCATAATGGGTGTTAGCTGAATTTCAGAGTTGTTACATGCCCCTTTAAACTCATGGTGGTCAACATTTGAGAATGAAAAAGTATTTACAGAGGGTAAAATTTCCCTGAAGTGCATTAAATAAAACTGGAATACTAATTCAGTTGGTTTTCCATCCTTTAGAGTCTAGCTACCAGTTGCCATAAATTATTTTTGCATTTAACTTTTTCTGTTACTTTTTAAGTGGTTTTGAATTATGTGATTGTGTTCCTGCTTATGACAGATAAGTTACAGAATTGACCAGTGGCACCCTTAATCCTCTGATATTCTGTAAGGAGAAAAATGTTCTGGAAATGTCAGGCTGATGTAAGTCATGGAGAACATTTATGTTTACAAAACATAAGAGGTGCAAAATCAAAATCGTGTTAACACAGCTTTTTCAACAAGAACAAATTTATCCATCTGTCAGTGTTAGAGCTTATTTAATTTTAAAAAGTCTGTCTGAAAAGGCAGTATTTTCTCTGGAACTAAAAGAATTTTGGGAAGTCCTAAGAGAACACTCGGTGGGATAGTGATTTGATATGGAAAAATTAATAGATCAACACTGGAAATAAATAACCTCTTCAAGTGGTGATAATATGAACACAAGGATAAGAATATACTTAGTTTATATTATTCCCCAAAAAAATGGGAGATCACTATAAACTATTTTTTGTCACATAGATTTATACTCTATTGCATTTGTCATCTTCGTAGGTGGTTGGGTTGTTGTTTCTTGAGGGGTTTTGGTTTTTTTTTAGCAAGTCATACTTAACTGTCTTACCTTTATTTATAAGTATAGATTTTACTTTGTATGAAATAGAACAAAGCGTTTAAGAACATGTGCTGGAGTGACTGCATTTGGAACAAAGTTTTAGTGTGTCCCATCAGGAAGCTAACATTGCTAGGTGGTTGAGAATTTTATTTATATAAGAGCATCAGAAAAAGTTTGAGTGCGGACTCTTTTAGCAATGGCTATAACTTGGTATTACACACCACCTACTCTGCTTTGCCTGTCTGAAGGACTGGCATGGCTGCCCTACCAGCCATAGCAGACCAGCACAGCAGCCGCAAGGGAGAGCCAGGCGGCAGGGATGGGTTGCCATTACTGCCGTGCTATAGGCTCTGGGAGGCTGTAAAGGTAGTTGCGAATGAAGTCTGCCAAAAGAAGAGTATTGACACTCAATAATCCTCTTTGGAGTTCGCTTTGCTGAGCATCTCAAAGTGGCTTTTGTATTATGTGTAAAAATATGACCCATCTGTGTAGCCATAGAGAGTTATCCTGTCATACTGCGTCTTCAGCAAGCTCAAATGTTATGTCCTACAGTGAGAAATGAGAAAAAGTCTCTTAAAGAAAGGAAAGGAATATGTGAGAAAAGGGTGGTGATGTGTCACTCACTGCACGTATTTGCAAACAACAAATTGTTACTCACAGTTCAACAGTGGTGTTGCCCCCAGATGTTGTAGGGGTGTAGTCTCTGTGTTTTCTGTAGGTGGGTCATGATAGTTTGCAACTGCAACCAACCAAGCAATGTAAGAATTCAAAAATTATAATGTAAATGTATGTCATCATCAAAAGTTGCCTGAAAGAAGAGCCGCAATCGTACATGTAGGATTAATCCATGAAATGTGATAGTAGTAGAAGCCTGATGAATGTTATTTATGAGGCAGCTTTTACCAGGTAGCCAAAATATTGTCAAGGGGGACAGAAACTGCTGACAACAATGAGGAACTTCTTTCTAAATTCTTGAGTCTTACTCAAGTGTTTGAAGCAACAGTCTGCTAAGACACTCAAGCAGTCTGTCTGTGTGGAAAATGATCAGTTATGTCTGTTGTCCTTCCATCTCCCCTTTTTTGATATATGCCTTCTGGTGCTATTTGTTTTAATATTATTCCCTGTTCTTCTTGCCAGGGTCTGACATTATATGCCTGACATTAATGCCCTTCAGACAAAAAAAAACCCCAAAAGCACAAAAAACTCCCCGAGTGCACTTTTATCCCAAAGCATCAATGAAAGGTGGCTGTGTTTCAGCTGTTGGAAATGTTAACGAATGGCTTATACTCAGCTGAATATAGACTGCAGTACAGACTGCCCACAGCTGTTTCACTCTTCTCTTTTGGGGGCAAGCTTCTTTACCCTTCAGAGTTGTCTGTGTCATTCCATTTTTCTTTATCTTTTTCTTTCCCTGTTTTCTTTTTCAATGCCACCCACATGATTTGTCTCACAAGTTCTTTCTCCAGCCAAAGAAGACTGGGCATTGTTCACTTGAGATGTCATTTTAGAGTCTGCTGGTAAGAATTGTTAGGAGCCATTCACAGAATGCTTGATGTTGGAAGGGTCCTCAGGAGGTCAGCTGGTCCAAGGGCCATCTGGAGTTGGCTGCTCAGGGCTGTGACTTTTAAATAGCTCCAAGGGTGGAGACTCCACAACCTCCCTGAGCAACCTGTTCCAATTCTCGGTCACCCTCACAACAAAAGCACAGCTTTCCACAAGATGTACAAGAGAAGAACCACAGACCCACAAGCCTACCACATGAGTCTCCTAAAAATATGTCAGTCATGGGATTTTACTGTTGCAAACCTCCTATGTCTGGTGACTGCTCACACAGTAAATTAGCTCAGCCCAAGAATTGATTTCCATTTGACCACAGCTTTGTCTGTAGCAGTTGAATAAATTTTGTTTTATCTGAATGAATGAAATGTATGGGTAAGGTCTCTGAGTTCTCTCTGTTGTTCTGTCAAAAGATGTCCTGTATCCATGCTGAATAGTGTTTTTTTTTTCATAGATGCACCTGAAGTATATCTTGACTACATGAATCATGCTGATGTGTAGAATTTAATTGCATTGTTTTACTTTAATCTTCTTCAAAGAGCCAAGAGCTTTTGAGTGTTATATTTAGAAATATTTGTTAAATCATTTTGCATACATTGCAGCAGCATCTAAAAAAAAAAAAGAAATCACACCTTATCACCCTATCATGTTTTTTGTGTAATTCAGTTCATTAAGGCGTTTGATGTTGATTTCATTTTACCCACAACAGATTTTAGCTGAGCTTGGCAATGCCTCATTAGGAGATTTGTCATTGAAGTCTTAAGACTAATCAGAGGTTTTCAGTGTGTGCTGCTGTTCAAGGGGAGCTTTCAGTATTTTCTATGTAAAGCACAGCAGATTTAGTGTTGCATTTATCCTTTGAGATCCGTTTATCAGTTAGAGAGAGAATGAAAACCCTGAGCAGAATGAAGCCTATTCTTGTCAATTTGTGCTAAATTATAAGGGTTGCACCTTAATGACTTCCCTTTGTCTGCAGTTGGCAGATATTAAATGATGACTTAATAATGGTATTTTATTATCTGTGCTGTTTCAGTGAAAGGACTAGTGCTTTAGGCCATATTGTGAGGCCTGTTTGTAGATTTTTATTTTGCATCCTTGTGGTTTCAGCTACTATGACAGAGTAGAGCTGGATCTCTGGTAAGATGGGTGGCAGCAAAATTTGAAGTAAAGACTATGTACATGTGCCTATATTGACACTGCATGGGACAGCTGTGCAAGCTTTGCTCTGCCTGCTGCTAGAAGATAGTCTCTTGGTTAGTTAGCACTTCCTGCTTGTCACTGTGAATTAACTACCACTAAGAGGACTTGATTGCTGATGGCACAGAAAAATCCTCTGAGTCAGAGCTGCCCTTTCTGCATCCAAGGGAAGCCTGCTTGGATTCATAGGTGTTCTGCCCAGAGTATTGGGGAGAGGAACATTTGGGAGAGGGAGAGAGCAAGCACTTAATCCATCATTTTCTTAGCCAAAAGTTAATCTATTAAGCATTTTACTGCTGTCTGATGCCACATTTTGGACCTCCATTCCCACTAAGAACAGCCATATAATTTGGTAGTGCCACAGTAAGGTCTTACCAGAGCCTTCTCTTCTTCAGGCTGAACAGCCACAACTTTTAGTCTTTCTTCATAGCAGAATTCTTCCAGCCCCCTGATCATTTCTGTGGCCCTCCTCTGAACCAACTCCCTTGTACTGGGCCCCCAGAGCTGGATGGAGTATTCCAAATGGGGTCTCACCAGAACAGAGTAGTGGGGGAGAATCACCTCCCTCGACTGCCGGCCACGCTGTGCTTCTTTGGCTTTCTGGGCTGCAAGTGCACACTGCCAGCTCCTGTAAATTTTTTCATCCACCAGCATCCCCAATGCCTTCTCAGCAGTGCTGCTCAATCCCTTCACGCCCCAGCCTGTATTGATGCTGGGCATTGCCCTGACCCAGGTGCAGCACCTTGCACTTGGCCTTGCTGAATCTCAGAAGGTACCTGAAGTTCAACAGCTTGGTGTCATCTGCAACATCCACAGATGTGCATAGATTTAAATAAGTGTGTTTCTGCACCCTTGGATCCAATTTTGGTGGTATACTTTAGTCAGCACCTCTGGTATTTCGATTATACTGTCCATAAAAGTAGAAATGTGGTAGTTTGATCATCATCCTGCTGATGCACTATTGTAGGGGAAATGGTGTCTTGTTTACTTAGTGTGGCACCAGTTTGGCTCCAGCACCTGAGTATGCGTGATGAACTTTTGAACCTGCAGTATTGCCTGTGGGATTGATAGTGTTCTAAATAAGTGAGCATTTGGGGTTTGCCTGGACATGATGTAATGACATAATTGCAGAACCATTTGGCTTTTAACCACAGATACAGACCTTTTTTTAATGTACTCTATTTAGCTTAACAAAATAAAAAGATACTAATCTTCAGTCTCTGCTACTTCATCAAGTATTAGAACAATCATAAGTTGATGGGCTGACACAAAACTCCCCTGAAACTTAATTTGCAGGAATGCCAGTGTTATTTTTAACTGTCTCCAGCAGGAGGCTTTTTGTCTGGAAGGAATTCAGAGGTTTGCCTGTGTTCAGATTTGCGTACACTGTTAGATAGTCCTAAAGGTCTTGTGAAGTTGTTTTCCTCTGCAGCTGAAGATACCTGCACTCTGTATTGCAAGGTAGACTGTGTTGTAGTGATGATGTTTGTGTATGGTGTAGGTAGATACAGGATGCAGTAATTGACTGCTCACCTCTGCTGTTTGGCTGGTGGTAGCTGGAAGGTCCGGTGCATGTCCTATGTGTGTGTGGTGGGTTGACCTTGGCAATGCCAGGTGCCCACCAAATGCTCGCTCTATCACTCTGCTCCCCAGATGGACAGGGAAGAGAAAACACAATGAAAAGCTTATGGATCTAGGTAAGGACAGGGAGAGATCACTCAGCAAGTAGCATCATGGGCAAAACAGGTGCAACTTGGGGAACTTACTTTAATTTATGGCAAATCAAACCCAAGCAGGATAATGATAAATAAAAAACACA
This sequence comes from Grallaria varia, assembly GCA_013396735.1. Taxonomy (NCBI): domain Eukaryota; kingdom Metazoa; phylum Chordata; class Aves; order Passeriformes; family Formicariidae; genus Grallaria; species Grallaria varia. Next base: position 258,176 of record VWZG01001516.1, read on the forward strand.
TTCGTCCCACCCCTCCCTTCTTCCTGGGCTTGACTTCACTCCCAATTTTCTCTCTCTCCTCCCTCCAGTGGCACAGCGGGATAGGGAATGAGTGGTGTTCTCAGTTCATAACACATTGTCTCTTCTGCTCCTTCCTCATCAAAGGAAGGACTCCTCACACTCCCTCCCATTCCAGCACAGGGTCCTTTCCATGTGAGACAGTCCTCCATGAACTGCTCCAACATGAGTGCTTCCCAGGGGCTGCAAATCTTCATGAACTCCTCCATGTGGGTCTCTCCCATGCAGTGCAGTCCTACAGGAACATGCTACAGCAGTGTGGGTCCCCTGCGGGGTCACAAGTCCTGCCAGCAAACCTGCTCCAGAGTGGGTTTGTCTCTCCATGGGTCCATAGGTCCTACCAGGAACCTGCTCCAGCATGAGCTTCCCACGGGGGCACAACCTTGTCTGGGCATCCACCTGCTCCTGTTTGGGGGCATCCATGGGCTACAGGTGAATCTCTGCATCCCCACTGACCTCCATGGGCTGCAGGGGCACAGCTGCCTCGCTGTGGTCTGCACCACTGGCTGCAGGGGAATATCTTCTCCATTGCCTGGAGCACCTCCTACCCCTCCTTTTGCACTAAGCTTGGTGTCTGCAGGGCTGTTGCTCTCACATATTCTCATTCCTCCCACCAGCTGATGCTGCCCAGCAATTTTTTTTTTCCCTCTCTTCTGGACTATGCTATCCCAGAGGCACTGCCATGATCACTGGTGGGCTTGGCCCTGGCCAGTGGCAGGTCCATCATGGAGCCAGCTGGCATTGGCTCGATTGGACACAGAGGAAGCTTCCAGCAGTTTCTCACAGGAGCCACCTCTGTAGCCTCCCTCCTCCCCAAAAACTTTGTCATACAAACCCAATAAAGTGTGCTAGCATTTAACAATTTTTTTTCAGATAATATTCATAACTTGTGTTTCTGTAAAAGGGAAGTGTTGTGCCCGTATTAACTGTGTCACAGAAAAAACGCACGTTGTTTTCACAAATTTGTAAAGTATTATGAGGTTTATTAGTGGAAATTTAGTTTCTAAATTTATTTGGATATCTGCCATGTACGCATGAATGTACTGAAATTCATGGGCTAGTTTAGAAGGATGTGGTGATTGTCATTGGTCATGGTAAAAAAGTAAATTGTAGGTGCCTCTGCTGTTTATTGTGTATTAACAGAGCCTGGCACCTCTAATAAGTTGTGATAAAAGTAATGGTTGATTTTGAGTGCCCACATTATTTAGGCATTTAATGGTTAAATATTACATTTCATGGATCTGAATAAACAATTCCCAAATAATAGTAAAGAGGAGACTATTTAAACTCTCAATCACAGATCATGGTAGTCTAAATCAGAGCAGAGCAGAGCATTTGTCCATCTGTAAATCATTTTTAGCAACAAATAGAGATATAACTGGAAAACAAATTGTCTTAAGTTGTGGGTTTTTTGTTTGGTTTTAGTATGATACTGAACTTGATAGTGCTCACAGTATAAAATTTCAAGCAGCACCTTAAAAATAATGTAGATATGTTGCAGGTACCTATTGCAATGGGGTGGAGATGAACCCTGAGATTTGTCAGATAAATATTTCCTCATGAGTTTATGAATACACACTCCTTGCTGGGGTAAGAGATGTCTGGATGATTGAAAAGGTTATTGCAGTTTGTATAGTAGGTTGAGGTGAGTTTAGATGTGTGGCATGTTGACATTTTAATTTCCTGTCTTGCCCAATGACTGTTGATCAGAGTCAGACTATATATGAATCTCTGTCCTTTTGCCAAGCAAAGTGGAGCAGCACAAGGTCATTGTAAGTAATTGGTTAAAAAATAATTAACGAAAAGCATACACACATGTATTGGTGGAGCTTATCCCCTCTCCAATACCATTTTGCCTTCTCTGCAGCTTTAGAAGCACAAATTTATATAAGGCAATACTTATTCCACATCTTACAGATGTTGCTTATCTCAAGAGTGAGAAAAGGGTATTTTTTTTTATGGTATAAAACCCCCAAAATTTCAGAAGGTGAAGATCTTACATGGCCTTGTTGTGCTCTGAAAGAATTCTGATGGCCTCTATTCCCCATGATTGAGGGCTGAAGGTCACTCCAGCAATCCCTTGTTACTGGGAGAGAGTTCAGTAGTGAGAACATGACATGAATAGTGTTGAAAAATCCCCTAAATCTCATTCCCATCCCAAAAAACCACTCCCTCTGCAGTGGTCTTTGCAGGCTTGAACTGATGCAAGTGAAATTCAAGTTGCTTAGATTTTTAAATGGAGAAGGGTTGACATAAGCCACTTTCATTCATGTCACTTCTATATATTTCACTTTCACCAAACCTACAGGTATGTTCTTTTGAAAGGAGTGTGCTGGGAATTTCAGAAGGTTCTTGGATAAAAGTAGTTGTTCAAAATATGATTGATGTTGCCATTTTAATTGTATCCACATTAGAGAAGATTATTTTTTCCCTTTTCTTGGGCATTCCACAGGTCATAAATGTTGATGGAACAATGAGGAAAACCCTCCTAGAAGATAAGCTTCCACATATATTTGGGTTCACACTGCTGGGAGATTACATCTACTGGACTGACTGGCAGAGACGAAGCATTGAAAGAGTTCACAAGATTAAGGCCAGCAGAGACATCATTATTGATCAGCTGCCAGATTTAATGGGCCTTAAAGCAACAAGTGTTACCAAAGTGTTTGGTAAGTATGAGCAACATAGGATGGGTCTGTAGCAGTTGCTAGATGGGCTTGGTTTCTTTAAGCAACTGTTGATCATTTGTAATGAGAACAGCTATGACCTGATGCATTTGAATAATTTTAAAGGAAAATTGCACCTATTGTTTCTAAAGTTGGGAAAATACAGTGTGGCAAAAAAAGTGTGGGCTTCCAGTTTTTAGTGACATTTAACATTAGTCTTCCACAGCTCCCACTACACTCTTGGTATTTTTGTGAGAATTTTATTCCTGGCTCTGTGCCATAGGAATCATTCTCACAGAAATGCTCCATTTTCTGTTGCTCATTTCTTCAAGTGCAAAGTTCCAGAGATGTTCAGTTAGCAGAATGCTTTTCACTATTTCAGGCAGTGTAGGTAGTCACCTGACAGCATTGCCTCAAAGCATGTGGCACTTAAATATTAACTTTGAAACCTCAATTGTACCTTAATCTTAACAATTAAGCCTTGCCCTTAGCATGGGATCAGCAGCTGGATCTCCACGTTACTCCACTGCATCTGCTGAGAGGTTCAGCCAGTGTTTTACGTCCTCTGCTGGCATTCTGCAGTGAGTATGTCACAGGACCTCCTGGCTTCAGTAACTCATGAGAGGTGCATGTTCACCACAGATTTTTCTGCTACCTGGAACACTGGAGTCTGGACATAGCAATAAACGGATTCATTGGTTAAAAAGAATGTTAAAATTACTGAGAATAGTCACAATGGAATCACATAAAGGAGGTTGTCAAATTACACCCCGACAGTGCGTGGATTTCCAGCCTTTCAGGAAACTGTACTTGAAGAATAATGAAGTCATCAAACTGCAAGTGATGCCATCAGTCTGAAATATGTATGCCCTAAAATGGGAAAATGAAAAGAAATCTGGTTGAGACTGATCTTACAGATTTGTTATATGTGTGGTATCGGTCTTTAAATACCTAAATCCTTGGTTCCAGCAGATGGAGAAAGGCAGTCATTTATCTGTTGGTCCTTACTTTCCACTCCACATTCCCTCCCCATCACATGAAAAAATAAGTGTGAGATTGTGGTGATCTTGCTGGAACTACTTCTGCTAATGAATCTTCTCAGCTTTAAATTAAACAGTTGGGAAAGAACTGCAGTTATCCAGGTCTTTTCTCATACTTATATACCAATGAACATTTGTAAAAACTGGTGATTTCAAAGAGATACAAAGATGGGATACTTGCCCAAAAATAACCAATTAATTATCTGCCTTCAGTGAATGTGTGTAATCTTTGGGGTGCCAACAAAATTCTATTTGTGCCTGATATTTATACAATAGAAGGAGTAGGTCCAGCTTCATAATCCTGGGTAGAAGAGAAGAATCCATTTGGAGTGCCTTTTTTTTTTTTTTTTTAGAATTCCTTGTTGACCCATAGTGTTAATTTATTTTGAAAAGTTATATGGTGTTTCTGCTCAATCTCCCACGCTCCCCTTTCCCCTTTCCCTTCACAATGCATTACTATCTGTTTTGGTTTGTCTGTATGTTTTAAGGAGCTAATTCAGTGCCCTAATATCTTTTCTGTTTTGGGTTTGTTTTTGTTTTTTTAAGGAACTAATTCATGTGCAGAGAACAATGGAGGCTGCAGCCATCTGTGTTTCTTTACACCCCAGGAGACCAGGTGTGCCTGTCCCATTGGCCTTGAGCTGTTGAGTGACATGAAGACTTGCATCATTCCTGAAGCCTTCTTGGTTTTCACAAGCAGAGCAGCAATTCATAGGATTTCCCTTGAAACGAATAATAATGATGTTGCTATTCCTCTTACTGGAGTCAAGGAAGCATCTGCTCTGGATTTTGATGTCTCTGATAACAGAATCTATTGGACTGATGTTAGTTTGAAGGTATTACTGACATGTGAATTCCCTGAATATAAAGCCACAGAGCAGTTCCTTTGATCTAACAAAGGTCTCTGTTACATGATCTGTCCTGCAGTTGCTAGTGTTGTCATTGAATTGCATCCAAGGAGACCCTTGGAGATGAAGACAGTTGCATTGCTGAATGCACAGTAGGGTGACAGGCATCTTCCTGCTTCAAATAAAAATTCGAAGACATGTCTGCTCGTACCAAATGCCTAAGTCTCGGATGCTGGATATGTTGCATCCATATATGTATCTATAGTAGAAAAGCTGTTTTCGTGTCACATAGCAGAGTAATTTAAACACTGAGGTTGGCAGACCCCTGAGCTTTCTATCCTCTTTCAGTTTTGACTTAAAAGACAATTGTACTCATTATTAACATTTGGCAAGTGAACTTTGGATTGGTTGCTGCTAGTCTGTGGCTCCAGCTTGGCACAGAAAAGGCCAGGGAACTTGTCCAGTCTCCTCCACACTGCCTGCCTGCCCCCAGTTCTATCTCAGTGTGTTCCCCAAAAGTTTGACATTTCCTGTGACATTTGGTTCACATCCAGGTGTGTGCTAAAGTGAGTGTTGTGCGCTTCATCAGTGTTACTTTGCTTTTTGAAGTGAATTAAGTAGTGGTAGAAAATTACAGATTCACTTCACTGTAACGAAATTCTTTTATTTACATTCTTAATAGGTTTTCCAAGAGCAATCAAAGTTTCCTTGCCATCGTGCCCAAGCCATAATATGGAAAAGCTCAGTTTTAAAGTCTGAAGGGCTTGTGCAGTTTCCATAGCCTCTCTGTGAAGTCTGATGAGTGCTCTGCTTCAGTGGTAATAGTGCTGCTTGTGGTGCGGATTCCTTTCTTTCAGAAGGGGCCAATGTAATAAGTTAGTGCAGTGCAGATACAGTTACTAAATAAATCTCATACAAGTACATGGAGAGCAGGAGTTATGGTCATCTTAACCATTTGTAGTGGAAAACACATTATTCGCCTGTATCAGTATGTGTATCTCAGTCTCACACTGTGCAGAACTGGAAAACATTTTACTTGTTTGTGGCCTCCTGAATTATCCAGCATACTGTATTTTCACATATCAGGTATGTTTCAGCATCTCTGGGTTCTCATTCCTTCTTAGCCCCCACATCGTGCTGCTTAGCAGCAGGTATTTTAACTTCAGAGCCTGTAATCATGTCCCTTTCCTTTGGTGATCACCACCTCCGTGATATCCTCCAGCCTCTGGTTGTATGAAGATGCATTTTCAAAACCTATACTACATGATTTCTGGTTTTGACATGTACCTTTTAAAAATATAAAGTGTCTCTTACATTCATTTATCAAATGATTAAGAAATCAATAGCTGAAATGTTGGCAGGCACATAGAATGACTGCTCAGTGTTGATAACACAGGCAGAGATCAGTCCTGCAGTTACTGTTTACCTGGGTATTGTTTCAGTGCTCTTTGTTATTCATATGTGCACAGCCCTGGCCCTGTGACTTGTTTTGATGGGTGTGCATAACAAAAATGTAGAGGGCATCAGCAAACGTGCTCTAGGTGACTGATTATGAGAAACAGTTTAATTTAGATGTCACCAAACTGAGATGTGTTTCTGAGACTTAAAACATTACAGTGAATTCAATAATCTTTAAAAACAGCGTCTTGTGTGTAAATGGAAGAGAGGGAGATGGGTCAAGGAAGAATGCAGCCACACACTGCTTTCTGAAAATCAGATCCTTTTAGGATGTCTTGTCTGGTCATGAGAAATCACTAGCTTTCTGTAAATTCAGGTGTTTTTATCCTGAGAATTTCTATATCTTTTTTGACAACAGAAATTAATTGTTTTCAATATAACAATGGCGGATTTTTTTTTTTACTGATTTCTTTTTGTACACTGAACTTCCTAATCATTATTCTTTTTTATTGCAGTTGGGTATCTGTAAATGCTGTAATATTTTTACACAATTGTTTTCCAGACCATAAGCCGAGCTTTCATGAACGGGAGCTCTGTTGAACATGTGATTGAGTTTGGGCTAGATTATCCTGAGGGAATGGCTGTAGACTGGATGGGAAAGAACCTCTACTGGGCAGACACTGGGACCAATCGCATTGAAGTAGCCCGTCTGGATGGACAGTATAGACAGGTCCTTGTGTGGAAGGACTTGGACAACCCAAGGTCTCTGGCTCTTGATCCTACCAAAGGGTAAGGGACAGTGTTGTTTTTCGAAACTTTGTGTGCATGTTCTTGTATGTGACAAGTTATTTGGCACTTTATATGGCTCTGTTTCTTCAGAGTCTTTGAAAAGACAATAAACGTTCCACAATCCTGTGGGTTACGATGACAAATTAATAATTGTCAAAAATATTATTCTGCCTTTGTCTAAAAAAGGAGTATTATGATACTGCACATAACCTCATTAGTTAGTCTTTTTTTTTTAAGAGCTGAAAATAAATTCTGAAAAGTCAAAGCATGCAGCTAAACAACAATCACACTGAGCTGATATCCTCTTTTTGTTCCACTTCTCATTGCAGATACATGTACTGGACTGAATGGGGAGGAAAACCAAGGATTGTTCGAGCGTATATGGACGGAACAAACAGCATCACCTTGGTGGACAAAGTGGGCCGTGCCAATGACCTCACTATTGATTATGTGGACCAAAGGCTCTATTGGACTGACTTAGATACAAGCATGATTGAGTCATCAAATATGCTCGGTAATCTATGTTACAGTACACCAGCCAGTACAGAAATGTGAACTGACTATAGTAAAGCAATTGAATAATACGAAATCTGAATAATATAACTGATATTAAATCTTTGTGTGAGGCTCACCTGTCTGTAGTTCTCCAGGACTTCCTTTCTACCTTTTTAAAATTAGGAATGATGTTTCTCTTTTTCCAGTCACTGTCAACTTCATGGCTTTTCCTTCTTCCTGGAGAATGACTTGCCAACTACATCAGCCAGTTGCCACAGGACCCTGGGATGCCTCTAATCAGGCCCCGTAGACTTGTGCCTATTTGGTTTTATCATGTTGTACAATGTCTTTTTAGTTAGCAGATTATGAAGACTCAGGTAGACTTCAGCAAGTTGGCTCATCAGTTATGAGAATGTTGTTAGAGTTGGCCTGTGATATGCAGTGCCAACTTGCCAGGATAGATCTGAAGGAGTGTTTTTGACGGAAATATCTGCCCCACCAGCGATGAACAAAGCACTCCTAAGTGCATGAGTGGTTGCTGTTCCAGCTTTATCTTGGGCATTATAAACATTATCCAGCAGGAATAAAAATCACTCTTTGGGGAGATTTTCCTCCATCTACTGACTCTGAAAATTCAATTATACATCTTACCTCCTTCCTTCAAAAGAGTCCCCTGAGTTCATCCCTGGGGACTAGAATTGCTCTAAGAAGTACCTGAGAGCATGCAGGATATCTGTACCCCTAAGTTGGAGAATTTAGATTCCTAAAAGTTACATGGGGAGGTTGCCTTTATATTTATTCTGGTGGTTTATAGGGAAATGGCTTCATATTCTGGTTTATGGGTTTTTTTATTCTCAAATCTTAGTAAAATGGAAAGTAGACCAGAAGGAGAAAAATGAGGTGTTCTGTACAATCTAGCATTGGATGTTTGGTTGAAACAGCAGGAGAGATGGTGCTGATAAAGGCTACATTTTCATTTGATGGCAGAGATTCACAGAGGTTTATGCTTGAAAATGCTTAGGAAGGCAGTTTACAGTAAGACTTTACATCAGTGATGCATCTCTTGCAGTGGCTGTGCTTTAGAAGATGTTAAATCTGTTAAGAATGTTGCTAACTGAGCCATTGAATGTGGAAGTATTGAGATTTCTGCCAAACAAATGGTTTCCTAAAGTCTCAGGATAGCTGTATGTTAAATTACACTGCAAAAGATTTCTGTTTCTTGAGTGAAACACCGTAATTTCTCATAGCTGTTTCTCTGTGAATCTCAAGTTTGTTGTTGCTTTCATGCATATTAATTTATTGGCCTAAGTGATTATTGGAGCTTATGGTATTCCTGAATGTGTTTTCCAATGTCTATTTGGGATGTTAAGCATGAGAAATATAAAGTAGTATTTATTTAAATTACAATAGACTGGCACAGTTTCAAATTGCTCTATAGGCAAGAGGGTATCAGGATAAGGTTTTGAATGCAACAGTTTATGTTATCTCTTGAGTGGATCCTGCATAATAAAGAATCCCATGATGCTGATTTCTGAAATGAGGTTTTATTTTAAAAAGAGGAAAAAAAATTCCTAATGGCAGTCACACTCTTCACATTATATCATGGGAATTGTCTTTTCGTTGATTATCCTTATTTTTGCAGGACAAGAACGAGAAATCATAGCAGATGATCTACCTCATCCATTCGGATTAACCCAATACAGTGACTACATCTACTGGACAGACTGGAACCTTCACAGCATAGAAAGAGCAGACAAGACCAGTGGGAAGAACAGGACACTTATTCAGGGCCATCTGGATTTTGTGATGGATATATTGGTCTTCCATTCTTCACGTCAGGATGGCTTGAATGATTGTGTGCAAAATAATGGCCATTGTGGTCACTTGTGCCTTGCTATACCAAACGGATTTAGATGTGGCTGTGCTGCTCATTATACCCTGGATCCCAACAGCAGGAACTGTAGTTGTAAGCCCTTTTGTTTGCTACTATGTACTTCAGCGCTTTTGGCTCCCAGGTGGTTAAAGGGAAGGAATCACAAGTCCATTTCAAAGGTTCTGGCTTTAAAAGTGATCCTTAAAAATGAGGACAGAGTATGAAATTTTATAGCCCTTTTTATGACATGAACTAGGCATGAAGATTTGTATTTCAAATCTTAGAACTGACAGCGCTGTCGAGTCTGGTCTTTCTTGATTTACCAGAAATGCTTCCTAGGTGATTCAGCTGTGTGAGTGAAGCTTTCCCACTCCTTACCTAAGTGTGTAGGTGGGTGGAAGAGGAATTATAAACAAAAAAATGTCTTTTCTCTTAAGTGTTTAAATTCAGCAAAAATAACATCCGGTAAAACAGCCTCCTAAGTCCTGTTTAGTATCTTTATCAATGATCTGTACGAAGGGACCAAGTGCCCTCTCGGTTTGTAGGTGACAGCAAGTTGGGTGGGAGTATTGATCTGTTGGAGGGGTAGGAAGGCTCTGCAGAGTGATCTGGATGGGGTGAATCACTGGGCCAAGGCCAGCTGGAAAAGTGGCTGGAAAACTGCCCCACCGAAAAGGCCCTGGAGGTGTTGGTTGACAGCCAGCTGAAGACAAACCAGCAGTGTGCCCAGGTGGCCAAGAGGGCCAGTGGCATCCTGGCTTATATCAGGAATAGTGTGGCCAGCAGGACCACGGAAGGGATTGTCCCTCTGTATGTGGCACTGGTAAGGCCGAACCTTGAATCCCGTGTTCAGTTTTGGGTTTCCTCACCACAAGAAAGATATTGAGGGCCTTTAGGGTATCCATAGAAGGGCAGTAAAGCTGGTGAAGAGTCTAGAGAACAAGTCTAGGAGGCTCAGGGGAGACTTTGTCACTCTCTACAACTGCCTGAAAAGAGGCTGAAGCAAGATGAGTGTCAGTTTCTTTTCTGAGGTAGCAAGGGATAGAACTAGAGGAAATGGCCTCAAGTTGCACTGGAGGAGCTTTGGATTACATACTAGGAAAGATTTCATCACCGTCAGGGTTCTCCAACAGGCTGCCCAGGGAAGTGGTGGAGTCACCTCCCTGGAAGTATTTCAGAGATGTGCAGACATGGTGCTTCAGACACGTTTTAGTGGTGGACTTGACAATGTTAGGTTCACACTTGGTCTTTTCCAACCTAAATGATTCTGTTAGAATATAGGAAATCCTGTAACTCTGTATTGCCCACAGTCACTGGTGTTACTTAAATTCCGCATGGGGAACACCGTTACTTTCTAATATGAAAAGGAAATACTTTCTGGGTGAGGATGTGCATATTGACCTTCTAGAAGTACACAAAGAAACATTTTCAACTTAATAGCAAAAATCTCCAGTTATGAGTTATCTTAATTTTCATTGTGAATATAAGTGTCTCTCTGGGATTTTGTCCTAAATGTTTTTTGTCTTCTATGAGGATATATTTTTGTGAATTTCATTTTCTTACGAATTCTGTTTCGCTTGTTTCAGCCCCTGCCAGTTTCCTGTTATTTAGCCAGAAATCTGCAATCAGCCGGATGATACCAGATGATCAGCAAAGTCCAGATATCATCCTCCCTATGCATGGCCTGAGGAACGTCAAGGCTATTGATTATGATCCCTTAGATAAATTGATCTACTGGGTGGATGGACGTCAGAATATTATAAAAAGAGCCAAAGATGATGGCACTCAGGCAAGTTTACATCTTATGTATAATTTTGTGTCAATCTTTTTGTGTGCTTTTTGCTTATGCTTGACATTCCCTTTCTACCCACTGCACCAAGGAATCATCACTTTAAACTACTCTTGTCAGCACTTATTCATGTATATTCTATTTTAGGATTGTGATTTTAACTTATACACAAAGAAGTGTAATAGAATAGAGTACATCATATGTATCTGAAGCTATAGGCCTTGAATTGCACTCTTTATTTAAGGATGGGCACTCAAGTAAGGCAGACTCACTATTTATACTCAGAACAGATACACTGTATTCTAAAATGAATAATGTGCATGCCAGTTGCGAGATAATGTTGTCATCATTGTAAAGCTCTCTCAGAATGAAAACCCTCAGCTATCCAAGCTGTAGTTAAATCCTGAACTAATGCTGAGTTGATTGCTCTGCCAGATATATGTGCATGGCTTATCCACATGCTTAATGGTTTTAATGTGTTGAGGATATTACTTTTTTGCACTAGATATTCATACAACAGTGGTAAGAAGTGTAATGTTCTTCCAGGCAGTGTTATGTGTTAACATAATTTAATTCCTATATCAAGGTAACAGATTCTTTATAAACTATGGCTTGAATAAGAATATAAAACAAAGTGGAGAATGGGCAGGTTATATTTTCCTATTTCTTGGGGAGTTGTATCTAAACAGTATGACATGATATCAATGGAAATGAATTGGTCTCTTCATGCATCTAGCAACTCAGAGTATTAATATTCCAATGGCACATTGTATATGAGTTAGACTGGGAGGGTTTGAGGGTAATGACTCCAGCAACTTGGCAATAATGTCAGTTTTTGTAAGGACCATCCTGAAGGCATGAGAGTGAAAGCAGGTAATGTTGTTAGAAAGGGAGTGAGGCAGAGCGGTAGCTATTGAACATGTAAGGAAACAGAACCAAGTTTCATTAAAAGATTTTAGGTTTCAAGAGAAGACAGGACTTATCTAATACACTCCAAATAATGAGGTAAGGAGGCTTTGGCAAGAGATAGAGATTAGTTAACTGACTGTGTAACAGTGCAGGTCTGTCCAGAAGGCTGCCTGGTTTCCTGCATTGGTTCATTCAAGATTGTTCCATGTGTAAACATTCACTATTGCTTTATGTGCTTACTGGGGGCTGGAACTATATGATCATTAAGGTCCATTCCAACCCCTTAGCATGCTATGATTTTATCATTTTTCTATCTCCTGATAATAAATAATGCTTACAGAAGTCCCCACAACTGCCTTCTGGGGAGTTTTGCATAATCTTACAGATTTTGTCCAGATGTTTTCTGTCCAATCCACAGTTTGAATCAAGCCTTTTTTATTCAGCTTTATTTCATTTCTTGTATTTTTTTCTTTGTGGGTGAATTTAGGTGTTTCTGACCCACCAGGTAGGTAAACCATGCTTTCGGTGCAATCAGTATTCTTCAATTATTAATCATAATAATTACTGGAAATTGTTTCCCATATGTTGCCTTGCAGCCTTTCACTGTGATGAGTACTCCAAACCAAAGTCAGAACCCAGAGAAGCAGCCACATGACCTCAGCATCGATATATACAGCCACACCTTGTACTGGACCTGTGAGGCCACAAATTCAGTCAATGTGCACAGGCTGAATGGCGAGTCTATCGGGATGGTGCTGCGAGGGGACCACGACAGGCCCAGAGCCATCGTAGTGAACGCAGAGCGAGGGTGAGACTCCTTTCTGTACCTTGTGCGGAGCACTCTTGGAATATATGCCAGCTCCGTGTGTCTGAATCTTGTGCTGCGTCCGTGCATTTTTAAAAGGAGAATCTGTGAATATTTAATTGTTCAGGATGTAGGTGACTGCTTGTCTGAACCTGCCTTTTGAAGGTATCCAGCTTTCTCTTCCTTTTCTTTCCTTTCCCATTGTTCACATAGCCATGTGTGAGCATGGGTGGGGAAAGCAAAGTAAAACTACCTTATCCTGTTGTCTGTGTGAATGCACAGCCCTGCCACCTAATAGGACGAACAGGAGAGTTTACACTGCATCTGTATCAACTGGGAATCTTGCTCTTGGTTATCACAAACTTGGTCATCATAAAACAAATGTTTCCAGGGCGGGCGGGGGAAGGAACTTCTCATATGTTGCAACTGTTCCTGTTAATGTAGTGGTATAACATTTAAACCAACACTTAAGCTGCTGATGTTCTATACATTTTCAAGTTAATTCTGCCTTGATGTGTATCTTAAAAACTTCTGAAATCAATTGAAACAGGCAGGATGCACTAGAGTGACTTCCCACAGGGAGAAAATATTTTGTTTTGCTGCAAAGCAGTTTTGGTTAGATTCAGCGGATGCCTTCTCCACTTCTGGAAGCTTTATTCTTAGATGACAAAGATGGTCCTTTACCGTTCTCTTTAATAAGTTAGATGCTTAAATTCCAATTTACTACTAAGTGGCTTACTGTATGCTTGACAGATGTTGAATGACAATATTTCACAACTGTGTGAATACAATAGTACCTAGAGACTCTTATCTGGAGTATTTGTAGGACTGGTATTTTATACCAGTGTACTCTGCACAGTTCAAAAGCTGTTGTGGGGAGAAGGGGGATGAGAGGAAAGAGTCGAATCTTATTGGGACTAAATCATTTGGATATAGTTTGGATAAAAAAAAAAAAATGGGAGTTTAGGTTTGTTGATCTCTAAAACTCTCACCTTTTGTAGTCAGGTTTTCAAATGATTTAAAGATAAATCCATTTATAAATTAAAGGAGGAAGAATGGGGGAGAGACTGTGCTAAACACTGTAACTGTTTGGGATTGCTGAATGAGTGAACTGTGTACTGAGCAACTTCTGCCATGGTTCCAGAAATCCCTCCTTCCGTCTCTCCCTTGGCTGCATGTTCTGACTGCTGCCTTCCCTCCTTGTGCCATAATGAAAGGCTATGCAGCAACGTAGCCCAGTGTGTTCGAGAGTTTGTCCATGTCATTCACCATGAGAAAAACAGTGGACTTTTCCCCTCGAGAGTTTTCATCATGTGGGTGCACCAGCCTTTTTTCTCTATGCAGAAGGAGGGCAGAGATTTTTATTTGCAGATGAACTGCCCTAGACAGATCTAAAGAATTCATGGAACTAAGACATCAGGAACATGCCATCCTCTGTTGCTCCTCTCAAGTTTGGTAGAAACTTCTACTTGCCAAGAAAGAAGGTAACCCAGAAGGAAGAGGAGGTGGACATTAATTTTTTTTGTCAGAAAGAACTTTTGGACTTTGATTCACAAATGGAGACAGCTTTATCCAAGGAGAGTTGAAAAGTCTGTGCTAGTTTCCTACAACTCCCACCTTCATGCAGGAGCAGTGCTGCCAGCACACCAGTGCTGAGACATTTGATGGCCTAGTGACAAATGCTATTAATTTCAGGCTATATCAATGTGTCAGTTAGCAAATGTTTGTTTCAGCAGCTGACAGATCTGGATCTCTGCAGCACCAGTCACCCCAGTGATGCCTGTGTAAACCATTCCCACTTGGAGCACAGAGCCTGTGTGCAAAGGTGGGTTGCCTCTCTCTGGGGCTCTCGGTTAAGAGGCTGATGTCTTTGTTTGCAGGTACATGTACTTCACCAACATGCAGGAGCGAGCTCCCAAGATCGAGCGTGCAGCCCTTGATGGCACAGAGAGAGAAGTGCTTTTTACAACTGGGTTGATCCGACCAGTAGCACTGGTGGTTGACAACAAACTTGGAAAGCTTTTCTGGGTGGATGCAGATCTGAAGCGCATTGAAAGCTGTGACCTGTCAGGTATGTGGTATGAAGTTAAACATTTGCAGCAAAGTGTTTTCATGTATAGGACACCATTCCCACTTTGATACTGACCCTAGTAACTTTCATCTCCACTGTTGCCCGTTCTGTGTGGGGAAGAGGTATCGCAATTGCTGGTGGGCTCCCATCTTTGATGTAATTGGAATAAACATGTCGGTAATGATTGACACCCTCCAAGAGAGCCGTTTGACTTTTGTTGTGCTCCGAAAGCAACCATTGCAAGATGAGATGTAAATAGATGTTACCACTTATGGAACCCCTAAATCACCTCCTTCATGCCTTTTTTTTTTTTCCTTATAATTTGAAAAGTTTGCATACTCTTCAGTTTTTCTTTCTCTGGAGTTTGCAGCTTAGTAAATCAAAGTAGTTTGAAAAAAAGAAATGGGAAGTCAATGTGTTTTTCTAATATGGGTGATAAGAAAGCTCAACTGGAATACCATTGTTGGAAGACAGTGGAGAGATGGCAGCTCACTGCAGTTTTCTCATATTAGTAAAATAAAGCATTAATTCATGTTCATACCAATAAGCACCTCACGGATCTTAGAGAGCACTTTTCATCGTTGACTTTTATAAGCACTTGATAGTGCTGCAGAAGTGGAGAAATTGGCTCATTTTTCTGGGAAGCAGTATAGCATAGAGGATGGAACAGCCCTACTTTCTGACTTGTGATTTGTTCTCTCATCATCATGATTCAAGAAATGAAACGCCCAAAGGAAGTGCAGAGAGAAGTGAACTAGTGTGAGGGAATAGAAGCCACAGTGATTGGCATGTGTGATAAAAGGCTGACTCTGCATTTTTTGGTGGTTCTTCTCTTCTTGTCGTGTAGCCACATCCTTCCTTTCCATTGTAGTGAAACAATGAACTAAAAGAGGAGAGAATTGCTCATGTTTTTACAAGGACAGTTCACTTTTGAGCACCTGAAACTGATGGAAGGTCAGACTCGAGTCTCTTCTGCCAGAGAGGGGCTAAAAATACAAAGCTGCAGATGGGAAAATAAAGCAGCCCATGTCTTTCAACAGTCATCAAGCAAGGGGGGTATTGTCAAACTGCCTGTGCAGCCACAAAATGTCCAATCCAACAACTTACAAAACTTTGTAGGAGAGAAGATAAGAGGCAGACAAAACTTTGACCTATGAAACAAGCTACATTCGAGAAGAAAAGGTTGGCAGAGTGGGACACATAACACAAAAAGCATCAGAGATACTGAGTGGCTTTTGTCTAGTGATAAAGGAAGTGTTGTAAGAGGACATTCAGAAGTAAAATGACAAGATAGAAAAGCTTAATGTTATGCAGGTATGCTGAAGTGGTATGCGAGAGAGAGAGAAGAGGTATCAAAGGAAGTATTATATGTATTCATAGCTAAACAATCAAAACTTATAGGTAATGTAAAGGCAGTGGAAAGCTACAGGATTAAAAGAAAACAATGTTTATGAACTAGAGGAGATGTATCATGTAGCCAGAAAACTATGGTTGTATTTGATCCAGCTGAGCTCACTGTAACCTGATTCAGAGCTGTTAGTTTTTAAATGAGCTAACAGTATATTTTTATTTTAAAATACTTTGCACTCTTGCATCACAACTTCAGAAGAGATTTCACAGCCAAAGTGATGTTGATTTAAATTACTTCCTCTAAACAGTATTTTCTGAGCAAAATACTTTGAAATGGGCATATGTTAGGAAAAGTTTTTTAGCATAAACTAATGCTGCTGAATAAATTGGACCAAAATTGTGTATAGTACCCTTGATGCCAATTAAGACGGGTCTAGATACCCTTAGTCCATTGTAGACTTGGGGAGATGACAGGGTTATGGAGGTTTCTGGAGTTTGCACTGCACCCTTATTATCAGCATCCTGCTAAATCATGGGATAACCTGAGATGTCCAATGCTTAACTTCCAGAGAGGGATGAAAGAACTATAAATGTCTGACAGTTGTCTTTACAAGGTTCTTGAATTTTTCAGTTGGAGTTAAACTGAAAGATGGTTTTAAGCTCTTTTAGTTTAAAACCATTGCCCATTGTCCTGTCATTATCCACCCATGTAAAAAGTCCCCCTTTAAGTACTGTGAAAGGCCACTATCAGGTCTCCCCAGAGCCTTCTCCAGGCTGAACAACCCTAGCTATCTCAGCCTGTATTCATAGGAGAGATGCCTTCAGCCCTCTGGTCACCTTCATGACCCTCTTCTGGACCTGCTTGACAGGCCCATGTCTTACTTTGCAGGTGGTAATTTCATGTGCAAAAGTAATAGAACCTGTTAATGTTACATTCTCATGCTTGGCTGAGCTCTAGATAATTTATGCAGCAAATTAGCTGAATCTGGTTCTCATAGCATTTTTATTATGTATCAGATTCTATAATCTCATTTTGTGTAGATATTAAAAACTTATATTTTTTAAATGCAAGCAGACATAAGGTCTTAATTCCAAAATGAAATATGAGGGCAGAAGCAGCACCAAGTTATGATTTTGTTTTGATTTTTCATTTTTTAAATATAGCTAGTTCTGTAGGCATATGCAGGGTCAAAATGGTTTCTGTGAATTAACAGAATCATTTGGAATCTCTTGTTTACCCTATAAAAGCATAACAAAAACAATGAAATGCCAGTAAGTGTAGGGTATCACACAGTAGAAGACTGCAAGTAATTAAAGTAAAAAGCAGTAATGAATACATTTTTACTTGACCTGATTTTTACACATTGGCTTAGAGCATATTTTTACACATTTTTTTGTAAAACAGAAAACCCAAACATTTGATAGTGTCCCTATTTAAAAGCATCCTGAGTTACTTTTGAGTAAACCCAAAACTTAGAGTTTGGGTTTTCTGACTGGTTACTGAATAAAAGGGAGAAGGTGAAGAAAGAAGTGTGGCTGATAGAATGTGAGCTTTTCGTTGCTGAACATGTATCTGTGGTTGTCACATGGCCTATGACAAGGCTTTTGTTTTGCATGATAGATGTGTTTCAACTGAGTAATGGCAGTGAAACTAATTGGTTGTATTTCACTCTTGCTTGTGATTCCAACAAAATGAACTGCACTGTGTGTGAATGTATTGTAAAAATGTTGGCCTAAGAGCTGAGTCTGTACCAGCTTCTAGGGACATCTCATCGTTGCACATAATGCATGTCAGTGTGAGGCTGATCATGTCTGGCTGACCAGTCAGTGTGTGCGAGGATGAGCTGTGTTTCGTATTGTATCTGCCTGCCCTCATGACATGGCAGCTGGTTGCATTTACCTGAGATGAGACCGAACAAGCAGAGCCTTGGAGGGATTGACCTTATATCTAACTGTTTGCAAGGGTTGGGTTGGGTTGTTGTTTTGGGACTTATTTATTTTTTTTAAGAAATTACTTAAAAATCGATGGGTGTAAAACTAGTCTTTGTTTTTGTTGATCTCAGGTGCTAACCGTGTGACTCTGGAGGACTCCAACATTCTTCAGCCCATGGGACTCACTGTGCTGGGGAACCACTTGTATTGGATTGATCGTCAACAGCAAATGATTGAGAGAGTGGAGAAAGTGAATGGGTACAAAAGGACTAGAATTCAAGGCCGGATTGCTCACCTAACAGGCATTCATGCTGTGGAAGAACTTGATATGGAAGAATTCTGTGAGTTTATTTCAATATCTGATGTCTCTCACTCTTGGTCATTGTCTCTCAAAGTCCTCATCCAGCTGAATATTTTAATGATGTTGCCCAGTGGGCTTCAAGTAAGCCAAGGGGTGCTTTCAACTTAGGCAGTCAGGATCCTGAAAGAGGAGGAGAAACAAGTTCCTTGTTCTTGTTGAGATGAGTATTGTTGCACAGCTGGAATTTGTGACATCATAGCACTTATTTACAGTCTAAAAGCTACTTATGGTTGTTAATTTTGTAAGTACCAAGTAAAAAATCTTGGGAAAACCTTTAAGAAGATACAAAAGGATTGTCTGTGCCTTTTCTCCAGGGATTTCAAACTCCTGTGTAAAATATGACTGATTTGACTTGGCACAATGGATGATGTAAAAGCCTCCAGTAAGGGGGGGGAGAATGGGAAGGAAGCTCCATGGATGTGGAATTTCCCGACAGAGGTGGAACATTTTAGGTGCTCCCTTCTGAAAGGGATCATGCATGCAGGATACTCTTTTTCTGGACTAGTGGTCCAAGTTACTGTAGTCTGAGGAAGAGTACAAAAACCTCTTGAAGTTGTCACTCCTCAAAGTGACAACCTACAGCTCCTCCTGCTTAACAGAAACATAAAAGAGAATATAAAATCCCAAACAAAATGTGGGAGACAGAGGACTTTCAACTTTGTTACCTGTGATGAGTTGCCTTATATAGAAAGGGTGCATTTGTGTATAGTGCTTTAATTTTCAGCACAAATTATTCCACTTTACAACGAACACTCTGTGTCACATACATTAGTGTCTGCAACGGCTGCAATTACCCAAACTTGCATATGTGACTAAGCTGTTACAAATAAGGTAGTGTAAGTACTTAAATTGTTTTAGATTCTGTGTGCTAATCATGACCCAGATGTTCTTTCTTTCACAATTCTCAGTTTTTCTTCTTCTGTGCCATTTCTCATATTTTTTGTATATTTCAAAGGTATTGCTGAATGAAGCAAGAATTTTTTCTTTAATTCTCAACACTGTTTAAAAAGAGGTTTACTTTTACCCTGTGTGTTTATTCAAAATTTTAGATTTTTGGTTTGGGTTTTTTTTATGGCAAGAGTACTGTTTAAGTCACACTGAAAGGAATCCTCTTTTGCAGCTGAAAACTCTACTGCATAGGTGATTTTTGTTATAACAGGGGAGTAAAAATACGTAGGCACACATAGGTCTATATGCATACGCTTCTGTGAGCAACTCATGCCTCAAACACTGTTTTAAATTAATAAATTTGTGAAAGCAGGTTGATGAGAAGCCTGGACAGATGGAAAACAACTTGGGCAGAGAAATTATATCTATACTATTTCTTCCCCATGGAAACCCTTGGTCCTTAGCAGTAGTAAAGAATGTGTTGTTCAGTATCATCACAAATAACACAGGGTATTGCTCCACAGGCTGCTCCAGAAAACGCTCAGCTCTCAGCCTGAATAAGAAGGCAAGAGATTGGGTCTCTTCTTACTGTCTTGGGCCGAGGTCATCAGACAGTGACCTCCCTTCTCTGTGCCAGTTTCTTATCCACCTGATGTTCATTTGAAATTACTCTATCAGGAGCTCTCAGGTGCTCAGTGCTTCTGGGTAGTGTATTGGGAACACGACCATGTAGCTTCCTATCTTTAAAAGAAATAAACTATGTGTGTCTGTAGTGCAGTTTTGTGAGTAGCAGGGAAGTTGACAGGCTAGATATTAAGAGCTCTTTAAAGGAGTATTGATGAGTTTTAGGAGTTGCATTCTGCAGTGACTTATATTAATTTTTGATGCCTACCCTAGAAATGCAGGTGGGATGTCTAGGTACGATGTAAATGCAGTTTTTTGGGTTCTGCCTTTTCATTTCTCTTCACTTCATCTCCAAGATTCTTTCCTGAAGACCTTGAAAGGTTTCTGTATCACAGAATCAAAGAGAAACTTTTTGAGAGTGGGTTTTGATTTTGCTCTAGCTAGGGATAGTTATTATTTCTTTTATGCAATGTAATATTCTCTTCTGTGTGTTTCACCAGCTGTTCATCCATGCTCTCGTGACAATGGTGGGTGTTCACACATCTGCATTGCCAAAGGGGATGGAACTCCAAGATGTTCATGCCCTGAGCACCTTGTGCTTCTACAAAATCTCTTAACATGTGGAGGTGAGTTACATTTAACAATGCTGCTAATAAATTTATATCAGAAAGGTTGATGTTTGCATGCCATTCCAAAATGTGGATTTACACACGATTTTCCTATACATGTTGTATTGCATCATGTGTTCAATTAACTTTTGATTCTCCTACCAGCTATTTTCTGGTTCAGGTTTTGGGCATATGTGACTTTTCATTTGGAACAGAATATTCTTGTTTAACCTTAAAATACTTTCATCCTCTACTGAGATTTTTATAATTGTGTGATGTGACAGGTTTGTACTTTGAACAAGTGCTTATAAGATGATGTTGCCTCAACCTGTGATGACTAGCAGCAGAAACTGTGCATATGATACCCACAGTATGATACTCCAGATTTTCAAATTAATTTGGCCTCATAACATGAAACACTGTACTGGCTAGTTACAAAATGTAGGCTCCATTGCAATTCTTTTTAATTAAGGTAGCTGTCTTCTTTACACACTGTAGACTTTTCCTCTAGCCTTCCCTTTCACAATCACAGGATTTTTGAAAACTGTTAACATTACACTTGCAGAGGGAATTCAAAACATAACAAAACAAAACATTGTTTCTTTTTGGGAGGCATTAAATCATAAATCATTTGACTCTGTTGGTCCTCTTGACTCCTTTCCATGTATTTATTTTGCTGTGAATTTCATTTTCTGGTTGAACTCTGACCTCCCATGGGACAGTCATTTCCATGATAAAGTGTTTTCTTTCCCATGACCACAACACACCATGTGGTTTTAGAGTAGTGGTGGTTACACTGGCGGGAGGCAGGGCGGATCAATCTAATTATACTTCTTGCTGTAGTGTTGTTGCAGAACAACGCCAGCAAGAGACTCCTACATTCTGCTCCCCTGTATTTTCAGCTGTAAATCTAAAAATCCAGGCGCCTCCATTTCAGTGTCTGTTTGTTTTTTTCTAATCCTTCACTAAGCCTGCAACAACTTGTTAGCCTATCTTGTCTGCCCTAGTAACAGCAACTAGCCTGTGTTTCAAAATAACTTAGCTTTTTGGCTGGAGAACATTTTCCTATGTACCCTTATGAATGCTTTTGTCAAGTTTTTAAATACGAGCTTGTGCTTGCCAAATGCAACCATAATGCAACATTAAATGTGGCTTTAAATGCAGAAGTACTAATCTGTCTGTTGAATTATCTAAACAACACATTCATATCAAAATTAATTCGAGAATTATCTTAATGTGTGTATGTGGCATCTTTATCTTACCTACTGCTGTCAGGCCATTGGCTATATATGTAATTCCAAATAACCATAAATGACAAACTTTAAAAATCATAATTTTTTTCAAAAACCAAGCACATTTGTATTTTTATTTGTTTTGCTTTCTAGCTCGAGTATACTTGAGTCTCATTCTTGAACATCTCTCCCTAATGAAGGAAGGACACTTTAAAAATTGCTTGCATGTAATTGAGTAATTCTAGGATTTTTTACCACCACCCTCAGAAGAAAAACTACTCATACAGAAGTCTTGGCACTGGTTAAAGAAAAGGAGCTTTCCTTATGCTGGGTTCTTTGTCAAGTCCATTCCTGATCCTGAATCTTAGCAAGAGCTCATTGGATTTTCAGAGGAGTGTTGCCATTCAGTGTCAGAGCACACCTCCAGCTTAGTCTTGCTGTTGTCACAGAGAGGGTGTGGTGTGGTACTTTGTTAATCCACGTGGTAAAGCATCTACTTAGAGCATTAACTGGCAACAGCAGCTCTGGGGACTAGTGACTGCCTCTGTTCACTGATTTAATTACATCACAGGATTTGGACCCAGCAACTTTGCAGAGCAGTGGAAGTGTGTCTGTTTGCTGCAGGGGTTTTTTGAGATGAGCTCCTCATTTTGACCATAACTAATTGCTACTGATAACAACTGAATGGATTTATACATTGTCCGTTTCTTTCACTGATATAAATGGTGGAAAAGTGTGTGCTAACTTGCTGTATGTAAGAATTTGGAGCATTTTTTGCAATAGATTCTTGATCTGAATTGTCTTTACCTTCTGACTTTCTGAAGAGAGCAGCTATGGGTGCCTTATTACAGCATAGTTGTTGCATCTTTATATGGGGTTGTAGCTGCTGCCAAAAGCTGTCAGTGCGTGATTGCAACTTAATCAACAGTATGGATATGAAAGGAGTGATACTAGGATCTTGGGGTTCATGAAAAGTCAAATTTGAAGGAAGTCTCAGCTTTGTTAGGTCCAAAAAACCAAAAATGGCTGTGCACAAGTTTCAGTGTTCTGTCTTTGTGGTGAAAAAATACAAGCTTAAGTCTGCTCCTTAGAGTAGTCTCTGAACCTTCACTGACCTCCTGCTCAGATTCTTTCAAGCAAGAGGACTTAGCTTAATGTTTAACAGTCCTTTTTTTATCCATTCATATTTTTCAATTCATATCTGACTCAGAAATTTGTGGAGAAACCACAGGAAAAATAGAGAAATAGATACTGTACAGTAGACATTACATGTTTTAGGTGTATTCATTGCCAATTAACCCTATGAGTTAATTGGCCCAGGCTAATATGATTGCAGGGGATTAGAATTGTTTAGAATGTGGCTTGCAATCAGAAATTGAGTATTCATTTGAATTTATGTGTATGACAATATCTTCCGAAAGGTGGCTGATAGAACCAAGGCAAGTATTTGTGGGGTATTTGTAGTTCCTGTCCTTAGTTCAGTGCTTGACTGCTAAAGCAAACTTCTTTAATCAGCACACATCCAATTTTTGTTATGAAGTTGTTAAAATTTCATTCCTTGTGCAAAATCATGTTTTCCTCTTTGCTGGAATCTTAATATTGTCACAGCAAAACTCCAGTTTAGGAATGTGTGCCTTTCTTGAAATCATCTGCTTTTAGTCTGTTGTAAGGGCTAAATTTGAATATACAAATGTGATTTGTTTTCTCCTTCTCCAGAACCTCCAACTTGTTCCCCAGACCAGTTTACCTGTGCAACTGGAGAGATTGACTGTATCCCGATGGCATGGCGGTGTGATGGATTTCCTGAGTGTGACGACCAGAGTGATGAAGATAGTTGCCCCATATGCTCTGCATCCCAGTTCCAGTGTGAGAAGGGACAGTGTATTGATGCACACTTGCGATGTAATGGAGAAATTGACTGTCAAGATAAATCAGATGAAGCAGATTGTGATAGTAAGATCAGTTTTCCTGAACTCATGGGTCTAACATAAACATCCATTTGGAATTCTGACTGTTCTTGAACTATATAGATACAAGTCCTTTTGCTGAGACAGAGGTTCCTGAATATAGATAAGAAATTCAGCAGTTATTTAGCAAAGTTTTATTATACAGGTCTACATAGGATAGTATGGACTACATAAGGTTTTATAATATGCCAAGTTACTGCATTTTGTTAACATGTCAGTTATTAGCTACCGTTTGTTAGTTATTGTAAGAGAGTCTTGCTGATTTGATCTCAGTTTTGCCTCAGCAGGACTGATTTGATAAAGAATAGGGAGTTACTGGCATCAGAATTTTATTTTAACCCCACTGAGTAGGATGTAAAACCACAAGAAGGAGGATTCAGAGGTATGCAGACTTGCCATTTACCCACCGCAGCAAAGAAGGTGCTCTGGTGCCTACCTGATCATAATATAAAATGCACTGTGCCTTCACGTCTCACTTCTTTTGGTTTGTTTGTTTGTTGGGTTTTTTGGGTTTTTTTTTGAGAGGCTGAAATACTCTCATGCTATCAGTACTTAATCTTTTCTTTCTTTCTGTGCAGCGATTTGTCTACCCAATCAGTTCCGATGTGCAAGTGGCCAGTGCATCCTCCTGAAGCAGCAGTGTGACTCCTTTCCAGATTGCATTGACGGTTCTGATGAGCTTATGTGTGGTGAGATGTCTTTTCTTGAGATTCAAGTGTTGTGCTCAGGCATCATGTCCTAGATGCCTATGCAAGAAGCCTGGTGTTTGCAGAGTAATATTCTTTCAGGGAAGCCCAGTGAATCTTGGCCAAATATTCTGACAGCTGTATTTGCTAAGTAAACAGAGTCATGCTCTTCCACTGATCTGTGCAGCAGAAGAGGGCAAGCTTGTAGCATGGTGTAGCAAGCCTGAAGAGCTATTATTCTAGGGAATGCAGGGACAGCAGTAGGGAGGGTGAACTGAAATCCCAATGCTAGTTCTAAAATCCTGTATGGGATACAACACTGCCTTTTTTAGATGGTTCTTCAGATCTGTCCTTAAGGGAATCTGATTCAACTCTGCTCAGTACTACCTTGGAACTTGCAGAGCTGCTGCAAAGCTTGGGGTGGCTTTCAAAAATGTGCAGCTCTATCCACTGGAATTACAGGATCAAGCTGGAGATTAATTATGTGGAGAAACTAGCATGCAATGAGCAAGTGTTCACAAGAGACCACATACCAGTCTCTTAAAGTGCCGGTGGGAAAAGAATATAAGAGACCTTGATTTTTCTGGTTAAAATGTTAACTCATTCTCATGGCAGTAGGTACATGCAAGTTACAGACATGCTGATGGAAGTCGCTGTAATAGTCTTTAGAGAGTCTCTTATTTTGTACTCCAAAGTGGACAGTAAAATACATTCGCGTGTGCTCCTCTTTCAATTTCCATTTTTTGGACCGCTGGGGTGACAAGTGCATGAAGTTTTCAAGCAATGGAACAGATAAAGTGGCACACAAGTGGTTTAGCAAAATATTTAGAGCATAGCATTTTTGAATAAAAGCAAATAGATGTGCTGATCTGCCTGTAGTTCATCCTGAACAAATACCTTGGTTTGGGTTTGTGTAGAGAATTGCTGCACTTGTGTTGCCTATAGGACCAAACTTAGCTGATTGTGAAAGTCTTAGCATCTTTGAGTCTTGTCAGGTTTTTGCAGCACCAGTTGTCAGAAGCCGTGCCGATGCTGGGATGAGAAGAGGGGTTGATCCAGGATAACCTTATTTTTTCCTTCCATCTTCATGGTGGGTACTGCATGGAAAAGTGTATTTCTTGGCTGAGAGTGGTGAAAAGGAGCCCAAGTGGTGAATAGAAAAAAATGCTGAAAGAAGGGAGACAAAATGTATTGGAAATTTCAGACAGAATATGCTTCTCCCACATTGTCCATTTACCTCTCAGCTTTCACCCAGTTTCCTCAATCCCTGGATAATACAAAGCCACTTCTTCCTTTTTTTTTGTTTCTTTATACACTTGGCAAACTTTTTTACTGCCAGATTAATGCAGCTGTTTCCTGTTTGCACTTTGGGTCCAGTCCTACAATTAGGTCTTGAGTGATTTAAATGTGTCTTTATGTAGACATAAGATTGTCCCCCCTGGAATCTCTTTGTGGAACTGAGCATTCTGTGGTTTCCCACTTGACTGAGGGAAAGAACTCAAGTAGGGAATAAAAATGATTGCTACCTTCTAGATAAGGGTCTTGCATTCAAAAGAAGCTAGATTTGACCAAAATGAGATTTGTATGTTTTAAAATAGCAGATTTGGGAAGTTGTTTTAATTTTAGCTTTGCTTTTTTCTGGTATCATAGCTGAACTAATCTGACTATTTGAAAGATATGGCCCTAGCTGACATAAAAGCTGTCATGCAGTAATAAGTGTGAAAAGTTATAAAGACTTCCAGACAGCAATGAATTCTTGATGCTGAGCTGTTAAGAGTTTTTTGGTAGATCTTTCTATTTCCCTTGTCTTCCGTCTCAAATTTCAGTTGTTTTTCATTCCCTTGCATTGAAGTGGAAACCAGATCCACTGGAGAAAAATTTTATGAAGGGAAAGCTTGCGTCTTATATGAACCTTTTCACTTCTTAAAACTTCACTGGGGGGAGGGATCTATAGCTTGAACTGAGCACATAAAATTGATAGCTTTGGGCAAGTTTATTTTGATTTTTTCACCTTTTGAATGTATCTATTTGTGTATGTTAAAACATAAAATTATGAATGTGTGAATCACATGGAAAAAAATCACTTTCCCTGAAGAGCATTGCATATGTGAAAAACACAGAGGTATCTGGTTTATCTGGCAAGAATTTTCAGTGTGTTACTCGTGATCAGGGAGAGATACAATGTGTAGCTCAACTCAGATACTGCAGCACTTTTTATTATTTAACATATATAGTGGAGAAAACAAGTAGGAAGTATTTGAGATACTCTGAATTGTGTTTTCCTTCCAATTAATAAGGTGTTTTTTAAAAACAAGTATATTTTAGGAATGTATTAAGTCCTGTATTAGGTAGGAAGACACCCACTGCTTAATACATATGGTAGCTTCTTACTGGTAATTTAAAAAAAAAAAAACATTAATGTTTTTACTAGTCCAAATCGCTTTTGAGAGAGCAGATTCCTGATGAAGGACTTAGTATTTATAAGCATCCTATATCTTTGACCCATAGACTTTGGAGCGGGGAAAGAAAAGGAAATTTTTAGGCTGCAATATCAAGATGATAAGTAATCCCGTTACAAGATTGTTAGTCAAAAAGTAGAGTCCTTTGCTCGTACTGCTTTATGGAGGGGGAGAGGAGGCAAGAAGTCTTGTGCATTGAATCAGAATATAAGGAGTTAGAGATCCCTGAGTATGATGCAGATACTTTTACAGAAACTGTGTGAGTGGCTGTGAGCTGATTTGCTGCATGAGCTGCAGGACAGGAGCATATATACTGTTCCATGTTTAATGACCTCCTTTATTTTTTTTCTCCTCTTTCCAGAAAAATCAAAGCCAGCCTCAGATGAGTCACAGCCACACAGTAGTGCCATCGGTCCTGTCATTGGTATAATACTGTCACTTTTTGTCATGGGAGGAATGTACTTTGTTTGCCAGCGAGTGGTGTGTCAGCGCTATGCTGGGCCCAATAGTCCTTTTCCACATGAGTATGTCAGTGGCACTCCTCATGTCCCTCTTAATTTTATTGCTCCGGGAAGTTCTCAACATGGCACTTTTACTGGTAAGTATGCAAAGGATCTTGGATCTAATCAGTACCACTACATTGGCTGGATTTCGAGTTTTACAGATCGTGAAGAGTGCTAGGTGTGGAGTTTTCGAAGAGCAGAAATTAGATAATGTTGATCTGCTCAGTGGTTTTGGGATAAATCTGTCATTTGAATCAGACACATTTCATTAGGCATCTTGCCAGATTTTCATAAAAAGTTTTCATGCTAAGCTGCATCTGAACAGGTGTCTGTCTTTTTGATAGAAAATAGACAGCGCCAGCAAAAACATCCTCTTTAGATAGTTCGCTCTGGTGTATATAATAAACCCTGGGGTTTGCGTAGTACTTCTCATGTAAGGCCTAAAGTAACACAGTATGAAGAGTAGTGAACCACCTGCAATACTGGAAACTGAAAATGCATGTGCCATTCAGTGTTCCAGTGTGAGCTCCGTTGAATTTTTTTGTCTTGTACTCAGATGTCCTTCTGTCTGTCCTGTCCATCAAAGGTCTTTACACAGTTCTGTCCTATCTGCTTAGGATGGATGTATTAATCCACAGTGGAAAGAAGCAGAGTAGAGAAGTGAAGCAGCTTAGTTTACTGTAGCAGCTTAGCTTACTGTAATACAGAAAACTCGGGGATAAACCTCCCTCTCCAAAGTTACAACAGCAAATATGGAAGAGCCCAAGTAGTCTGGGTGGGGTTGGTAATCTGGCTGCTTGTTGCCTGAAGTGTAATGAAAACATCCCCTCAGTTTAGCACCTCTCTGAGAGAGCTTTGCTGTTTGCTTTTGGACAAAGTATTCATTCTCTCTCTATCTCAGTCCTACATCTGTAAAACTGCAAAGCTTCTCTACCTTGCAAAGGATTCAAAGCATCCATTTGGAGAAGTGCATGCAGCTACAATGCTGACATCGAAGAAGAGCTTAAAGTATTAATGAAGGCTCAGGACATTCAGATAAGAACCCAGAAACCCAGTACAGACATCAAAGTAAACACTTAAATTATGTACCTCATATTATTTCGCAAACGTAAAATATATTTTGCATAGAGGAAATAGCAAATTCTTAACTACAAAGCCCTGAGAAGAAAGAATATCTCCTCATATTTTTCAGAAAGCTGGAAAGTAAACGTTCACCCGTAAACCTGCCAGACAAGAAATCCATACTTCAGAGTACCTGGAGTCTGCTTTTCATGTCAGCTGAAAATCAGATAGATGATAAATACAAATGAAAAGATGTGGCACTTCTTCATATTAAACAAGATTTTGAGATGTGCTAATTGATGTTTTCTTCTAGCCATGGCTTTGAAGATAGCCAGATACAGCTCAGGTTTACCCTTTCTTGCACTTTAGTGGTGTGGTCAGCTATTCCTGCTTTAATTATGTTACTATGGTTATCAAGAGGGTTTTGTGGTAGGAAATAAAATCAGAGGATGGAATCATTGCAGGTGAAGTCTTTACAAGGGCATTTTAAATTGAACTTCACACTAAATCTTTTGTAATTAAAGCAATTATCGGTGGTCTTCATCTGTACTTCTGTAGGTGCTAAAAACCAAGCTGTCATTCGGATTCTCATTCATATTCATCAGGTTTTTTTAATCCATATTGCTGGGACAAGTTACAACAGCTGAAAATATTACTGTTTATGTTACTTCTAAAGAAAAGACATGGATTCCTAATACCATAGCGTTTCCAAGAAAGATGTATAGTCATGAATGATGATTACAAATAGAATTACTGTGCCTGTAATACGTATTTCCTGCATCTGAGAAAAATTCTGAAAACTTCACAAACTAAACTCTTCCATTAGCACTGAATAATATGAGAGGAAAAGGCTGAAAATGAATTTTCTGAATTGAGTGTATATTGGAGTAAAACAGATTGGAGAATGTTCTCTTCCCTTTTCCTGTAACCCAGGATTCCTTCCTTTTGTCTCTGTTGATTTTCAGTTTCAACTGTGATTATTTTCAATAAAAATGGTTGGGTTTTGCAGTTGTTCATGCACTTGCAATTGAATTTCTCAGGATGGAAATGAAAACTTTGGAGGTCTTTAGCTTGCTTTTCTTGGGTATTGCATAATGCTTTTTTTGCAAACGCCTAAGTTTATTTAATTGGAACATTTCTTAATTAACAATTTGGGTGAAAAGTTTGAATCAACTGTTCAGGAGATTTCTTTCTCAGTAGTGAGAGTAGATTGTGAGGAGTTAAGTGCTGCAGTAAGACAACAGGTGGTCTGAGGGCGGGATGTTTTATTTACAAAAAGTTGTGTTCCTTGTAATCCTGAAGTTTTTACATAAAACACTTCCCAAAGTGACAGCCATTGTCATTGCACGAGTTTGCAAAGCTATGGATTTGGTTTATGTTTTGCATTGGTAGATAAAATTGTGGTTTACTGAACCTTGTTTTATACTTTGCTTCAATGAAGGCATCTCTTGTGGAAAGTCCATGATTAGCTCCATGAGCCTCATGGGAGGAAGCAGCGGTGCCCCCTTGTATGACAGAAACCATGTTACAGGAGCCTCTTCGAGTAGCTCATCCAGCACTAAAGCCACTTTCTACCCACAGGTATGTCCCGCTTCTGAAGTAAACAAAGATGAAAATTCATGCTACTAAATAGAATGTTAATAACTGTTATTCTTGGGTGTTACTGTTTATGATATACGGGCCCAGTTCAACACTCACTGAACTTCACAGAAGAGCTTTGTTGTAGTCCATCGGGATTATATAGTGCTATATGATGTCCAAAATGTTTTGTTAGTGATACTCAGCTGGTTCGTTCCTGGACATTTCTGTTCTTCCCTTGGAGATGCCACCTCCTTTGTTCTCTGTAAAGTCTGATGTCAGTGGCCCAATGACATTTTGCACTGCATAATGCTGCAGGCACACATGGAATAATAAGGCAAACAAGACGCAACAAGACTGGAATGCAAACACGTGTGAAATAAGCTTGACTGGCTGTTTAGATAAAGTGTCCATTGTTGATTCAGAAAACCAAGTGCATGCACTTGGGGAAACACTGGTACAGCAGTGTAAGGCAGAAGTTACTTTGCTTGCATTTTTCTGCTATAATTGAGCTCTATTTCTGACTTCTAAATGTTGGAAGTGACAGAATTTTAATGCCCATACCACAGTTTCATGAATTCAAAGATGTATAGTAAGAATGGAAATTCTCTATGAATACATAGGAGAGACATTAAAAAGTTACTATTTGCCAGCATTTTGTCATGACAGTTTTTTTCCTTAGTGCTTCTGAGCAATACATTCACTCTTACATTCACGTAAACTGCCAGAGTCAACCTGCCAGCTATGCAGGTGATTTTCCAGTAGTACTGAATCAGGAGCCTGCATAAATGTGTGGATATACATGCGTTTGTGTTGACATGTAAACTGTTACGCCATAGGTGGGCATTTTGATTTATAGTGTTTCAGGAAGTGAAAAAGGTGCGCTCTATCCCCTTTAAGAAGGACAAAGTTAGAAAAGAGATGCTTGTGAGCCTTTCTGTAAATAAGGTAAAATTACTTACTTCTTGCGTAGCCTTCTCTGTGAAGCCATCAAGAAGCTAGTCACAGCTAGCAGACATTTGGAACTCAGCAGCCCTCCTAATTTAGCTTGTCTCATGCTTCACCAGTCTAACATGCTGAACAATTTCATGCTAGTACCTGATTGATGTATCAGTGCCACACTAAAGAGGATGAACAGAAAAAAACACTTATTTTAATAAAGCCTGAAAGAGAAAAGAAGTCTTATAGCTGATCTGCCTGTGTGATTCTATGGGATCTGTGTTGGCCAAAAGGTCAACTCTTCCACTTGATTTCTGGCCTAAACTAATCTTGAGTGTTGCTGGGAATTCCTATTCTACACTTTCCACTCTGGGCTATATCAGCCAGGACCTGCAGGGATGATATCAGCCTTTCCTTCATCAAAGGCATGCTGGATTCTTAGAAGGAAGCTAAAGTTGCATTAAAGTTACTGCTTGATCCAAATGTTTCAGTAAGTTTTGCCTGTTAGCTGATTACCCAGATTTATGTGAATAATCAAAAGAACAGATCTGAGAATCTAGTTGTCTTGGCTTTTTTGTTTTGTTTTTACACATCTTTGTGGTACTGAGAGATGCTCTAGTGAATATAGCCTGGAAAAGAATTGATGTCAGTGAAGTTATGCCAGTTTATATACATGAGAACCTGGCCACAGGCGTCCTGGCTGACACTGTGTTCTGTATTTAATCTTAGCATGAAGTGGTATTGATCCAGCTCAGGGTGTTAGTAGCGGTGAATCCAGAAGTAGCGTGCAATGCTCCTTCAAGAAAGAGGATTTCTGGAAAATACCCTGGGGGCAATTAGTCATTCCCCTCAGCTGGCAACAGGTGGTATTCAAGCCTGTCTCCCCTCACATGAATTTGGATGCAGGGCTTGTCAATACTAATAACAATGGGCTCAACTCCATGGATGGTCAGGAATCATTTTGCTGCACAGTGAAGACTGAAACAATGATCTCCACTCCAGTGATTTTAGAGTATTATTATGGGAAAAGAGCAGAGACAGAGGAAGAATGGTCACTGTGGCAGGCCATGACTTGGCAGAATGCCCAGGACAGGCAGTGTACAAGATGCTTACATCAGCACTAAGGCTCAATCAACAGCAATGGTGCAATTTGCCACACTGGAAGGGTTGAAGCGTTCTCCTTGGGTCTAGCCCAGTGTCCTGCTGGCAATGTCAGGGGTTCTGCTTCCTGCTAGGGGAGGAAGGCTAAATTATTTTGAATCATGCTAAACATTTTTTCTTGTGTGAAGGTTACCAGCAACGCTGTATATGTGCACATAGGCAGGCTATAATTCTTTTTTAGCTCATAGGCTTTTTGTATTGTGAACTGCGCAGAACTTGGCTTCCTGACCCTACTTTTGACTGGGGCTATGTTTAGGGGCTGGGAGTGAAACGTACTTTTTTTTTCCATTAGCTTCTGCTGAGGATGCTACCAGTCCTTATGTCCAAGGAAGTGCAGTAAGGCTCAGCAAAACTGGGTGCAATTTCCAGCTTTACTGCAGTCTTCCAGTATAATAACAGATGTGGCAAAGAAGAAAATTCCCTGTACTGTGAGAACTTTGAAGGCCTGCACTGTATCTATGTCCAAAGTACAGTCTTGTAATCAACTTCTCTGATCTTCAAAAATGCATTAACCTATCCAAACAGCAAGGAGAGGAAACTAGAATAAAGATGAGTGACAGAGTGAAAGCATAAGTAAACTTTTCAAACTAAATAAAGTTGTATAATTAACTCAAAATTTCCCACTTCTTTTTCCTGTTCTTCCTAGATCTTGAACCCACCTCCTTCCCCAGCTACTGATCGCTCCCTGTATAATGCAGAGATGTTTTATTCCTCAAACATTCCTTCAAACACAAGATCTTACAGGTACAGTTCAGATAAAAAAGTTTGCTCAATCTTTATTGATCTGCCTTTAGTTTTGGATCTTAAGCAAAATGTTCTTGTTCAGACTTTACTTAGTTTAAAAACTCCTTTCCCTCTCTTAGTAAATGACCGTTCAAATTATGTGTTATATTGCTGTGTAAGTCACTGATCATCCTGTATAGAGAAGGTTGGTATTTTCTGTTCATTTCCTCAGTCTTATCTTAAAACTCTTTGATGAGTCAACCTACTTATTAGTGACTGGGCTAAATGGTCATGGTGGCCTCCCCTGGCAGGTTAGGGGCTGGAAGAATGGGCTGCTGGCTGAGGGTAGTTGTGCCATTCAAATTTAACACAGTTCAGATACTTCTTGTTGGATTTCTCTAAAAGCCTGGACTAAGGCTCACATAGTATTAATGAGCAGCATCTTGACTGAGCACACAGAGCTCTTAATTTTCAACCCCTTTCTTTTTTCCCCAGATTGCAACTAATGCCTTTTTCTTTTTTTTTCTTTCTTTTTTTTTTTGCAGGCCATACCTTATACGAGGGATAGCTCCACCCACAACCCCCTGCAGCACAGACGTTTGTGACAGTGACTATACTACCAGTCGATGGAAGGCCAACAAATACTATATAGATTTAAATTCAGACTCAGACCCTTATCCCCCTCCACCCACACCTCGCAGTCAGTATATGTCGGCAGAAGAAAGTTGCCCTCCGTCTCCTGCCACAGAACGAAGCTATTTTCACCTCTATCCCCCTCCACCCTCTCCTTGTACAGACTCTTCATGACCTCAACAGAAGGAACTTTTCCTGTAAATATTTTAAAATATGAACAGATTTAAAATATATATTTTATGATTTAAAAATAAATCTGGGTGGGAATTAAACAAAACTAAATGTGAATAAAAATGGGTGGGAGGGATGGGGCTGTGAAAAATTGTACAGAGGAAGAATATTTATAAAATTGATTTTTTTAACTTAATTTCCATTCTTTTGTGCCATATTTGCATTTTTGAAGTCATGTAACTGACTCAGTCTCCAAAGGATTTGGGGAGGGAATGTTGAGACTTTCTGCATTTTTAAGTCACCTTTTTACATGAAAAGTGTATGTAGTTCTTTTTATTAATGTGAGACAAGAAAACAAAGTGGCTTGTGGGAGGAGGAGGAGTCTAAAGAAATATGCAGGTTTATTCATAGAGAAAAAATACACATCGAAGTACAATTGTCAGTATCATCCCTTCACCACTACTGGGAGAAAACATTCATGATCACATCCCTTAGATGCTCCTGTTTGCAAGTGAGCTGAATGCTTGCCAGCAGAACTTGTGTGCCAAGACCTGAATTTCAAACGCCTTCTCCATTTGCTTAGCATTGAACTGAAAGAACACTTCTTTTGGCCAGACCTTCCAGCTTAACTAAACCCACAGGCATCATGTCCTACCTCATGTCAGTACCATTCTGCTTATGGCCAATTCTGTGACTGATTCAAGTTAAATAAGATAACCAGTCCTAAAATACTCGGTTTAATTCCAGTCAGTTCCGCGCTGGGTGAACGGTAGCAGAAACAGTTGTATTGACCTGTGGGCAAGAGCAAAGGTTCAGTTTAAAGTGGTATTTAAACTGAGAGAAATGCCCAACAAACTGCAGATTGCAGCATTTAATTGTGATAAAAACGAAGCTCCTTCATCCTTCTTTGTGAAGCTTTGATGAGTGTCTGGGAAGAAGCTGTAATAGTCAGCTGCTTCTCAAAAGACAGTGCTAGTTCTCTTTTTCCCACAAGTCCAGTAACCACTGTGTCAGGTCTCTGAGATATTCACCTGCGTTGATTTGTTCAGAGAATTGCTTCGTCTCTTAATGCCCATTTTCCGAAGTGGAATGATATGGTCACTTGTATTCGTATGAGGAAAGTTGTTTGGATTTTGATCAGTGTTTATAGGAAATGGTATCTGCATAGCTCAAATTAAAAAAGCATTCAAACAATTTAGTCATATTCCGTAAGAATTTGCCACATCATTTAGATTTGGAAATAGAAAAAAAGAATGAAGTAGGGAGAAAAGACAAATACTGTTCCTATTTGTGTTGAAATAAAAAAGATAAACTCTAATACAAACTGCTGTAACCTAAGGACATCAAGATCAGCAAAGTGCTCATGTTCCCAACTCCTACCAAAAACCCCCCCAACCTTTGGGAATGGGGGAGCTAGGATCAGTCCACTTCAAATACAGAAGATAAAATTTTGCTTTGATTGCTCTTTGGCTGTAGCAAAAGGAATTGGCTATTGTTCTGGCACTTTATAAATTCAGCACTGGCAATGATAACGTGAGTGCCTACTTGGAACATCTGAGAGAAGTTCTGAATATGCGAACTTGCACCTGTTTCTGCAGCTGCTGAATAACAGATGTGTTGGGCCTTTGACAGCTTTAATATTGATGGTAACAATGAAAACTTTACTTGTTTGAACTTAAATTGTTCTTAGGTTTGGGTCTTTTTAGCAGCTTATTTGAGAGCACATCAGAAGAACACTGGGAGAGAGGTCTTTGTTGTGCTGGTGGTGGAAGGGCTGGGACCACAGTGTTCTGATCTAGTTTGTGTTTATTAGTCCAGATCTGTTCTGCCTGTCTGCATAGTCCAGGTATAGGATTTGTGCTATCACTGACTGCTGTCACTGAAACTCTTAAAGGAGGTTTTACTATCTTATGTCTAAATTTTTACTTGAGAAATTAAGCACAAAGAAGACGCCCATGATTTTTCACGGAGAAAAGTACAGAATATAGCACTGGAGTTTAAGAATGGCTTCCTTCCTCATCCCCCATCAATATCAGTAATTTTGAAGTATGCCATGATGGGCAAGGTCACTCTTGGAGTGACTTGGCAGATCTCTGAACTAATGATTCGGTGAAAAAAAGCAACTCTCACATGGTCATGTTTCAATTAACTAAATTAGGAATAGAGATCCAGGATATTTTATGAACTACAGCAGTCATATGAAAGTGTATTTGTTCTGCACTAACACAGTTGGTAGTCCAATTTCATACCATGTGTAATTTTCTGCATGATAACTATTCACTGTTTATAATGAATCCATTAGTTGTTTCAGTTAAAATTTTAGCTTAGAGACATACCACATTAATTTTCTTGTATTCCTGTGATGACACTGGATGCAAGATTTTTTTTTTTCCATTAAACCACCGATCTTTTTTACGAGGCACAAATGTAAGAATCCTAACCACTAATCTGAAGACTTGTATCCTATTACAAACCTTGGAATTGAGTCCAAGAAAAGTATAATTCTTGGTGAGAGCTAATCTTAAGAGTCACATTCTTTTGGAGCTTAGGTGTTCAGAAGGAAGGAAGAACTTGCTGAATGGGGTAAATTAAGTGTACTTTTTTATTTCAATTGAACATTCCTAGCCTCTTGCTGCTGATGTTTGCTGAGAAAGTGCCTCTTCTGAGGCACCTGAAGTTTGGTGATCAGAATCTAAGCCCCACGCTGCTCCGTAATACTGACATTAAAAGCCTCTTCCAAAAAAAAGATTGTATACCAATTTAGCATCTTAACATTTAAATACTAAGTATTATTTTTGATTGCTGTAGGCTATATACTTTAAAATGATTACTGCACTCCTGGTGTTAGAAAAGACCAGAAGGAAAATCTGAGTGACAGGAAATACTTCTCTCCAGAAATAACCCCCCAGTGTTCCTAGTGATTTCTACTCTGTGAGCTTTCAGGCTAAAACATACAAAATAGGTGCTGTTTTCTAGATCAAGATGAGAGAGCAAAGCTTCAGGGAATCAGTAAGTGCATATGAGAAGTTGTGGCAGTTCAGGGATGAATAGGAAATGTGTGAGGGGAACGTTGTATTTTGGTGAGGTTTAAGCATAGTTTTAATATTGCAAAAGTTTTATATGAGAAAGTTGGCCAAAATATTCTAAAAGTTCTACCCTAAGAACCTGCAGAGGGTGCCTGTGATTTTACTAGCTGTGTGAGCTTGTGAGTACTTGAATCAGTGTTTTCAACCACTATTTTCCAAGCCCATTATGACTGCATATTAGCACTTGAAACAGCTCAGGGTGTAGTACAGAATGGTGTCTGCAGAGCAACTATTAATGGAAAATGCTGTGGTTGATTCTATTTCCGTTTAAAGGACAGATGTCCTGGCAGAGAGCAGCTTACCTGCCTTCCAGTGCAGTCATGAGAGCAGCCACTTGGTCATCTTCTCTTTTGTAGAATTTGTCCTGTCTGCAGGACAGATGTAGCAGCACTGTGAAGCTGTAAGGTCAGTGGACAAGTAATCATCTTCAACAATGAAGTATTCTGTAATTTCAAGGAAAAGTTTGTGTAAATTATCACAGAATTATAGCTGGACTTTACTTCAGTTAGACCAGTCAACAGCCACTGGACCTTTAAATTTACAAGGGATGTCATGAATTTGTTCATTATTGCTGGATGAGTTTGAGGAAATGTCATGAGCACTATCCCAGCTGTCTTATTCAGATTTCTTCTCTCTGGACAGATCAATAAAGAGCACTTAGGCTAAGGTGAAGCTAAATCTCTATGTATGACAAATAATGTTTTCTTCAGGATAGTGTCATAATACAAAATGTTCTGTGTCTGAAAATGAGATTATGCCATTGTCAGCATATTCTAAAGAGGAAGGCAGAAATGAGTGGGAAAAAAAATCTTTTGAAATAATGGGTTTGATTTTCAGTAATAAACCCTCATCTCTGTGGTTTGCCAAGGGTACAAGCACTTTCCTAAAAGTTCTGAATATTTTCGAAGTAACAACAACATGGTCTCTTCCCTCAATACCTGTTCTACACACTTAGGATGGGCTTTCTGGAAATCTCCAGGCCTATTTACCTTAGATCTCTTTTCTATCTGGTATCTAGGAGGTCATATGCAAGATCTAGGACTCACCATGTTCTCCACATTTTGTGCCAACTGGTGCCTCTTGGATTTTGGGGCTTTTGACATTCTGGAGCTCTATGCACAGCAGTGAAAAAGCATTTGGAAGCAGGAGCACTCAAGTAAGGGCTGGTCAAGCTGGGCTGATGTTGTTCTTCCACTGCCTGAAGGGTGAGATCCCTTTGCTAGGGAGAGCTCTTCTGCTACCCTTCATCAAAACCCCTACAGCATGTTCTAATACAAGTGTCTCAGTTAAACATCAGAACGGTTGTGTGTCCTGTTTGCTTCGAGCATTTTTGGAAGCAGATGTTTTCTGTCAGTCATTTTGTTGGGGTTTATGTTGAGTCAGTCCAAAGAAGTAGCTGTGCTTACAATTGTACCACAAGTGATATCCATTAATGTCAGGAAATGAAAACAGAAGGCAAGCATGTTCCCAATAATTAATAACACGCGAGTCTGCCTGGCATGGAGCCCTGAATTAGAAGTAACGTATTTGCTGTTACAGTGCTGAAGGACATGTCCATGCTTGGACAGAGCCTTAGACGAGCCACTGTCAGAGATGATAACTGTTTCCAGATCAGTCATTTGGTTGTTTCCATGTTTGTTATGACTCTGATATGAATTATGAGTACAGTCCTCACTGTAAATTTGGCTTGTCTGTAGAAGATTCATGAAAGGCTGAATCCTAAACTGTGAGAGGTGTCTGTTGTTTCTGCTGCTGTTCTCTTAGGTACTGCAACACTCTCTGATCATCATTATGGGTAAAACCCCCTTTTTTCAGCCGCTGTGAGTTTAGTTAAACAGCTTAAGTGGATTTCTAAATGTTAAAAAAAACAATAATATACATAGATATTTTCAATACTGTCAGGTCTTCTAACTCTCCATCTTGAGAACGCACCCGGTTTTGTAAAGGGTGTTTTTCTTTCACTTGTGTATTTTGAGTTTGGCCAACTATGGTGTGGGCCTTTTCACAGAGGATCATACCCCCTACAGTGAAAAAAAAAAAAAAAAAGGAAAAATTCATTTTAAATCATTGTTAAGCCTGCTAATAGGAATGATGAAAATCAGTCTGATACGTCTTCTGCATTCCACAACAAAGTCCTTCAAAATGCCATGTCCTGACAGAGTGACAGTGCTCCCAGCCATTGTGACGGCCAGCTGCCACATCCTGGCTGTTCCCAGCATGAATGACAGCCCTTGTTGCAGCCACCTCTGGAGTCAGGGGCTAGGTTCTCACCAGCCAACACAGAATCCTGGTGGATGGAAGACCACAAGGGCAATTCCTAAATGGGTCATTTTATATTGACAAAATATGTGCAGAGAATGTGCTTAGAAGGACTATCAAAGGAGAAAAGCAAGTTTGACAGCTACAGTGACAGACTATTCTCCGACATTCACACCTTTGAAAAGCAAATACTCCCACTGATGCACCTTTCTGTAAATAAGAATGATGCTACTCTTGTGACAGCATTCCTGGGGTAGCTGCGTTTGACAAAGGGAGCGATATTCCAGTTTGCTTTGTACAGAGATCCTGCAGTCTGTAAATAGTTGTAAATGGAATTCATCAGCCTGTGGAGATAAAACAGAAGCTGTTGAAAGCAGGAGAACTGCTTTGCTGTTGTATGTGAAATTTGGAGGGCATCGTAAACAAAACTCTAACCCAGACCGCTTTCTGACTTACCTACTTGTATCGCAATTGCTGCTATTGTAAATGTACATGAATATACAAAGAGTACCAAGAATTTTTATGATATAACCCACACATAATCTTTTTATATTTATATTAAAATGTATAATTACAGCTTTATAGGTGTATCATTTTGTAGCATTTGTTACCTCAAAAGACAACCAAACCCAATACTTCAGTGCCTTGTGTATTTTAAACAGATTAATGTATAAACTGGGGGAAAAGAAATGTATATTGTACTCTGCTGGGTTTAACAAAGCTTTGTATCACTGTTAGGGTTCTCTTCAGTTAAAATACATACAACCGTAAGTTGTGGACCTAACTGACAGCTTACAACTTTGGAGATTTTTAGAGCTTGCATGTTTTGAATTTGTAATATATTGAAATTTCTCTCAAATGCATTCTTTCAAGTTAACTTTGATTTATATATTCATATCTATTTCAACAGAAATCCCAATACCTGTCAAAAATACATAGGATTTTTTAAAATATAAATGCCAGTAACTGATACTTACCTATTTGGGGATTAAATTAACGTTGTTTGCAGCTCATCACCATTTTCATTAGGGCCATAAAATCTTTGTTATGTTACAGAAATTCTTTATCAATTACTTTTCCAAGCATGGCCTTCTAGCATACAAATGATTGGTAATACTGTCATTACAAAAAAGACTTCTTTGAGGCTGTCATCACTTCAGACTATTGTACCTTAACAATTTTCTGCTCATGAAACTGCAGTGTTTCTTTATGTTAACAAAACCAAAGGCTTGTTTGAAGTAACTGGTATTTTGTATAAATATTTGTACAGATAACAGACTCTGTATTTGTGCTATAGATTATGTGGATTTTGTTTTATAATAAATACTTTAAAAAGATCTGTTTAGCGGTCCTTTTTATGAGCAACACTGTTTCATCACCTACAGTAGAGACAACCAGCCATATCACAATTGTTTTAGATACTATTTAAGATAAGGATAGTGGTGCTGTCCTCTTGGTTTTAATTTTAAAATGTACAACAACAACAAAAGCAAGAAAACCAGTCACCTTTAGGATTACAATTGTTAGCTAGCTATAAAACTTACCACAAATTTGTCAGCACCATGACCTATAAAACTTGTTACACTGCTTAGGAATAATCTCAATTGTTTT
The DNA here is from genome assembly GCA_013396735.1 of Grallaria varia. Taxonomy (NCBI): domain Eukaryota; kingdom Metazoa; phylum Chordata; class Aves; order Passeriformes; family Formicariidae; genus Grallaria; species Grallaria varia. The sequence goes on from VWZG01001516.1 coordinate 298,749, forward strand.
GACCAGACTAGATCTGACCTGTATTTCTTTTTTTAATTGTATGGTATCTTTTAAACGGATACTATAGGATGTCAAAGTAAACCTTTAACTAATGGCTTCTCTTTTTTTTTTTTTTTTGTGAACATACTTGAAAACTAGTTTAGTCTTGATTTCTGCAGTCAGTATCAGTGGTCTCAGATTTGTGAGATTTGTCATTTAACCTAGGAGTCAAAATAATTTTTAATGGAGATAACCTTTCTCCTGCATGCTGGTTAGATGAAACTAAGAATGAAGTCTTTCTGAGCAGTCAGCAGCTGTCCTGGTGCTGTCCAGTTCCATTTCTTTGGGTTTTCCAGGGTAGAAAAAAATCTAGCATATAAATTCAGGGACATGCTTCTTTCCTACAGAAATGCTTAATATAAATGGATCCTGAACCTGTCATACAATGACTGCCTAATCCTAGTGATTTATACCATCACTGTGATTAAGATGCATTTGTAGTTTGAAAGAAAAAAATTAAAAATCTGAAGTTCTGGTGCTGTGCGCAGCCTGGAACAGGCCTTCCATTTTCCTACTCTGTTACAGAAGTTGGACCAAATTACCCAGAAGAACAGAAAGCTTTTTGGGATTTCATATGGCATGAAGCAGAACTCCTGGCTGTAGTTAGGCTTTCTCTCCTGAGAAGGTCTCAAGGTCTTCACCTCTTGGAATGCACCTGGTCTGACACAGTGGCTGGTTGCAGGGAGGTGTTTGATACATGTACCCCACACAAGAAATACAGATTTATGCATAGCATACCTATCATTCCCATTCCTCAAGTGCCTTAATCCCAGATGTTTCTTGAAACCAGAAGAGACAGTATTTTCTTTTTGTGAGAAAATATCTCTTCTTATTGAATTTAGAATAAAAAACATGAGTCCGTGAGACAAAGAAATATAACAAGTAGGAAATTTTACTTAAAACACGTGTTGGGTGCTTGGCCACGCAGGTCCAAAAAGCACCCCTCTGAGTTCAAATTTCGCTCTTTTAAGATCTCAAAAATCCCTCCCCGTTTATGAAACAGAAGAGGCGTTTCCCGCTCCCTGGTTGACTGAGAGACGGGGCCCGAGCAACGTGGCAGCCCCCATGGCTGGCCATGTGGCCAATGGGGTCTCCCTACCCATATTCATGGGCCGGATGGTTCCCTGGCATCAGCTCCTATCAGGACCTGACACCTTACAGCTCCACGACACGCCTTTATAGGTTAGTAAGAAACCCCCTAAAGTCTTCACCCTTGGATTACTGACCCTTATAGAATTTATTTTGCTTGTAATAAAAACTGTTATCTTTATTTCTCATATTTTTGCTCCAGGAAAGCTTGCTCAGCTGTCTGACTGGATCTTTGTAGGTCTTACACTCCCACAGCTTACAGATTCTTTAATATGTTAATAGGGAAATAAAGCTCTGATAGATCATTTGTCTGAATGGAATCTGAATACACTCCCAGGACCAAACCTGTGGGCACAGGGAAGGATGCCTGATTCTGAATCCTCTGGTCCTGATCTTCCACAAAATTGCCCCAGCTGTTGTTGTCCGTGGCAGGGCAGATAAGTTGTTTGGCTGATTTCATGTACCATCACGGAGGATTCAAGTGAATAACTAATTTCATCTGGATATGCTAGGAAGTGGTTAAAGTGGTTGAAATGCATTCTGTCACAGCATAGATGACTCACAGCTGTGCCAAGGAAAAGCCTGGTCCTAACCTGTTCAGCCATATGGATATCCTTTCATACTTCATGCCAGCCTCAAAGCACCCTGGAGTGAAATGCTGACCATCAGAGCAGTGTTGAAGCTAGCAACGTTACAGACCCAAAGGAGGGTAAGTAAGCAGGAGTGTGATAGGTTGACCGTCGCTGGATGCCAGGTGCCCACCAAACTGCTCTATCATTCCCCTAATCAGGATGAAGGAACGAGAAAATAAAATGGAAAAAAACCTCACGGGTCAAGATAAAGGCAGTTTAATAAAGCAAACTAATCAAAATAATAAAAAATTGAGAAGCAAAGGAAAACAAAAAATTTATTCTCTATTTCCCATCAGCCAGAACTGTCCCTCTCTTTCCCTGAACACAAACATCAGAAATGACTAATGCCCTCCCTTTCTCCTCCTTTCTCTTGGCTTTTACTGCTGAGCAGACATCACATGGTATGGAATACCCCTTTGATCAGTTTGGGGTATATTCCCTCCCAAGATCTTGCCCGCCCCCCAAGTCTACTAGCGAGGCGGAGAATGGAGAGCCAGCCCTGATGCTGTGGGAGCATCATTGCTCAGCAGTAACCAAAACACGGAGGTGTTACCAATACCTTTGCAGCTGCCAAAGGAAACCACAACACTGGGGGCTGATATGGGCAAAATTAGCTTGGTCTCAGCCAGAGCCAGTATGGCGAGGTAAATGTGGCCACATGCTGCCAAAAAGCCCACATAGAGTTATAGGGAGAAGAAAGTTCTTCATGAGAAACGGATGCTTTTTAGGACAGACATTCCCTAGATATGTTTGCCTTTCAACCACCTACGATCTGAGGGCTTTTACACGGGTTGTCCTTTGAGTGAAAGGCCAGGAGATGGTGGGGCAGCCTTTTGGGCAGTGTGTGCTGCTGTGGAGGGCAGGGTGAGGGACGGGCATCAAACACGTGGGCTCCCTGGTTTCTGCACAGGTGACTGACTGCAGCAGGCTGCCCGCAGCCCTGCCACCAGCACAGAGTACCACACACCACAGCCTTCCACGGAGCACTGCAGGTGGCTGCTGCGATCTGCTCAGAAAGCGCAGATAGGAACGGGGCTGGTGTGCACAGGAGCCAATGCTGGTGTGGTTTTAGGCATAGGGAAAGGGCCCCTGGCTGCAATTAAGACTGGAGGCAAATGTAGCATTTGATAAATGAAGGCGTGATGAACCAGGATAATTGCAGGACTCTGAATATATTGCAGAAATGAGGCAAGGATAGTAACTGCAAGGGGTATTGCCAGATCAGCTGGCTAAGATCATAGCTACAGTGAAGATTAAGACAAGCAATTTACTTGGGTCTGCTCAGTTTGGGTTTTGATGAATTCCTCAGGAACACAAGAGCTGGAAGAGGCATGGCAGGGACAGGATAAGGCCTTGAATTTCCTCTTACATTTAGAGACTGGTCTCCTGTCTGTAATTAATGAGAATAGTAGGCTTGAAGCTAGAGTTGGCTTTTGGGATAGAAAAATATCAACAGTTTACAAATATTCCGGACAGCCTGTAAAGACAGGATCTCAGCTTGCCCTAATTGAGGTTAATGCCTTCTGTTACAATTTCCTGAAAGCAGAGCTGCTGTGGCAATAAATCTGACTTAAGAAATAGCAACAGCTTTATCAATTACTTAGGGAGTGATGTTTTTTACTGAACTTTGCGTGGACTGGAAGGGTATAAGAAGGACTCATGAGAACAGTGACAATGCTTTCTCTTGAATTTTAATTTGACTTAGGCTATTGTTACAGGTTTAATTAAGACTTAATTATTAGACAATTTCTCTCACAGAGATCTGTGCTCCTTCTAGGTTGCAGAGAAATAGATTTAGTGCTTATGTTCATTTTACTGTAGGCATGGTACATAGGCAGTCATTAAAAATGAAAAGCATTCAAAATAGAATTTGGGAATCACAGGCTCCAAAAGTTTGTCAGTTCCCATATTATACATAGCCTGCATCATTCGGAAGGGTCGGTGTCTGTAGCTGCTCCTTGTTGTAGATTGTTGTACAAAAAGCACAGGTACTGGGAACGATAGAGTGGCAAGAGCTCTGTTGCTAGGTTCCCTGGAGCTAGAGTAGGGAGAAATGCCCATATAGGTGAGATGAGATGCCCTCAGCTTCTCTTGCACAGCACCTGTCTATCCTTTGCCTATAATTACAGGGAAATTGTAAGGTTTAGGGATTGAAATAATAAACCTCGTGTTTGATTCAGTAGGACCCTGGAGCAGGAAGAGTGCTGACTGATAGTGGCAAGCATCTGGTCTCCCAAAACTTTAGTTTTCCTTGCCCTATATTAACCTAAATGCTGAGAACTGATCGTAAACAAACAAACAAAAACAAATAAAAAACCCCCCAAAACAAAAAACAAACCAAACAAAAAACCCTAACAGTTCCCATTCAGCTAAACCCTTCTTTTTTAGCTCCTGATATGCCACAGGAGCCTGCAATAAACTGAAGCCCAGGTGTTTTACATTTCTCAACCTTAATATTAATCCTAGCCCTTACAGGAAGACCAATAAGGAGTCCCAGCAGAGATGTGAGTATTTTATGGGCTCTAATCCTCATTTTTGCTTCTTTGCTCTGCAGTTCTGGCAGGTGTGTTCAGGAAATACTGAAGCATAAAGTTAGGTGCAAGGTATGCAAGCGGTCAGAGGACCTGTTTGTTGCACAATTCTACCCAGTTCCTGGAGAACAATGTTTCCTGAGTTTGTTCACATACAGCATTTATCCCCCAGGTAGAATTAAACAGGCTTCAGCAAAATTCGAAGTTTGAGAACCTGAAACGTAGAGGGTACTGCTGTATCTGCACAGGATGAGGCAGTACACTTAAATTGAAAGCTAGACTGAATGGGAACCCTCTTCTCTTTACTAGTAGATCTATTTAAAGGAACAGACCTGAAAAATCAGGAATTGGTGATGAATGAAATTGAGGAATATGTGTATTCTGTCCTAAACTGGGCCTTGTGAGAGATAGTGTTTGCTGAGACAAATATTTTGTCTCATTTTGTAAGTTGGTGTCTTGTTTCCACCTACAGCTAAGGATAAGTTTTGTGAATTGAGCACTTGAAGATTCTAGTTTATTTCCAGATCCTGCTGGATTTCTAGGGAAGCAGCCAAGAAGGAAATGCTTAGAATCCCTGGAATCACCATCTTCAGTCTTGCTCCAGAAGTGTTTCTCAGAGGTCAGGCCTTATAGAGACAGTAGCAGGTGTAAGGACAAAAGCTTTTCAGTCTTGCAACAGAAGACTGGATTTCACTGCCATGACTGCAGTCAAGGTTGGGTAAGGAAGACCTGCAGAGGCATAGGACAGCTTTCCAGCTTGCTCACAAAATAAGGAGGAGGGCAGATGTTAGAGGAACAGCGTCTTTTCTTCCAATTTTGCTAAAAGGTTAATTTTCCTTTGGCTAAAGAACAATCAATTGCAGTCATTTTCAAAGGAATTTTCACATCCTTCCTATGTTCCATGCCATTAAAGGTTGTTTCAAACACTTTGAATAACCTCTTTTGAAGGTGGAATTTTATTTAATTTTTTATTTTTGTTTTTTAATTGGAGTGGCATGTTCTAACCCATATTTTTATGTCAACCACTATTGGTTTTAAGAACGTGTCAAATTGTATTTCTTAAGATTTACAACCAGACAGGATTATACTGTGGTATTTCCACTATAGGGATGATATTCTATAGCCTGTAATGTAAGACATCAGACAATTCATACTTCCCTACCACATGTGTGAACAGAAACATCCATCTTTGAAAAATCAATCTTCTGTGTCTAGAAAGACTGAAATCCTCAATACTACCAACAATTTGTCTCATTTAAGTGAAGTGATTTAGTTAGAATCAGCTCAGATTTTATATAACAATTGGCTTCTTGCCTTACTGGTCCTCTTTCTCTCTTTCTTACAAAGCCAGTGTCTGTCTGTGATCACAGAATGATAAAGGCTGGAAAAGATGTCCAACATCATTGATTCCAACCATTAACCTGGCCCTGACAAGTCTACCACTAAACCAAGTCCTTAAATGTCACACCTGCATATCTTTTAAATACCTCCAGGGATGGTGACTTAACCACTTCCCTGGGCAGACTGTTCCAATGTCTTACAATACTTTCGCTGAAGAATTTTTTTCCTAATATCCAATCTAAACCTCCCTTGGCACAACTTGAGTCCATTTTCTCTCATCCTGTTACTTGGGAGAAGGGACCAACCCCAACCTCTCTAGACTGATAAGACCCCCTCAAGCCTCCTTTTCTCCCAGCTAAACAGCCCCAGTTCCCTCAGCTGTGTCTCACAGGATTTGTGCTCCACGCCCTTCACCAGCATTTCATTTCCCTGGACAGGCTCCAGCACCTCATGTCTTTCTATTAGTGAGAAGCCCAGAACTGAAACAGTACTTGAGGTGTGACCTCACCAGCGCCCAGTACAGGGGGACAATCACTGCCCTAGTCCTGCTGGCCACATCTGACACCTACAGGGAAACATCCACGTTAAAATATGCAAAAATACTTTAGAGCTTAATGCTATGCAAAGCCACAAGGTGGCACAGTCCTCTGCTGTGAAGGGCTCCTCACCAAACTTCATTTCCCGAAGGAATCTCAGCTCCAGAGCTGCCCTTTTCAGGAAACTACCCCATCTTTCTCCACCCCTGCATTAGATTTCATAAACACTGATAGTGGGTGTAGCTCTTCTCAGAGTGAGATTTTTATTATAGAATAAAGCCCTACTATCGAAATACTTACGTGGCAATAAACATTTTGCTGTTATTGCTAATTTTTCTCAGCCCTAGAAAATATAACAGCAACACCCTCTTTTTTGCTGGTGGGAGCAACATCTCTGCAGCAGTCTGTTTGGTGCCTGATTTCAGCACTAATATCATGAAATTTATGCAGATTTTCAGAAGTAAGTTAATCAGTTTGTTTATCCCTGCATTTTCTTCTTTGGAGCGAAACATGGAAGGTATGTAAATCCAGATATGAGAATCAGAAAAAAAACACATTCCCAAAAGGAACAATGATCTTCTGGGGGAGGGGAAAAAAAAAAGGGGGA
>VWZG01001516.1:305546-318756 GCA_013396735.1 Grallaria varia
GGGGGGAGGGGAAGATGTCCTTATGGCACTTGTTTACAGAGGCACCTGCATGTGGCAGGGACATGGAGAGGAATTAGCATTGCCAGGAAGGAACAGCACAGTAAAGGGAATTATCAGCACACCTCTTTCCCTCTCTTCTTCTTATGAACCATTGAATAAGTACAGATGCTTGGAGCTACTTTTGTTTGCTGGCTGAGTGCTGTTTGACAGCAGGTGGAAATAATTTCTCTCATGTAGGCTGTTTTGCTTGTCTAACAGGAAATATGCCAGTGCCCAACCTGCCCATGGACAGCCTGGTCCTTTGGCCTGGAGCAGCCCATGTTTTGCTGTTTACATCTAACAGAAAGACACCCAGCAATGATGTGTCTCTTGCCTGGTGTTAAACAGTTCTCACAATAGATCCTTTGGTGTTGTTGAAAATAGATAGCTATATGCCTGTACACAGATTTGTACACACTTGCTTCGCTGTCCCTCACTTCTACACTGTTCCTTTTTTTGAGGTTATGTATAGAAAATCACTCCACATAACTCTCTAGATTCATAATTTCTACATATGCTTAGATGTGAGTGTTTGGGAATCCCGGGCAATTAACTAACTATCCTTATCTCTGTCCCATTGAAATCAATTCCTGCACATCTCCTGAGTCAAGCCAGATTCCCATGTAGAAAATGTACACTTATTCCCATTTATCACTTCTGTACTGTCCCTTTTTTGAGCTTTGTTCCATGCCACAGGCTTAAATGGCTGTCCTGAGCCTCCTGTCCTTTCCAAAGGCTTCGTTCACAGGGCAGATGAGGTCTCAGAGACAAAAGTATGATTGTGTAGGGTCCCAAGGCTGCTGCTGGAGCTGGAAGAGTTGGAAAGAGCTAGACTTGGGGCTGGGTGCTGGCAAATAATCTGTTCAAGCAAAGCCTGCTCCAGACTGTGATTTCATCAGTTGTCTAAGTCCAGAGTTCAGCTCAACAAGAAAAAGATCAAATATCTGGAGCTGCTTTGCTTCTTCTTCCAGAGTGCAGGGACTTGCTTTGGGTGGCCTTTCTTTTTCTAATTACTGAAATAACAGAAGACTTCCTCCTTCTTGCATGGGAAATCAGAAGTTTGAAATGTCTGTGAACTCACACTCTGTACCTAAGGTATAGGAGAATGCAGAAACTTATTACTGAAGTGGGAACACGTAAGTAGAATTCAGTGCCTACTGGCCCCTGTTGTTAACTCCTTCTGTGTGGCAGCTTTCACCATCAAACTTCGCCAGAAGTCTAAAATGCATCAGCAGTGTGTCAGCGTGGTCATATTCTCACTCCATCCCACAAGCTGAGGGAGCTGAGCACCTTCATGTGGGCTGCTGCAAGGGGAACCACTGCACTCCCCCTCATGGTGGACCATCTCTGGCAAGAAGAGGCAGGACTGCCCAGCGAGAGCTGATCTTTTTGGAAGAAGCTTGAAGTTACGATAAAAAATTAGTGAAAGGCATCTCTGTTGCATTCTTTCTTTCCCAGTCACTGTACATCTTCCCCTGCCCCCCAGTCTGAGACAGAGCAATTACATTCTCGATCAAAACATGCCACCTGCTGTTTGTCTGAAGGGAGACATGTATAAAGCCAGTGTGTAAATTAACCAAACTAGAAACATATATGCGTCGCAAAACCAGCCAAAGGTCTTGGGTACCACAGGCTAGAGTCTGCTCTTTGCCACTGTGCAAGAATCACCCTGCAACACTACACTCTCAGAATCATAGAATCATTAAGTCTGGAAAAGACCTTCAAAATAATAGACTCTAACCATTAGCCTGGAACCACCATGTTTGCCATTAAACCATATCCCAAATTGCCACATCCACATGCCTTTTGAGCACTTTCAGGAATGGTGAAGCCAGCACTTCCCTGGGCAGCTTGTTCCAATGCCTGACAACCCTCTCAGTGAAATTTTTCAAAATATCCACACAGATGAAGGATCATCCTGCTAGCCACACCATTCCTGACACAAGCTAGGATGCCACTGGCCCTCTTGGACACCAAGGCACTTTCCACCAGGCAGCTTTTCAGCCACTCTTCCTTAGCTGGTAGCATTACATGGGGTTGCTGTGACCCAAGGGCAGGATGCAGCAATTCACCTTGAATGTCATACCATTGGCTTAATCCCATGGATCCAGCCTTTTCAGATCCCTCTGCAGAGCCTTCCTACCCTCCAGCAGATCAGTTCTCCCACCCAACTTGGTGTCCCCTGCAAACTGAGTGAGGGTGCCCTTGATCCCCTCATCCAGATCATTGATGAAGATACTAAGCAGGACTGGCCCCAGAACTGAGCCCTGGGGAACACCACTTGTGACTGGTCACCAACTGGATGTAACTCAACTCACCTTCACTCTCTGGCCCAGACGCCCAGCCAGTTTTTCAGTCAGTGATCTGTGCACCTGTCCAAGCCATGAGCAGCCAGTTTTTCTGGGGGAATGCTGGAGACACCATGGAAAATGGTGTCAAAACCTTTACTAAAGTCCAAGTAGACAACAGTCACAGCCTTTCCCTCATCCACTACGTGGGTCACCTGCTCATAGGGGAAGATCAGGTTGATCAAGCAGCAGCTGCCCTTCCTAAACCCATGCTGGCTGTGTCTGATCCCCAGCTTGTCCTGCTACTGCTGTGTGATGGCACTAAAGATGATCTGCTCCATGACATTCCCTGGCACCAAGGTCAGGCTGACAGGCTTATACTTCACCATATCTTTCTTGTGACCCTTCCTGTGGATGGGCATTACATTTGCTAACCTCCAGTGACTTGGGACCTCCCTGCTCAGCCAGGATCACTGACAAATCAATGAAAAGTGGCTTGGCAAGCTCTTTCACCAGCTCTCTCAGTATAGTTGGTGGATCCCATCAGGGCCCATAGGCTTGCGTATGTCTAAGTGATGTACCAGGATGCTGACCATTGCCTCCTGGGATATGGGGGCTTCATTTTGCTCCCTGTCACTGTCTTTGAGCTCAGAGGGCTGGGTACCTGGAGAACAACTGGTCTTGTTATTAATTACTGAGGTAAAGAAGTCATTAAATACCTCCGCCTTTTCCTCACCCTTTGTCCCTATTGACCTGCAAATCTGCAAATGCCATGGAGTAGCAAGGGTAGAGCCTGGACAACCTTACAGACTGCCACCATACCATCCAGAGCCAAAGCACGTAACTGGCACTGCCTGGAAGAGTCGCACTGCAAGCAAACACCCCTGCTGCCTCCAGCTGAATGTTTCTAACACAGAGCGCAGAAGGGCTTAGCCAGGACAGGACAAACAGCTGTTGAAGCAGATTACAAAGCAACACTCAAGGTCTGCTTAGTAAGAGCAGTGATAACAGAGGAAGTCTCTGGGAAGAGGCACCGTCTCTGTAAAAGGGGAAATTCTGAGTGGAGAGACTATAACATGCTTTAACTTTTGGTTGGCCCTAGAGTGGTTAGGCAGTTGTAAGGGGGCAGTGAGTTGCCCCAGGACTTTCTGGCTGGGCCTGGATGGCTTTTGAGATTCTACTGAGATGACCTTCTGTAGCACAGAGGCAGCACACAACCCCCTTTAATGTTGTGTGTGCAGTCCCACTTCAGCACCGCCTCCTGGATTATCTGCCCGTTGCTGCAGAGTGGTCCCCATGGTCCTAAAGCAGTCTGCAGGACAGCCACAGGGCCCTGGAAGGGCTGGGAGAGAACGTATGCTCTGCAAAGAAGGAAGGAGGGAAGAAGGGGTTAAAGGACAGAGTGGGGGACGGGCTACCGTCAGCAGATGTCCAGTGCTGAAAAGTAGGTCACCTATTTCTGCCCAGGGGGCAATTTGAAAATCGACACTACATCAATGCACAAACAAAGCCGAGTAATACAGCAAGAAAGGTGCCTTGGAAGCCTGATAGATATCCTCCAAGTACACACACAGCTCCTCTAACACACCATACACAGCTATCAACTATGATTGTCCAAAAAAAATTTATTTTTACCTACACATACACATATACAGTCACATAAGAGGAGAGGTTAATGACAAAAAACCATTAACTGAAAAACATGCAATAAAAGCAGAATTCCTCTTATTACCAATGTACAAGTCTCGGATAGATGTGAACTTAATTCCAGGTTTGTCTCTCTAAATAATGCACATTATTTAATCCTAGACCCTCAAGGCTAAGTACTAACTGCTGTTGATGCCTTTGTGAGTCCTTAGAGAAGAGATCCTTGCAAAAGGTTCAGAGGTTTTGGTCCTCGGTGTGCCTGTGTCTAGCTTAATATAAAAAGTAAACAGTGTCACTGAAGCAGGTCAGGTGGTCTCTGTAAGGCATTCCCCACCTCAGATGTTGAAATTACATGACTAGTTATTTGCAATCATGTACACTTCTCAGAAACCTAATCCCCTGCTATGGGGGCTGCTGATGGGGGTCAGGACAGATGGGATAAGAAGGAGATGAGATACAGAAAGTTAGGTAAGTTTCTCCAGCCAGGTCAGGATGGAGTTATTCAGTAAGTATTTATAGTCTCTAATTTATTCAGAAAAAAAATTATGATTGACATAAAAGCAGTTAAAGTACATTACAATCACTCCTGACTCTGCATTATCACCAAAGGTTGAAAGCTGTTGGACTCACTGCAACACAAGAGATCTTTCAAGTAGGAAAAGAAATGGACTCATTACTTTGTATAACTTGTTCAGAAAACAGAATATTTCTTAACTTTTATGAATTTTTGAAAGTGTTAGTGGGAAACTTCTGAAATACTTCAAATGCTGTAGAAAACACATGGGTGGGGTTCTTACTTGTTTGGAAGTATCACTGAGCAGGTATCAGGCACTCTCCAGAGCTCTCTGAGACAGGATGTTCCAAGCCTAATTTGAAAACTCCTATTTATTGATGTCCTTCTATTTCTTTCACACTAACAGTGAAACTACTCTTTGGAAAGAAGCCATCAGATGAAAGCCTCAAGCACAGGATTTAAATCAGCTACCTAAAACCCAGACTTGAGAGGGTGGGGTCAGGGGTCATGAGGTCTGTGCAAGGCATTTCCTTTCTCAGAGGTGAAAATGACCTGTACAGTTAATTGCAACCACTTAAGGCTTTTTAGGAGCCTAATCCCTTTAATGGTCACTCCTGATCCTTGCATACACATGCCATACCATGAGGGCAGTAGGTTAGGATACATAGGAAGAGAATGGGGCTGAAACAAAGAAAGCATCTTCATTTCCCTAGAAGTACTGTGAAGGTAATTTCTCCACCTTGTTTTTTCTTTGCTCATTTAGTCATCTTAGTTACCAAGAGATGGGCTAGCTGATCATAGTCATCTTTTCTGGCCTTGAAACAGGGAAACATCTCTTCCCTTTGTTTCTTCATACCCAGTGGAACAATGAGTTAAACCCAAAGTTTGGCTCTGTATTGAAGGGAAGGAGGTAATAAAGGAAGTGAAAGGAGAAGCTTAAAGTAAAAATAAGCTGCAAGTGCTGCCTATGACATGCACCTGATAAGATGACTATTCCCTGTGTTCACAGGTTTGCCTGGGTAACCCAGCCTGTTCCTGTCACCTCTCTCAGTCCCATGCTACCATTTCACAGAAACTCAGTAGTTACTAGGCAGCTGAAACTTGGCTGGTTGGGAAATGACATGATATATGCACTCTGCATGCCTGGAAAGGACCTTAATTTTCCTAGGAGAAGTACCATGAAAGTAATTTCTCTAACTTGTTTTTCCTCTGTGCTAGTTTAATCAGCTTAGCTATTAAAAGATAACAGGAGTTTAGGACTATCATTAGACCAGAGTGGTCATGTGGTTATGCTGGTAATTAGCACTGCTGCTGAACTCAGTGTTACCTTTTTTTTTAATAGGTAACTACATAACAAAAACAGTACCCACTGTACATCTAATGAAGCAAAAGAAAATGAACACTCTCTTTCTCCCAGAATCTCTATTCCACTACTTGTCTACCAGCTTTCTTCTCTCATTTCTCCTCTGTGATATTACTATGTATATTAAAAGCATTTATCTGCCTGAAATGGGATTAAGACACTGTAGTCTAAAATTGCACTCCTGCAATCCTCCTGCTCAGCTGTTCTGTAAGCTTTAAGGTATCAGAAATCCCTGGGAGGGTTCTGAGAAGGCCAAACAGCTGACACCTGAATCATGACACAGAAACTCTGTATTGGCCTGAGTCCCCAGGCGTTCAGTTTGGTCAGCATCCCAAGTCCTAGGCCTACTTCCAGGATACTGGACTCTTCACAACTCAAGAGTCCTTGGATATGTTTTCTTTTGAAGCACAGCTATAGGGAAAAGAAACAGAGATGGGTGCTCCTTCTCTACAACAGTCTTAATAAGGCTGCAGGACACCAAGCTCCCATTCCCTTCTTTCGCCACAGGAATTTCAACCTGCACCTCTCAAATGTACTTATATCCACAGATTGCAAGCTCTCCTGGGGTGGGAATGTGCTGCCAGCCTCCTGTCAGGTCAGTTAGGACCAAAGAAAGATGAGTAGTGCTGTATTCCAGTCATTGAAAGGAACTTCTCTGTATCTGCTCTGGGTGCTGCAAGTGTATTTTGCCTGGTCAGTGTTTAATGGATATTAAATTAAGTTCTGCTCGCTTTTATTCCTAGATTTTGGTTTTAGCCTCATGTTTTTTGGAAACTATACATTATTTCTTCTGCTTGTAGTATACAATTTGTGTTATTATTAGAGCACAATTTGCTTCTGATGTTAATAATTGATGTAACCAGGTCTTCTACTGTTCCCCATAATTTCTAAGTGCTATGATTGGATGAGAGATAAACCCTTTCACCAGCACAAAATAACCCAAAGCCTCAAGGGAAACCACCCCACATATATGTGACATCAGTGGTAGCATCATGATCTTTAGGCTTCCATTTCTGCACCCATTTTACCACGTAATAAGGTACACAGAATTTCCAACAAATAATGTCCAATTTCCTAGCGCTGCACAAACACCTTTTGACCATGCTGTCACTGGTACATCACTATTTCCTCTGCTTTTTTGGCAAATGGATGGGCAGAAATCAGTACTTTGCCCATAATGCTGGCATACCTTGCCAGCCTTCAGCTCAGAAGAAGTGAGAGCCATCCTACCAAGAGGAATGGGCTTGGGACAGCTTTTCTGTGCTGCCACCCCACTCTCCTGGCTGCCCAGCAGGCTCACACAGCCTGCACACTGGGCCCACACTGTGCACTTTGCTGGCAGGTCACCAAAGCTAACAAGTTCTGTCTGCTTTTTGCTCCTGGGTGATATAATATGGTTGCTAGTATTGGGGGGAGGGGAAAAAACATGTGAGGAGAGGATGACCAATACTGATAAAAGCCCTCCAACAGTGATAGGAGGGGGGTTGGCCAAAGCACTCAAGTGAAAATAAGACAGATTTGTATCCAAGCTTCCCTCCATGCCTATGCTCTTTCCAGCAGGGCCACAGGGATGGTATGGACGTCCTATCCTACTGCCCAGCAGATTTGCCTTAGAAATGCTAATAGGATCAATGCTTGAAATGAGATTAGAAAACTGAATTTGAACATTTTGTTTCAACTAAAGGGATTATCTTGTGGGTTTGGTGCAGCCAAACATCCATGTTCACCCTCAGGAGCATAACCATGAAGTCATTGTTCAGAAATGCTCATTCGCTCTTCTTAAAGCTACTTAGTTTTCACAATTTTAATAAGATGTTGGGCTAATCATTAAAATTCTTCAAAAGGCTTTATTCTCTCCTGAATTAGAAGCCTATATTAGAATTATAAGGCCTATGTTTAAACCAGAAATGTTTTTTTTCTTGGCTGACCTTACTCTACAAATACTCATTCAGTGTTAACACAGATGGGGACTCTTTGGTGCAAGGCACCCAACTGTCCCACTGTTTCTGTGTCTGTTTCCTACATGTAACTTGTCAGTGCTCAGCAGACTGAACCTCAACCAGATTAAAAGAGGATAGGCTATGACATTGTTTTATGCCTGAGGTGATCAAACATCCAGATATCAGCAGTGGGGAGGTCCATCTTGAGATGTGCATGCAGGTGCTCCCATTGCCCTGCAGGCATTGGTGCTTCCCAGCGCCTGCAAGGAAACCCAAGTGTGCAAGCTGGGCAAACTGGAAACAGATAGCCCTTAGCAGCACTGCCAAGCTGGTTATCTGGCCCTCAGATAGGTCCCACCTGCCCTGGAGGGACAAAGGGATGACAAAACATTGGTAGGGACAGACCACAGTTGTCCTGGCAGAGCTGATGCAGAAACACACCCCACATGCTCACGGTCTGCCATTGTGGCTATGTCAGAGCAGCAGCAGACAGTGGTGAAATGCTACAGAAAGGGTACAGTCCTGCCTTCCCCCCCTCTGCTATCATATCTAGCAGTTGCAGAGCCGTGGGATGAGCTGGCTTGCCAGGCTAAGCCACTGCTTGGGAAGACAAGCTTATGCTCCAAGGTGTGGCAGAGCTGCTGAGTCACAGAAACCCCTAACAAATGCTCCCCGTGGCAACTGTGCAGTGGGGCCACCAAACCCCACCAGCTTCTGGAGGCAGCAGCAGCTCTGGCTGAAGGGTTAATGGTGCACAGTGAGGAAATATGCTCAGCATTGTTTGATGGGGTGATATTGACTGAACAGGCTGATTATGTTTTTTATTTGCCTATATCACTTTATGCTGAGCAAGTGTCTTACTCGAGTGATTAGTGGAATCCATCAGAAGTGGCTGTCTCTGGAAGTGCCCCAGGCAGCAGTCATCACAAAGTTAAGATACTGACATTTGCAAGACCAGCAAAAACCCTCAACACTATCAATTCAGGTATCAGACTATGGCTAAAAGTTAGAGTTTCCCTGCCAGCAATAAAATACTACAGCCACTCAAAGCAGGCTAGGGCTTTGTGTCTGATTTGTCTACAATCACAGGTATGAGAATGGTAGGGAGTCTTCAGATTTGCACACAAGTCCCAGGAATAAAGGACTGGAATGTCACTATTTTGCCTCTGGTTTAGCTTACTGTGGGACTGGGCAAATCACATAACCTCATTTCCCCTAACTGTTCAGTAGTGCTTTGAGATCCTCCTTGTAGACATAAAGTGTTTCTGTCTACCAACTTATGCGCTAATTGTAGTATCCCTTGGACAGTTGTAGTTTTAAAAAATAATGACACAAATCAAGATTTAGAAATATATTGACAGGAACTCTATAAGATAAAAACAGGGCCTGTGATGTCCTAAACCTTTTCAGAATTGTGATGGTGGTCACAAGACCCTTGAAAATCAGATATGCGCCAGTGCAAATGTTATCCTGCCCCTTCTCAGTTGAGATGCATCTCTTACCATCAGGGCACATTTGCCCAAGATACAGAATGTGTCAACAGGCATACAGTTTAACACTACTTAGTTGTGAAGGCAAGTTTTATGTTTACAGAAACTATATTACATAGTTAACTGTTTTACTGTTCTAGCTGTTCTACACTGAAACTATTAATCACCTCTCCAGACACCACCTCTGGTGCTTGCTGAAGGTTATAAATCTCATCATCCTACCTGTGTGCCCTGAGAATGCCATTTAACACTATACACTCATTTATCCATTATTTAGAACCATTCTTTTCTGTTAACTCTCTGCTCACAGTTTCCAGTTTCTTTCCTACAGACTGCCATTGACAATTGACAATACAACCAGAACTGCCTCTATACACTTCATATTGTGAAATCTCCATTTGTTGTAGTTCTGTAGGTACTCACTGCTAGAACAGGCAAGTGACATGACATAAACAAAATCCCCCCTACAAAAAGCAAACACAGTGAAAGGAAAGAAAACAAAAAGGAGACAGGTAAAATAAATGTGGAACAAATAGAATCTGGGGAGCTTTCTGGTCTGAGCACCAGCTGAAAAAATGAAAAAAGAAACAAAGTCCCATTTCAGGTTGATTGTTTTGAGGATAATTTTTTGCACATTTTACTAAATAAATCTGCTTGCATGAAAAAGAAAACAAAAACCAGGCTCTACACTGTGTAGCTCTAACTGTGTAGCTCTGTGTATCAGCAAATACATTTCATGCTGCTGAGGTTTTACCATGTGTTTGTGACACATTAAGATCATATGTATCCATGATTGCTGCATCTCCACTAACTTATTCAGGCAGAGTAAGATGATCATGTGTCTGAGCTGGCAGCCAACAATCTCCTTCTAATGGAAGCAACCCACTGGGCTCATGGCTTGGGGAGGGCTTCTGTTCACAGAGGTTTTGTGAAATTAGGATGCGTCATCGTATACTGAAGGGGAACATGTGCCAGGATAGCTCTTAGTAGGATAAGCATGCTGCAACTCAGTCTTTGGGAGAGCCAGTAATGCCTACAGAAAGCACAGGAGCCAAAGCTTGGTCAACTGGTAGGAAGGACTTAGGAACACAAAGAAAGCTGACACTGCGGTCAGCCTTTTATGCAATGGGCATTATAAAACCAAGCACCTGAGCAGCTGGCCAGAGTTTCTGCTGTGTAACTGCCTGGACAAAGCACAAAGGCCAGGCCATGTGTAAGCCTGTTTGCAGCTATTGTAAATCTGATAGCCATCTTTTCTTTAGAAACAAGCAACTTAACCTATTTCTCTGTATTTAAAGGAACCCAAGTAGCCTATGCCTTTGAAGTTCTTGAACAGAATACCATTGTGAAGGAAAAGATGTGGACTACCTCTGAAGTGTAGGCAAAATTCAGTCCTTACTCTGAACAGGACACAGATAGATAAGCACACAGCTTTACCTATTACATTGTCCCTTTGTCTAAAACCCAAAAAACCAGGCTCCTATTGACCAAGATTTAAGCCCCTTGCTAGCTTGGCTCACTGCCTCTCTCCTGAAAAAGATGCTGCTTTCTCCAGCAGTACCCTCAATATTTATCTCTCTTTATAATACCAAAAACTTTGTTTTAATCGGAGCAGATCTGCTGATTGATTTGCAGTGAGATGTAAGTGCAGATGTACTGAACTTAACTTTGTTAGATGAGCATGTGAAAGATGTGAAGATACATTATTCACAAGTGGAGTTCCTTTATCGTAAACTGCTAATGTATAATGAAGTCAAAGAAACCTATTGTTTCCCCTTTCCTTTGGTATATGAAATAAACACAGTGCTACCTTTCAGTTTTCATATGTGCTATGTGCCTGCAAGAACTACCTTGATGGAGCAAGCCTCCAAGAAAGGGAGTGTTTTACAAGCCCATGATGTCAGCTGACAAGGAGAACAACAGGCTTTCCTGGCTCTGTTACTGGGCTGGGACAAGATGGGGAGAAGACTGGAGGGGTGGGAGCTAGAACTTGTGTTTTTTGCCAGCTGTGGGACACAAAAGGCTGCCTGTTCAGGTGTTTGTCACCTGGCTTTTCAAATAAAGGACCTTGCCACCGTGTTTGGCCAGCCAGGGTTGCAATGCTGCAGCCACAGCCAGAACACCGAGGGGGACAGCCAAGGAGGCTTGCGAAAGCCACGGTGCAGCACCTGTCCTGGCTCTAACACACCTCCGTTCTGGAGCACTTTGGTCTGGTTTAGGTCAGATTCCAGGGAAAGGTTTTGCACCCAGAGGGTGGCTGACCACTGGGACAGGCCCCCCAGGGCAGTGGTCACAGCACCAAGTCGGACAGAATTCAAGAAGTGTTTGGACAACATTCTCAGGTACCTGGTGGGATTCTTGGGGTGTTTTGTGCAGGGCCAGGAGCTGGACTTGATGACCCCCCCTGGGTCCCTTCCAACTCATAATCTTCTATGATTCTATATATCAGCAATAATGTGGCCAGCAGGACCACATCAGTGATCATCCCCCTGTAGTCCGTGCTGGTGAGGCCGCACCTCGAATCCCGCGTTCAATTCTGGGCCCCTCACGGCAAGAAGGACATTGAGGCGCTGGAGCAAGTCCAGAGAAGGGCAACGGAGCTGGGGAAGGGTCTGGAGCACAAATCCTGTGGGGAGCAGCTGAGGGAGCTGGGGCTGTTTAGCCTGGAGAAGAGGAGGCTCAGGGGGCACCTTATCGAAAGGGGCTGTGGCCAGGTGGGACTCGGTCTCTTGTCCCAAGTGACAGGACGGGAGGAAGTGGTCTCGAGTTGTGCCAGGGGAGGTTTAGATTGGACATAAGGAAAAACTTCTTCACCGAAAAAGTGGTCAGGAATTAGAACAGGCTGCCCAGGGAAGCGATGGAATCATCATCCCTAGAAGTGTTCAAAGAACGTGTGGATGTGGCGCTCGGGGACACGGTTTAGCCGCGAGCATGTTTGGTGGTGCTGGTTGACGAGATCACCTCGGAGGTCTTTTCCAGCCTCAGCGATTCTATGGCTCTATAAATAAGGACACACTGCAGGATTTTCGGCGCTGTTGGGGGCCTCACGGGCAGCAGCACGGCCGCTCGGAACAGGCGCAGTGCCGGGGCCGGAGAGGACGGGAACCGAACCCCGCACCCCCCGCGCCCCAGGCGGGCGCTCCAACCCGGCCTAGCCCCTCCCCCACCGCCCCACGCGCCGCCGCCCTGTTGCCAGGCAGTTTAGCGCCCGCTCGCGCCCCAGGGGCGTGGCCCCAGGCGCTGGCCAATGGCGAGGCGAGGTGGGCGGGGCCGAGGGACGGACCCCACCGCGAGCGCCCTCCCCTTCAGCCGCGGCCTCCGAGCGCCTCGTGCCCGGATTGGACGGAACCCGTTTATTTTTAAAAGGAGCTGTCTTTTTCTATTGTCTGAGAGAGACGTCAGTCAGGATGACGTTGCCTTGTTGCTAGGTCGGGAAGGTGGGAGCGGAGATGCGCCCGCCCCGCGCGCTGACTGGCCAACAGAAAGGCGAGGGCCCGCCCCCGCCCGCGTTCGAGCCTGTTGCAGTCGCGTGACTGGGTGAGTGTCGTTGGCCGAGCGGCCAGTGAGAGGCCGAGCTGCGCACGGTGCCCAGTAGGAAGGCGCGCTCCGGGGCGGGGGCGGTGCCGGGGAGCAGTGATTGGCAGGCCGGGGGGAGGCAGAGGAGGGCTCGCCGGAGCCTCCATGTCCGCCATCTTGGAGCGTCCGTGATGGTGGCGAGCGGAGGTTTTCCCGCCTGAGCGGAGGCACCGGGGCCTGTGACGGGGGACGCGCTGCCGAGGTACGACCAGCACGGCCGCGAGAGATCCCCGCCACCGCTTCCAGCGGGCCGGGGTTCTGGCGGCGGCTCCTCCGGGGCGGCGCGGGCCTGGCTCCCGCTCTGCGCCGTGTGGGGGCTCCGGGGGCTGCTCGGGCGGCGCAGGGCCGGGGCC
>VWZG01001516.1:318958-336098 GCA_013396735.1 Grallaria varia
TTTTTGTTTTGTTTTTTTTTTTTTTTTTTTTTTAAGCAAGGCAGCTTCTCTTTCGTTACAGTCTTTTTAAGAGCAGAGCAGTGTTTGGGGAAGCCTTAACTGCTGTTAAACGCGTTTGGCGAAATCTCGCTTAGAACCTGCCAGTTTTTCTGGTTTTGTTTTGCTCTGGTTGCTAAGAACTTTCCAAAGTGTAAGAGGGAATTAGTGTTATAGTCTATCTAGTGTCATATGACTCGTCTTATATGACATAAATGCAATTGAGGCTAAAGATCATCTCTGTCAGCATAAACGTTACTTAAGTCGGAACAGTGGGATACTTTGAATGGGTGTGTTGCTATTTTAAAAGTGTTCTGAGTGGAAGAGTGGAGAAAACTTATGAGTAGGTGGATAGCTTTGGAAAGGATTCCTTGTGAGATGTTGACAACTTAAAAATGAAAGATTGTGTTACTGCTGGTGGTATTAGGTTTTAAATCTCCTTCAGTGGATTGAGTCTAAATGTACTCTTAACAGTGCAGTGTGTCTTTGGGTTACACAAATAACTGTGTGCTTTTTTTTTTCCTGGAATGATGAAGGATGGAAAGTCTCCCTACTTCAGTGTTCCAGATAGATTGCTGAAGTTATTTGAACCACAATATCTATTTTCAGTGCAACAGACGTTCTAGTAAGAGTCTAATTGCTTAGCTTTGTGTTATTTATGTTTTCAGTAGTAAGGCATGGACCAACTGTGGCTTGCTAGAGTTTTTATTATACAAATATAAAATAACACTACAGAATTTCCTTTCAATATGCAAATTATTAATGAGACGTCTTGCAAATACAGTATCCAGTCTGCATATTTTTCTTGAGAGCTTGTATTTTTATGTACTTAAGTTCACTTAAATGATTTTTTTCCTCCATCTGTGATGTGGTTTGAACAGAGGTGACATTTACTTGTGTTCTGTGTGAAAAGCAGAAAGCATATGCAATATCGAGTCCTGCATCTTTGAAGTTACTGAAGGAATTTATTTTCTGATGCTACTAGGATATTCTATTTTGGCCAGAAGAACTGCTAATGAGGTCTGTTTACTGTGACCTTAAGGAAAACATGGAGTTAAGTGAAAGTTGTAGTTCAGAAATTCCGGAAAAACAGCCTGTTTACCAGGAATGCCTTTAAGTAGGGTTGTGCATTACAGCTTCTTTACAAGCAAGTTAGAGTTGTATGTAAACTGCTGTAAGTGCAACAGCTTTTGATTCTTTTAAGTATAAATCAACTAGCCGCTATTCCCTCACGGAGTTCAAGATACTAAGTAGTTTGTTTGTCTCTTCACAGTACTGTCTAGAAACTGCTCTCTTCTGTTGACTTGCTGAAGTGACTAGAAGTGACTTTTTCCTTCAGAATGCTTCTGTCTTAACTGAGGTGATGCTATAGTCTGTATACCACGCAGAGAATCAGATCATGTTCTAAGAGTGACATGCGAGAGAATTAGTAGAATGGGATCTGAATTTAGCAGTATTAGAGCACAAAATCATGTATGTAGTTTTAATACAAACAGATGTTTAGAGAGTGAACTCTCTTGTTATGGCTCATCAGCTTTGCTTTTCTACTCAACTTAAGCTTAACATTCATGTGCTACAAAATGCTAAAGAGTGGTTCAAAACAAACCAGTATGGGGTTGAAACAGTTAGAAGGGAGAAATGCTTTGAAATCCTGTCTGGTCCACTCTCCTTTCTATCCATTAATGTCCTGTTCTGTCAAAGTGCTTAAAAAGCCTTGAAATATTTACTTAACTGCAGTTAAGATTGCTCTGTGTTACTATATTGACGTAAGACGTTGTTTTAGCTTCAAGTGTGTCAGCACACTACACAACATCTTTGTAGACAGGAGGCTTGTACACTCGCTTCTCTCATATGACTGGGTTAATTTATGGCCTTTGCAGGTTATGATGGAAACCATGGCTTTTCAGCTTGGGCAAAAGAGGTGATGGTATGAGCATAGTGATTTGTTGTGGTAGTAAGGTAGGATGTCTTAAGCATATTGTCTGCTGCCATCTAGATTTGTCTTTCCTAGTAGCACCTTCATCTGTGATCCTTAAGGCCTCTGTGTACTCCTGTGTCTCATATGCTGTGTTTAGGAATAGCGTGTCATCTCAAGTTAGTATCTCAGATCCTAACTGTAGAAGACCAGATGTCTGATTGGGTTATCCCAAGAGCAAGATGTGGAACCATTGTTTTTGGCAAAACTTTTCACAGTAGTAAAACAAGTAGTGTTAGATGAGAAATTGTATCTTGCTTGTGTCATCTTGTTAAGTTGAAGGAAGAGACCAAAAACTTCAGAAACTAGTGATCACATTTGATCCTGATATTTTTGGAGTGGGAAGCAAGCCTGAAAGATCAAGCAGAAAATACATAGAGAATATTAACACCATGTTGAAAGTTCTACATAGCGTGTTTAATTGTTTTTGTAGTGTGTCAGTGTGCCAGCATCTGTTTTAGAAACTATATGCTACTAAGCAACTGAAGTCAAATGTTTTTCTACTCTTGGATATTATATGGAGCTCTAGAGCTGCTTTGGGACATGGAATAGACTGAGTTGAGGGGATTGGGAAGACATTTGGTATAAGCTGTTATAACCTTGTCTGTTTATGGAATAGTTCTTCATACAGTACTAGCAAAAAAGTCTGTTAGTGTGAAATACAAGACTCTTCATGACCTTTGTTTATTTAGTAATTTCCATAAAGTGCCAAGAAGCATGTTTGAAGTGGTATATGTGATTTGGAGTGGGTGAAAAAGTTCTCAGTTAACCCTTTGACTCTTTTTCTTCATGCTTTTAGTCTGTATAATCATCCCCTAATCCTGTTATGTGGGTGTATCTTTGCCTCTTAGATTCGTCATTGAGCATTTCAAGTTTATGTGATGTGTTGAATACCAGCAGTGGAAAAGAATACCAAGAGAATATCAGTATACAACTGTATGGACTGGTGATGCTGTATTACACTCCACTGGAGGGATGGTGTATGTTGTTGGGCATGTTGGCAAAATGGCTGACTGCTTGTGAAATGCATAGTGCTAATTTGATTAAAGATGTGAATGAAAGAAGGCAGAATTGAGTAAAAAAAAAAGTATATATGCACAAGCAGAAACTGCCCCATAGTGAGATCTGAGGGTTGATTCATTTCCTTGTAACATTCTTAGAACTTTGTCATATTTCATTTTGACTGAAATGATTTTAAGCATTTATACACAGTCTTAAGTTGTGTATCTGCAGGGAGGTAGAGTACATGGCCTAATGGTCTCTGTCCTGTGTCCATTGGGTCCTCTAGAAAATGAGCATTGAAGACCATAGGTCACGTCTTGTCAGGTGTGCCAAAAGATGCTTTTATACATGAAGAAAACACTAAAGACTTCTTATGATAGCTGGGTTCTAGGTGAGTCTTGAGAAATGGCCATGTGGTTTCCAGTTCGGTAATGAAGCATAGTTGGGACGGAAGATGGTAACTTGAATTTTTTTTTAGTAAAAAGTAGTTTCTGAGTTAAGTATGTTCTAGAACATAGCTATTCCAGTTACTAAAGTGAATTCTAGGCCTCCTACCCCTCTTAGGCAGTGGGCAAGTTCCCGTCTTGAGTGACTGTTGGCAAGATTCTAGCTGCATCCTACTATATGAAATAAGATTTTGTTGTTCAAATTTAACTTCTGCTATAGATTTTTGGAGTGATTCCCATCGTTTCCCAAACCAGTAATAGAGGGAAATGTGGTTTCTGTAAATGTACATTATGCTCCTGTAGAAGAGGAAAGCATAAGAGCCTAGTCCTCAATTGGGTGTTGTACGGTTCAAAAGCAAGTTTCAAAACTTCAAGTAGTGCTTTATGCAGTGGCTGTAGGCAGTGCCAGTACAGGTGTGATTGCATTTTTTCGTTCTACTGTAACTGGTTCGAGCATTTGCATTAGAGCAGAAAACAAGGGAGTAATAGATAGTTCTTAAGGCTTGTCGTGCTATAAATTGATACTACTAAAGTGCTGCTGGCACTGTGAAAGGAGTATCAGCCACAGCCTTCACAGGCAGGATTTTTGCATCTTTGTAGCAAAGTGGTTATACAGTTAATCTTTGTCATAGAAGCAGTAAAAATACAATGCTATTTGCTTTTTTGTATAAGTATAGTGGAAACCAGGGCTTATTTCTGTTTTAAGGTGGGGGGGGGGGGGACGACGACGACATGTGACATGTGTGGGGTTTTTTTTTTTTTTTGTTTTGGTTTTTTTTTTACTAATTGTTACATTAGGGCAAAAATCATAGGTAAGGTCTCAGTGAAAAGACTCTTTCTGTGATATGCAGAAGTGGGGCGCTCCATATTCTGTTCTTACCATGTGCTTACTACTTTGACCAGTCCAATCTAAAGAGCTCAGCTGGAAGCTTTAGGTCTGGTTTGAACTGGAGTAATTCATATTGTTTCTTCTGTTACTGTCTTGATGGACTTGCTGGATATCCCAGTAACTCTAGAAGCTAACTCTTCTAGAAAATAAGGACTAGATTACTTTTGGGAAGTTTAGCTGCTGTCACCAACATCTTAGAAAAGCTGGAGTGTTTAGAGACAGCTAAAACAAGGCTGTGGTGGTGGCAGGATGTTGTGTCTCTGCTCATGGCAAGTCTGAGGGGTAATGGCATTTAGGTATTCTTTCCTGTCTCTGAGGGACAGCTGCAGAAGTTAGTGAGCTGCCTGTGAAGTAGTCAGTTCTTCCTCTTGGCTATGACAAGCAAACCTTCATCAAAGGATCCTTCTCTGTGTGTACTTGATGATGGGCTCTTTGTTACAACTTCAGGCCACATCTAGATAGCAAAAAGTTGTTCACTGAACACTGTATTTAGATGAAATTTGTTTGATAAAGGAGGTGGGTAAAGGTAACATTATTGAGAGGTCTTAATTTCTTAATTGTAAATGTAAAAAACTAAATGTCTTTTCATGCTGTTTGCCTGTACCTTAAGGGCTAAGGTTCTCTAGTCTAGAGTCACAATACAAAAGTTTTTATAAATTTTCCTGATATGTGATTGAGGACTGAACTTGTAACTTTGCTCTTTCTCAACCCATTAATGTTCGATTGCTTTAATTGCTCTATAGTTGTGCCAGGTGCACTTACCTTAATATTGAAGGCAAGCAAGAATAATTCTGAATCTCTTCTGTGTGAGGGATATCTGTGCAAAAAAGATTCCAAGTCTGGAAAATGCATAATGTGGGCTGGGTGTTTTGTTTTGGTGGGGTTTTTGCGGATTTTTTTGTTTGTTTGTTTGTTCATTTTGGGGATTTTTTGGTGTTTTTTGTTTGCTGGGGTGTTTTTTGTTTTTATTTGGTTTTGGTTTTTTTCCGCCCTAAATACAGGAAATGCCTGGAGATGTTTTTTTTATTATAGGAAACTTGCTGCTTTTTTGGGCATAACAGAAAACAATGATGTTAATACATGTACAAGAGTTTTTTTCTTCAAAATACACTGGTCCTATCTTCTCCACCTCTGGACTCTGGAGTTCTGAAGTTTAATTCGCAGTCCTAGCCCTAAGGCTGGAGATGAGAATGCAGTGGGGTTGCTTTCTTTCCGTCCATGTTGAAGGTATAGCCGCATGCAGCCAAGAGTTAAATTACTTATAGATACAATAAAAAATCTGTAACTGTGGTACTGGTCTTATCCTCATGAGAAGACAGGATTATAGGTTATCTAAATGTGGTGGTGGTGTGGTTTTTTTTAAAATTTGTTGGAGGTAGTGAAGATTAAGCATGAAGATTAAGGTATTCTCTGGGAATGTGAATTGGTACCTATGGTGTTATTTAGTGGAACTACTAAGCAGAATACAAAAATGGTAGATGTGTTTTACTGTTAAGTGGGTTTTTGCAGATTAAAAAAATGATCTCAATTTTATTATAGGAAAAACCGCAAGCAGCACCCAGAGAGTCTATCCCTCCAAAACTAAAAGCAAACTGGCAGTTGTAACTAAAGTGAGAGAGAATTTACTAATGGTTTTCGGTTTATTGGAGTTTTTGTTTGGGTTTTTTGTTTTGTTTTTTTGTTTGGTTGGTTTTTTAGATTGCAAATAAAGCACCTATCAAGCCTTGTTTTAGACTTTCAAGCATTTCAAGTGAAATTAATTTCTGTGCCACTTGCCAGAGATGTGACTTTTTGGAATGCTAGTAAGACTGTCCTGTCAAAAGTCTGTATGGAACCCAAAATGTTAAGAGGACAGAAGACCTAAGTTCCGGTCTTAAGTAAATGGATTTCTAAGTTTTCAGCTCAGCAGAGTGTTCCTCTTTAGGCCTCTATATGTAATGCTGTTATAAATACCATTTTAAGTTCTGAGCTAGCATTTTAAATGGCTTGGTTTCTTTGAAACTTCATTCTTCAAATCCCTTGAGTAGGCATAGGGCACAGAAGTATCACTGTAGTTTTCTGTAACTGTAATCTATTGGTACAGTTTTCAGCCTTGCATTTGGATTAGTTTTAACATTGTGTGTTCAGTAATTTCTAGTTAGTAAAGTAACACTTGGTTAGAGTAGAGACTCTTCTTGTAATGGGAGAAGACTGTTGGCAGATCTATTGGTAGTTAAGAGAATGAACTTGTAGGAAGGAATGGATGCTGAAAACATTGTGGTGAATTTCCTTATAGAAGCCTTGTCTTGAAAGTGCACAAAGAAAATGATAGAGGAAACAGCCAGTTAGAATAAGTCATTCCAAAACAACATTGTGTCCCTTAACTATGGCATATTGCTTGAATGGCTTTTTTTAACTCTATTGGCAAGTATATACTAGTGCACTTACGATATTGCACAGCTGATGATCAGTGTACAAGTGTAGAATTGAGTAATCTCCCTTTGGAAACAGTACTGTTAAGAAATGCTGTTAAATCTTTGAGGTAAACTTGCCGCTTGGAACTGTGATAGAATTTTGAAAAGTACTCAAACAAGTATGCTCCACTTACAATTCAGAAAGAGTCTCTGAAGGAGAATTCAAAAAAGATTATTTTGAAGATCATAGAGACAGCAATACGTTTGGCATTTTTAAAAGAAACTTCAGCATGTTTTTCTTAAAGTAGGGTTAGTGTTATGCTTGAAAGAAGGTGGCTTGTTCTATTAGGCAGTCTTAATTTTTCTAGTATTATCTGTCAAAAATAGATGAGTTCCATGGCAAAGGCATACTTCTGTTCAGTTGAGACATCAGAGGTATCCGTGCCTGAAAAATGTGGAGTAATTTCTATGTGTGTGGCACAGCATGACAAAACTCAGATTACGGGAGTGATTTGCTCCAAAATATAAATTGCCCGGGGGACCAGAGAATGATAATGTTAACTTAATATCCACTTCAAACTTATGTGCAAAAAGCCTTCCCAGTGATCTTTCACTATTTTGCTAAGTTTCTAATTTCTTTTCTAGAACATATTTTTGCATTTATCTAAATAAAAATAATAGCCATTCATTGAACTTATATAGGTGAGACCTGATGAAATCTTCTCAATCAAATCAGTGTTTTTTTTAGTTTTGTAAGCTGAGTCTCTCTAAAGAAAGTAAAGGGAGTCATGCTTTTTTAGTACACATTGTTTAACATTGGGCAGAATACTTTGTCACATTCTGTATTTAAAAAAAAAAAAAGGTGATAAAATGTGTGTGGAGGCTATTGAATCACTATTCAGTTGTCTTAGTCTTTGAGTGATATTTTGACTGAACTGGTTGGCATGAAGTACTTAACTGATTTCATATGTATTACGGTATTTTTCTTTTCTAAGTACTTACCTTCATCGTCAGAATGTATGCAGGGGTGGGGATGCTGTTTTATAGACTATTTCCCCTGAATATATGGAGTGTGTTGTATGAAGAAAATAGTGTGTTTTTAGTTGGTTAAGGGCTCAACTAAAGCCATGACATTGTCATTAAATTAGGGCAGACTCCATGTGGCACTAAAGCATTTTTCTAAATGCAGGTACCAAAGTCTAGGTAAGTGAGTACGCTAAAGTAGCATCACTTCCCTTATATCCAGGTGCTGCTACTGTATTTTATTTGTCTTGCTTGACATGGGAATAAATGTTCTACTTTTGTCCTAGGGATTGTATTGAAAAACATGAAAATACAGGGATTGTAGAAAAAAGTATAGATGGGGCTTAAGCTCTTTGGTAAGTCAAGTTAGTAAACTTTCTCCAAGAGTAAATAAAAACAGAACGTTTATTTTAACTTGCTTAAATTAAAGATTAAAAGAGGAAACATCTTCAACTTTTCTTTTCATGCTGTTGGACCTGCACACTCTTCAGAGTGTTAGAGATTCCAACTTTGAGTTTGAAAAGCCATGTTTATGATACTGCCATTAGGGGAGTATTAGCCTCTGTATGCATGTGGGGTGGGTTGATTAGTTCTGTCAGTCTTTGCAGGATATAGAAACACAGAAATCACAGGTAACATTCCATTTAGTGACTTATTTCTTGATATCCTAATTAACAGAACTTGAGAACTAAGCTGCCGAAACTTATTTTAATGGTTCTGTAAACCTTAGTATGAGGAAAAATCATGTCCACAGCCATTAACTAGTGCAGTTCATGTAACCTGGAATGAAAATTCAGGTTACCTGAACAGCAGGTCTTGGAAACCTTTAATGAAAGTGAAGAGTCAAGCAAGAAGTTACAAACTGCTTTGCTTTTAATTTTGAAGTTGTTGTTTTAATGCAAGAGTCCGCAGCAGCTATGGCTGACTGGAGCTTCAGGAGGCAAGACATTGATAGGCTCCTAGAAGTTGCTGACTTCCACTTCTGAACTGCAAATGACCTTAAGTATTCTTTTTAACAAGACTGAGATTTTTGCATGAAAAAAAGGAAAGCTAGTAACAGACTTCAGTGCACTGTCTGTACAGAAAGAACACTGGTGTCCTGGTTAGGAATTGCTGAAGTAGCTTTCTTCTGCCTCCATGTGTTTTTCATGTGCCTTAGAATTTGATTTGCATCCAGCCTTCAAGGTTTAATCCACAAGGGGACAAGGAGGATGAACTTGAAAAGAAACCCAAAACCGCAAATCCAAACCCATGCTCTCTTTGAACTAGTACTATTGAATAGAATAGAATAAATGTTTGTAAAGAAACTGCTGGTAAAATTCAGGCATCTAAACTTAAGGCTGTGTCTTTGAGTTACAGTAGTTGTTTCTTAAATGTTCAAACCAAAAAGTAAAAGTTTACTGCTGAAGCAGTCAGTCAGTATTACTGGGTTTTTTACATTTCCAGAGTAGTAGTACAGGAATGCAGGACTCATTTACCCTTGCAAATTATCAGGTGGTTGAGACAACAGCAGAACTGAAGTGTAAATAAAGTCTGTTAGGTAATACTTGAGAGACTTTACCATGGTGTTGCATTTCATGTGAAGATGGATCCTACCCTGGATAGCTGTGCCTTGCTTTATTTTTTGGTTATATCAGATAATTGTGAGCATGGATGTGTTCCTAATTGTAATGATGAGTCTTCATAGTTTTAAGTTTGAATGTAATATGTATACATGACAATACTTCTATCCTGCCTTTGCATGTTACCTTCGGGTCTAAATTTTTGAATCCTTCCATCATGGCATCACTTCTTCAGGACAGAACCTTGTTAATGTGGCTGAGTTATTGCTGAAAGCCATTCATGGATGTGTGAAAGTCAAATTTAAATAGCCTTGACCGTAATCCAGTCAGTTGATTTTAAGGAAAGAACTGCTCTGGTGTGTTGTTTTTGTTTTGTTTTTTTTTTTTAAATTTTGCTTTTTTGTGGTTGGGGTTTTTTCCTTCTTCTCTTTAGCCATGTTACAACCCTTAATCTGTGCTGCAGAGAGGAACAGTCTGAGCCAATAAACCATCTGTACTACGAAGTGGAAGTAATTCTTTAAACCGTCCTGCAGATTCTGAGGCAGAGTGGAAAAAGTCCTAATTGACCAGAGCAGGCCGAACACCCTTCACAGGGTATGCTGTAATATGTGCACTGCAAGTATCTTGCTAATTTTGATTGCACTAGTGTTTGTAGTTTACTATGTAATCCTGCTGTATTGAATTCAAAAGCCGGCTGTTCTGTTGCTAAACAATGCTATTTAGACACTGAAGTTATCAAGCAGAAGGTGGAATAGAGAAATAACAGAAAGATATCCTTGTAAGGGGAGTGATAATGGTGGTTTTCATTTGGATAGCTCTAGCAATTGAAGTCTGTGAATAGTGTCTTAAGAACGTGTAAACTCTTTTGAAAGTGCATTAAGCTAAGCAGGCTTCTTACTCTGTTTTCACATGACAAAATTGAGAAAGTGATAGTCTCTCCCTTTTTGGAGCTCTGATTCTGAACATAGGTACACCCTTAAAATGCAGAATGGTAACCTCAGAAACTTCAGTAAAGTGAACTTAGTCCAGGTAACTTGTTTACTTTTTCTGCTCACGTGACTCACAAGGCAAGTCTGTCAGACCTGAAAAATGTGTGTGACCTTTGAAAGAATTATGGTCAGTGTATCACGTAGAACTTCAGTTCATGTGTATGTTGGTTACTAAAATAGCCTGAGAAATTATCTGTTATCTGTTCTTTGATTCTATGATCTTTAGATTGACAGAGGCCATCTGTTAAATCACCTGAAAAGATCAAAAATAGTTTTGAAGACACAGCTCCTTATCTTTAATGTGGAGGGTGTAAAGTTAAATAATTTTTCTCTTTGGCGGAATATTTTAAATGCTTTTGTGGTGCATGTTTTGGGGTTTTTTATCTGAAGATACATTTGTGACAAACTATGGTAGAAGAGCTCAGTCAAATACTGGATAGTCACTGACCAGAGTTAATAAACCTACTACTAATTTTGCTACCCTTCTTAGTTCCTAGGACTTAGTTTTTCATAAACAATATTTATATTAACCATGTTCCCAAAAGAAACCAAAGTATTGTCTTGTTTGGAATCTGTGTTAAAAAGCAAAATCAAAAAACTCCAAGTGGTGGAAAGTGAAGGTCAATTTCTGTATTAGAAATTCGTCCTTCAACTGCTACAAACAGCTACATTGTAAAGAAACATCAATTGATAAGATGCTTATTCTTGCCTATTTGGTGTTGGCTAAAGCACAGGCAGGTAAGTGTCACCCTGAAGCCAGTTAAGGATGTCTCATGGAGCTCTTTTAATTCTTCCAGTATGAAGCAAAGTAACGTTAAACTATCAAAAGCAGGGATTTTCTTAAGGATGACTAAATGCTGTCTTAATACAGCTTGTTACAGCCTGTATGTGGTCTGTATTGTTTTTTCCAGGTTAGCCTGTTTTTAAATTGAAAGTGACTGAATTCTTTGTAGACTTATGCCAACATCACTAGCATTCCTAATGCTTGTTAGTTTATTTCTGTGCAGGTTTGTGGATAAATAAGATATGTTAATATAAGAGAATAGTTATGAGGATAGGAAAAAACCTACTGCAGAAGGCTCTAGTAATGGGTATTTTAGATTTTCTTGATCTGAAGATGTCACCTCATGGGAAATTGCTAATAGTTTATAAAAAAAGTCTGGATTTTTGTTAGGTTTCAGTCAAGTGTAGCTTATAAAGGCAATTTCATTTCAGTGAGGCAATGAAGTTTCTTGGAGGGGAATGTTTAAAGTTGGTTTAAAAGTAAGTCAGTCTTTCAGATGACAAGCTGCTTTTGAATTTATTTTCAGTGTGTGCTCTACTGGCACTTCTTCCCAGGAAGTTTCCTTCCTCTATTCATGTGTTGTACTTGCTCCAGAGCAATCCTTAGTATTCATGCAGTTGTCGAGCTATTGAATAGAACCTGTTAACAGTATTAAATGATAATTTTTTTTTTTGTCGTTGTAGGAAGAAATCTGCTTCATCTAATTCAGTGCTAATTCAGTCCTGCTAATCTGCTAATACTGTAGATTGAAAGATTTTTTTGCTGTTGCCAGGATACCCTGTAATGGGCAAGGAGCCTGAGAGAATACAAAACATTCTGATTTTTTAATTTTTAAAAACTTTTGTGTTTAACAGGT
Organism: Grallaria varia; assembly: GCA_013396735.1. Classification (NCBI taxonomy): domain Eukaryota; kingdom Metazoa; phylum Chordata; class Aves; order Passeriformes; family Formicariidae; genus Grallaria; species Grallaria varia. Next base: position 330,914 of record VWZG01001516.1, read on the forward strand.
AAGAAACTATTAAACTTCACCTACAGCAATAGATTTAGTTTCTGCATCTATAAAGCTCTATCCTAAAACATTCAGAAATCACTTCAATTTCAAGTTTTTCATGTCCCTGATGTGCCACTAAAATGTTACCTGATTTCTGTAGGTTCACATTTACCGCCTTGTAAGCTGCAGTTTCTTCTGTGGTTCAGGCTTTGTGTCTGTTCCTTACCTTTTCTTGCAGCTTTTTTTCAGACTGCTTTCTAGCTGCTGGTCCTGACTTTCTTTTAACCCACTCTGCTGTTGCACTATCTTCTTTCTCCACCCTGCTTTTGTTTACTATGACAGTCAGGGATGATCTAGACATGCTGCTGTGGATATTCTGTTTGTTTTACAGTATTTTGTTTTTGTGTCAGGAAGTGTATCTGCTGCCCAGCCTTCTTTGGAAGAGTTTCAAAGCAAATGTGTTTATGAACTGTCATGTATTAGGTATGAATGATGTTTAGCACGATAGGTTATCATATTGAAGTACAGTAATACTGTCTTCTGCAACTGAATTTTTTATACTAAAATGCATGTTGCAGTGGAAAAGTGCCTTCTGGGTAGCTCTGCATTGTTTAGCTTGCTTTTTATATTATTATGGTACTGTGCTTTTCTTGGTGTGTAGATATCTTCGCTTTCATTTTGAAGCCAATTGGGAGAATTCGTAATAGGAAAAATCTTAACAGAATTCTGTGACCAGTGAATATTTTAAATGTGTAGTTGTTTGGCAGTTGATGTGGAGTTACTAGAAAATCATTTATCTTCTCTACTAATTTGTAGTTATTGCAGGTAATTAAGATCTGTATTTATTGAAACTTACTAGCGTGTGGTTTGAGGTAGTGTAAGAATTGACAAGGATATACTTGTTGCTTGGTATAAAATTACTCTTGTAACTTCACTGCAGATTGTAGATTTCAGCTGATTTTTGTGCTTCTGAACAGTTATGACCTCTTGAATTTTGGGGGGATTGATATCTTTGAGTAAACATTATTTTGGGCTTGCATACTTCAGCTTGTCAAAGCTATGGATTGTTGGGGCATTTGGTCACAATGGGGATATATGTGTGTGTATACACATGATGTGTATATTTATATATAGTAAAAGAACACAGGATTCCAGAATAGTTAGGGTTGGAAGAGACCTCTGGAGATCTAGTCTACCCCCTTTCCAAGGTAGGGTCACCTAGAGCAGGTGACATAGGAATGTATGCAGTTGAGTTTTGAATGTCTCCAGAGAGGGAGACTCCATGATTTCCCTGGGCAGCCTGTTCCAGTGTTCTGCCACCCTCAACATAAAGGTCTTCCTCATGTTGGAAGTGGAACTTCTTGTATTTTAGTTTATGGCCATTGTTCCTTATTCAGTCACTTGGCACCACTGAAAAAAGGGCATCGTCTTCTTGGCACCTGACTTTGAGATACGTGTATATTTTGATAAGATCCTCTTTTAGTCTTTACTTCTGTCTCAATTCTTAACTGTTCTGTAACAATCGTAGGCTACCCCTTCTTTTGTCTAATAGGGGAGTAAAAGGCCCTGGTTAATAATGTGCTTTGTTAGGAGGTGGCAGCTGTTAAAGAGGATGTTAGGAAATCACTGTCTATACAGTTTTCTGGCTGTTTTTTTCCCAGTCAGGAAAAGACTGCCACATGGTGTCTTGCATTTCTCTCAAGAGGATGTAGTTAACCTCTGAAAGTATAATAGTAGTTAGCAGAAGAGCATATGTGCTGTACATGAGTGTAATGTCTGGAAGGAATCCTATTTTAAACTTCAGCATGCTCATTGACTATTGTACAGTTTATCTCTTGTATTCCAAAACATCATTTGTTTACCCAGGAATTCTTGATAGTATTTAGGGGAAGATGCAGGTTTTTGGTTTGTGAGACTTTACCTGCAGGTATTTCAAAATGCTGAAATGTTGCTAGCTTTATATACAAGGAACAACTGTACCATGAAAATTCTCCTGTATTACTGCCTTTATTGTTTTGTGATTGCTGGGTGCAATGTAAAGGACTGTAACTAATCTATGGACTTTGAACAGCAGCTTATATCTTTCTGGTTAATAAAACTCAATAAACCTCACTGCTTTGATTGAAACAAAAAATTCAAATAGGTTATTGGGTAAACATAGTCTCTATTGTATTATTTGAAATATTTAGAAATAAAACTAAGGAATAGGTCAGAGCAGAGTCTTCACACTACTTAAAAGTCATACTATTTTAGTGGGATGAATTAGATGAAGAATTCCTTATTTTCCCCCTGAACTCAATGCAGAAAAAGCAATATGTTTTGCTGTATAGGAAAGATTTTCCTCTATTCATAAAGTGGAAAAGTGGGAAATTCAATTACAACATAACTGTCTTGCTATGAATAACCATTACTTTATGGAAAAGAATTGTTTTGGTCCAGATCTTTAAGCTAGAATGCAACTGTCTTCTCTTTTTGTATTGGGAATAAATGCATAAGTGCCTAATTTTCCCATTTAATAGTTCTTGGGATATTTAATGCTATGAGGAATTGTGCCCCAACCTGCAAAGGACAGGCAGTTGTAGGACAGCAAGTTTACAGAGGGTGATGCTCTGACTGAGTGCAATAGGCAGTTTAAGAAGTAGCCACTAGAGTGTCTTTATTCTGTTATTTTGGGTCACTGGTAATTCTGCTTAGCTTTAAATTTGTTTCAGAGATGCATTCATGCTTAGTTTTGTTTTGAACAGGTGGTCCACTTTCAGTGTCAAAATAAGCACTTCACAAATGTTAGTATCTTACTGGTGTCCATTGTTTGGAGAAAGGAGAAAAAAGCCCAAAACTGAAATCTAACTAAATGTAGCTGGAGAGTAACTAGTTGAGTTCTGTTAGGGTGGCAGGAGGGCATGCTTGGCATTTAAAATAAATCTCTTTAATGTGTTTAAAGGTCTTAGAAGATAATTTACCAGTATATTTCATGATAAAAGCATAAGAATTTATCTTCGTTATGTCCTTCCTCAAACCTACTTACTTGGTTTTTAGGAGACAAGGGATTGTTTGGATTGGAAGTGCTTTTGTCATTAAGAAGTGCAAGACCATCTTAGAACCTCTGATGGCATCAAGGACTCCTTTGGTGGTTGCTTTTCTTGCATCCAACAGCTAGGTTGTCTTTTGTGAATTGCTACACAGGATTTGTAAAAACCTGTTTTGCTGAAGTAGGCTACATCAATTAAGATGTCTTTCAGTCATGGAAGGGTTTGTTGGTGCAGAAGTAACTGGTTTTTTTTTTTTCTCCCATCTGTGTAGTTGAATTTTGCAGTAAGAAAATATGGTAGTGTACAAAGAAAAATGACAGGTTCTGAGTTTGTGTGTTTGTTTTATAATGCAGTCCTTGTTACAACTCTGTATGTTGCATTTCTCAGATTTTCACATATTACAAAATTTTCAGCTTGACGCTGATACACTTAAAACTTCTCTTGCTTGAAAAATGGAACTAGGTGTTGTAGTAGAATCTGTGAAGTTCCTACCAGAAGGCACTTCGTGTATATGCCTTTAACATCTGTGTAGTTGTCAGGTAAAACAGCCTTCATCTGACTACTGAGGCCCTTCTAGTTTTCCTTCTGAAGTAATCTACATGCTCTTGTCTGCTTGTATTTACCAATACTCAACTGTACATGAAAGTGTGAGATACCAAGCTGGAAGTAACTCACTGTAAACCGCGTGTCTCATACTTGTTTAACCTGAGTAAGATGCTTGAGAGTTTAACTCAAATGAGCAGCTTACTTTTGTTTTCTTATTTACTGAGAAGATTTTTGGATGCCTAAAGATTTGTTGATCTGTTTTGTAAAAGGTTCAGTATAGGAGACGTTGTCCAAAATTAAACCATATGCTTTTATGACTGGAATCTGCATCTTAGTCTGGAAGCTTGAAAACAGGAATGTCTCTATTCAGGAAAGGACCACAGCTGTGGTCACGTGAAGCTACAGAGGAACTTACTAATAGAGCTGTTAGCTGTTTTTTGTGGAGATGCCACGTTAGCACTTCACCTGTAGAGAGAACCATTGACTAGTTACTGTTAAAAATACATAGCGTATCCTTTACTTCCCCTGTAGTAGTTAATTTTGATTTTTGGTCTGAAAGGATTATTTCTAAGCTTTATTTCTTCTCTTTAGCAAATAATAAAAGTGAGAATTCCAGTTACCTGTATGTCAGCAGTTGACAGGCTTTCTTGGCTTTGTTGAACTGCTTTTTTCCTTTCAGATATGAGTCAAGTGTTTACTCATTGGAATGTTACTCAGCATTCATTCAGAGAAGAATTTGTTCACAACATTAGCAAAGAAAACAAAGCAATATTTTTTTCTGGATGTTAGATGTTACTTACTGTCTTGAATTCTTAAAGGTTGTGCATCAACAAGTTCATGTAAACTTTTGTAAATGCTGTTTAATGAACAGGATGTCAGACTTGCTTACTGGGAACTTTCAGAAATTATGGAGAACTAGCTCAAGTTACAAAAGACAATCAAATACATGAAACAGCTTTACCATCTTTAACACATTTTTTCTTTCCACATCTGGGAGTTTTAACATTATCCTGGACTATTTTGCTTCTTGTAGTATCTAATCTTGAGCTCATCTTGTATTTGGTAGTCTTTTGTATCTTGCATTAAATTCAAATCCAAATGTGTTTTTTTGCTCATATTGACAGTGAAGTAACACAACCCATTTGACCTGTGGAGTTTGTTGTAAATTTGCAAGTAGTGAAATTCTGGGAGGAGCACACTTTTGATTTGTGGACAGAAAGCGAAATCCTGACTCTGTTAATGGGACTGAAATTTGACAAAGCATGATGATAATTCAGAATTTCAGAACTTAAAGATTTTTTGGGGAGAGGGTAGAACAGTCGGCTCTGAGAAAAATAGCAATAATGTGTTTTGGTTTTGAAACTTCCATTCAAAACTATGATAGGCTGATTCTAGAATATTGCCAGTGATAATGCCTAAGAAAATTCTCTTCAGGGTTCCTGGACTTTCCCTTTGGCACAGTTTATGTTGTTTATTTTTCCTTATTTCAAAGGACCTGGGATCCTGTTGAGAAGTGATGGAATAATCTCTGACCGGCACCTGACATATTGAGGGAGCAGTCCTAAAAGAGCTTTCCTGGGAGACAGTTTGTGAAATAACGCAGTAACATGTTTGCAGTAGTATGCCTC
>VWZG01001516.1:345480-381402 GCA_013396735.1 Grallaria varia
CAGTGGTCCACACTGGCCTCCAATCGGGAGGCATGGAGACACACCATCCATAACACTGCTGCTTCCTTTGAGAACACACGCAGAATCAGTCTTGAGGAGAAAAGACAAAGCACAAAGAACTGTGCCTTGCCAACACCGCCTATGGAGATTGTCTGCTGTGCCTTTTGCAACCGGACTTGCCTATCTTGCATTGGCCTCTTTAGCCATCAGCGCGCTTGCAGCAAGCGTGGGTAGAGCCCTTCCCAAATCTTCGTTCGCGAAGCCTAGCCATGAAAATTAGCACAAGACACCAGAGATGCTGGCTGCTGAATGAAATTGTTTTCAAGTATATGAAGTTAGTGTTGCTGAGGCATTACAATATATTTAGAGACTGTCCACCTAGCCGTTCTGTGTATATTGTAGCAATGTAGACTATAGTTGGATTAATCAGTCAGAATTTCTTAGGAGCTATCTCCTAATTCCTTTCAAGGTTGAGTAGACTTCATCTACTTTGAGATCCTGTCTGTAGCTGACAATCATTTTTACAAAGTCATCGTTTTCATGTGACTGGTTTTAGTGCTTCCTGTTTATGTTTAGAATTGAAAATAGGTTTTCACAGGGTGAGGGTAAGATGGTTGTTCGGAGACTGATTGTATTCATTTTTAGGCACATTGTGTGTAGTGATGATGACCTGGTTGCTTTCAAAGATATTTTAATAGCTTTTACGTATGTACATTTCTTTTCCAGAAAAGTGTCATGAAGACAACCTGGGGTGTACTGGATCCACCTGTGGGAAACACACGTTTAAATGTGATTAGGTTAATATCTAGCCTTTTACAGACGAATACAAGCAGTGTGAATCAGGAGCTTATAGAACTTAACAGCATAGGTGTAATACTGGTAAGAACTTAATGCTGTTGTCTTTATTTTTAAGGATTGCTATTAAGATCTTTACTGATTTTTCTGTCACTACAGATAATTTTCCAGCCTAACTTTTCAGCACTTTTGCATTGTGATTTCTATTGCTTGGTTTAAGAACTTTTAGTAATGGATTTTACTGTTAAATTAATCTGTCTGAGGTCAGCATTTTCCTGTGATTGCTTGAATGGCTCTTACTTGCTACACTTTCATAAATACATGAAGTGGTTTTCTTAATAAGCTTAATCACTTGAATGTTCTCAAGTTTTCAGCCACATTCAAGGCTTCACTGCTGTTTTCATTCTTTTCTTAAGCTGTTCTCTCAAAACCCCCTTTCCTCAATATATGGCCCACCAAATTGTGTATCATCCCTGGCCTATAAAGGAACAGTTATTCTTGGTAGCTAGTACGCCTTCAAACCTCAAAGCAAGCCACAACAGTTAACTTGTTGCTCTTTGCTGATGTTCTTTGAGTACTTCCTACCTCATGCTTCCACTATAGCAGATGTATTCTTTGCATTTAGGTTCACCCAAGAAATTAAAATGTTGGTAGTTAAAAAATAACTAGCAAATCATGTAGAACTTAAACTAGTTTCTGAACAGTATGTAAAGTTTAAATAGGCAGTTGCAAACTTAGTGTAAATATTATCTCTATCCCAAATTGTTTTAGTCCAAAATCCCTTTTTCCTGCAACTGATTAATACAGTACAGTTGAAATGTTTTCATCTCAAGTTTTCTTCACAATTGAGTTTGCAGGCAGATGCTAAGTTATATACAAGTAGCTAACTTCCCTGTAGCTAAAGTTTTTCCTAGATCCATTGTCTAAGGAATGTACCTGCTATGAATACTTATATGTAATTATAATTAGATTATTTTGTAAACAAAATTCAGTGAAGTCTGAACGCACTTTTCTGTTGCACTTTTTACATAAGGAAAAAAGTAAGTGTATCTGTGTAAACCTTGGTAGTTCATGCTGTTTGTAGAAAGAGCTCATGTTTTACTATGCAGACTTGCCTGTAAGGAAAAATTATGGGAGGATGTCATTAGTATAGGAAGACTGAAGATCTGTAGCTATACTTTGAATGAGACTAAGATTGTTTAATGCTGTTCCAGTCACTGCCTGTGTTCCCATAACTCATTTCACTTTACGAGTGACGGAAATAATTTGAGTTTTGCAGTAAGTAGTCTAAAATAACTAGACCTAAAGCTTGAAAAAAATGTTTCCTCTATTTAAAAGGAAAAAATGGGGAGAAGCAGGAACATGGCTAAATGAACGCTTCTTACTATATCTCAACCTCAGTATTTGTCTTGTGCCTTGTTAATAATCTTAAACTGCATCTAGATTATCTGAGGTAGCTTTCTGTAATAGAAGATAAAATTAGTAGATGATGGATTCCAAACAGGTAGATGTGATTTTGTAAGGAATCTCACTGAAGTAAGAAGCACATTTATAAAAGAATATTGTAGATGCTAGGAGGGTTAAGTGAAAAAGATAAATTTGTTAAGGACTTATAAGGTTGTAAATAACCCTTCTGACTTTGAAACTTACTGGGCTGCAGGAGCAGTGTAAATGTGGAGTGTCATTTCTCCCAGAATTTGTAGTCTATGTGTTTTACTGCAATAAACCCAATTACAGCTGAATTCTTATTCTGATCTAGTATTGTTCCTTGGGTTCAGATAATGGCAAGCACAAGAATTAACATTTTTGTAGGTCATATATTTTCTTGCACAGTAATACTTGGTGTAAAATTTTAATAATTTCTACCAGTGTAGTCATTTGAAATGATTTGGTGGGGTGAGACTGTTGGCTTTGTGTAATGAAAGGTCTTGGTTTGTGTAAACCTCGGTGAATTTGTTTTTCAGGACATGTTTTTTAAGTATACGTGGAATAACTTTCTGCACACTCAAGTAGAAATCTGTATTGCTTTGATTCTTGCAAGTCCTCTTGAAAGCACAGACAATGGCACAATTACAGATCAGGATTCCACTGGGGACAATCTTTTACTGAAACATGTAAGTTGTGTGTTTTTTGAATCTCGCTTATTTCCCTTGTTTTCAGGCTATTGTAGCAGTTACTTTTACATAAAATATATTCCAGTTTTACTTAAGGTGTAGAACAAACAAGAATATCTTTCTGTTTTTACTTAAAATGTCAGTTCAGGGCATTAAACCTGAAACTGCCATAGAGTGGATTTTTTGCTGCCCCAAAGAGAGCACAGATGCAGAGCTGCAAGTATTTATTTTTTACATGAAGAAGTTCCTCCTATTTTTAAGCATTAAAATTGCTTTTTCAATAGCTTCATGCTGCTTCAACTCAGCACTTAAAGACAGGAGTAGAAATAATATATGCTTAGCTTCTCCGTTTCTGCTGCTTCTAAACTTTAAACCCTCTAATGATGTATCCTGAACCTAAAATTACTTTTCTTGTGGACTTTAGTATCAACTGTAAAATGGGTAATAGTGTTCCACTTTACTGCTACTAAGCATATTTTGCTTTTTTGACAGCTCTTCCTTAAGTGCCAATTAATAGAAAGAATACTTGAAGCGTGGGAGATGAATGAGAAGAAACAGTGAGTAATTAGTTTTCTTATTCCCTGCAATTGTTTACATAAGACTTGAATTGTGAAATGAATGTATAAGCAATTCAGACATGATCTGGCCAGTTCTAAAGTCATTCGTATGTTGGTATCTGAATTAAAGCTTTCTCTCATACTTTTTGTAGCATTCTAGTGCTTTTCCCACTGACCACTTGAGAACACAATTTTTGTCATTCTTGCCATGTATAAGATGCTATTATGGACTTCAAAGTTTACCTACGTTCAAGTACAGAAACATATTGTACGTTTTGAGAGGACAGGAAATACTTTTCCCCAGTAAGCAATTGAGAATTGTTTGTGAACACATCGAGGTGTATCATGTACTGGGAGACATTCAGATGCCTAAGTAGTAAAAGCAAAGTTCTCAGCAATGGAACACTTTTAGAAGGTATATGTTTCAAGGAGCAAACATTGTCTGAAACAGTTTTTGTAACGGGCAAAAAAACCTCAAGTCTTCACCTGAGGGGGTGGAACAGTTCTGAAGGCTCATAAGTTTGGCTCAGGAGATACTGAACAGTAAATGTTAGTTCTGACTTGTCAAAACACTGAATTAACTAACTAGGACAGTGCTGCTGGTTTACTGGTATGTTAGTTGAGAGAGTTTCACTCCTCATCACATTCCTGTTCCTATCTTAAATGAATCAGATAGTAAATATGTGGCTAATGTAACTGAACTGGAAATAAGGATGCTGAAAAGGGGAGGATGAAAAAAAGGGGGGGTGACTTAATGTAACTGTAGGAGACATGCTCTCCCCAGTGTCTTCTACTTTATATCAGTCCTCCTGAGGTTACAGAGAACTACCAACTTTTTCAGCAATTAGACTCTCATACGAAAAGTTATTTCCATAACTCCAGCCTAAAACTTAACTTTTACTTGAATAAGGCTGTTCTTGATTCAGTGCTTACCAGATGAATGATTTAGTTAAATATTTAGTCTCGTGTTTGCAAATACTAGTGAAGAAAATAGTGTTTTAAACCTTAGATTGTGCTTTTGTCTGGAAACAGGCTATTGTAATTAATTATTATCCAATTTTGTACAAATATCAACTATTAAAGATAAATCTTTATAATGTAATGGTATTTTTTGCTTAGCTGTTTTAGGAAATGGGTATTTTTTTGGTCCTTTTTTATTCTATCACCTAATGTTATTTCAAGCAGCTCTAGAAGCTGAAGGGTGACTGCTTTCTGCTGTTAAAAATCTGACATAGTAAAAAGTTGTTGGATTCACACAGATTAATAAGCATTTGCTAACAGAAGCTACAATTGTATTGTAGACTTTTTGGTTAGGCAATGACAAATCAGTCCAGTTTGTCAAATACAAACACTCTTTATGGCGTATCCTGTATTAAAAACTGTAACTTTCGCCGTCATCATGTGCTTCTTGTTTTGAACGTACTTGTTACCTAAGCAGTCAAGGGAATAAAACAGTAATGTCTGTCAAGTTGTTCCTGTAAACATTGTAATAGTTTGATTTGTGATACCTTGCATTGACATAACATAATTTCAGTTACCTCATGTTAGATGATGATGGTGGAAAATCAAATCACCTGATTTGTGTTTGCATAGCATAAGTTAGTTCCTGAACTGCTGTCATTTTACAGAGGTTTCAGTCAAGTTCATGGGGAGGTGTGTGTAGCCAGTTGAGTGGGTCTTTCTTGGCTTTCATTTAAAACACAAAGCCTTAAGCTGATGTGGTGGAAGTCTGGTTAGCGTGCAGCTAAGTGCTAGAAAATCCAGTCAAGTTGGACCTTGCCTTATTGCTTTTTGGTCAGATTTAGAGTGGTTCCAACTGGTAATAGGTATTTGGAGCACTATTCTAACATCTGGTAATTCCTGTTTCTGCAAAGCAGTACTGTCATAAGAAATACTCAAATAATCATGTAATTTTACCTTTAATAAGCATGTAAATGTTGTTCCTAATTTTTAGGAATGCAGTGGTCCTAGCAACTTGACATGCCTAATGTAGTGTTAAGAAGTTCTGAAATACTAAAGCACATTTAAGAATTCTTTTCCCTTTTGATCATGGGCTGAAGCTCTGAGGGAATGTTTGATGTATTGGGGTTTTGCAAAATGCTCTCAGCAACAGAAATTTCCTAAAAACTGTGGATCTGTTGCTAATTTTGTCATTATTTTGATAATAGTGCACATTTTTCTTTCTACATACGCACACGAACATGAAAGTATTTGTATTTCCTTCTTAGTACTTTACATGCTTGTTAAGTTTCCTAAACTTGCTCTCTAATGACACCGATTGATTCCTGAAGTTCTTTAGTATTTTTTTGTGAACGTTTGGTTTTAAGATGCAACTCTAGCTTGAGAACCCCTGTGCTATTTGTCTTATGTAACTTCTTCACTATGGTAGAGTTTTATAACAAAATGTAGTTGCGCAGTTGCTCTGAGTGTGGGAAGTTGAATTCCTTTTGTCTCTTGCAGGGCTGAAGGAGGAAGACGGCACGGCTACATGGGTCATCTGACAAGGATAGCAAACTGCATTGTGCATAGTACAGATAAGGGGCCAAACAGTACATTAGTCCAACAGCTCATTAAAGGTATTGATTAATGGTCTGAAGTGTATTTCCATAACTTTCATAATCAAATGTTGAGGAAATAAACTTAAATTAAAGGCAAATATTGGATAAAAGAAGAAAATAGTGATTACTTCTGAAGTGTTCAATTTAAAACCAGCCATCCTTAAACGTATGCTTAAGTTTTTGGTTGTGTGGTTTTTTGGTTTTTTTTTCCCCAAACAGTATCAAAGCTCTCTGAAATAGATTCAAAGAGAGGCTTACCTGCTTAATTTGGACTTGTTTGCTAGATGGAATAATCTTTATGGATTTAGAAGGATATGTATATTCTTATCAGTATTTCGGTAGAGAAAAATAAAACATGTGAAAGTTAAGTGGTGCTTCATTGTTGATAGTATTAAATTGGTTTGGGGTTTTTTGTTTCCTGTGGTAGAGCTTCCAGAAGAGGTCAGAGAAAGATGGGAGACATTCTGCACAAGCTCTTTAGGAGAAACTAACAAGAGGAATACAGTGGACCTGGTAAGTAGTGGTGGATGAAGTATAAGAATTGCTGCTGCATTACTTGGGTTCTTTTTTTTTTTTTTTTGGTCAATCTTCCAAAATCCTATGTACTTTTGAGAAGTCCATCTAGTTGCTGAGCTATGGAACTGATAATTCTTTGGTTTATTTTTAAAATAAAGCCATATCATTAATACTTTGTATGGGAATAATGCAGAAGTTCAGTTTGTAGTAGCTAATCCCAGACAATCTCCAAGAATGAGGATTTCTTTATAGCTTCAAGTTACTGTCCGTGAAAACTCCTGTCTGCTTGAAGACTACAAACTAAAAGTGCAGGAGCTGGTGTTAATTGCTTTATCTACAGGATGTAAATGACCCTGTGTAAGTTTAATGGGAAAATGCTGCATGCATTCCCACTAGTTACATGTCATATCATCAAAAAAAAAAAAACACCTCTTTTTTCATTACTAATGGCTAAAACTAAACTAAGAACAATGGCTATTTTGGCAACAGCTCCGAAGACAAGATGCAGGTTTTGTCTCATTTAGTTAAAAAAACTGTCAGCCGTTAGATTGGCTTTTTTATGTTAGATAGTAATTTTGAAGTAGTCAAAATCTTTGGCTTCATGTATGTGGTAATGGCATGGAAATATTTCAGAGACTCTTTTATGTGGTATTGCAGTTGGTAAAACTCAATAGTTCTATTTCTTGTTTTGATAGAAAACTGAAGATTCAGCCAGATAGTGTGAGTGTACATGAGTGTCTGTCATATGCTGTGAAAATGACCAAATTTCCTTGTATAGGTTACTACCTGCCACATTCACTCTTCCAGTGATGATGAAATTGACTTCAAAGAAACTGGTTTCTCACAGGATTCTTCTTTGCAGCAGGTGAGTTGAATTCTTTAAACAGCTTAAGTTGCTCTTTCTGTAAAAGCAAATTAAGAATTTTTTTTAAAAAAAAGGAACTTGTATTTATCTTACAAGCAAATATAAATCTAGAAAATTTTATTTTAAACTTAGACATGTGTGCATGCACACAATTGTCTCATCAAACTCTTTGGATTCTTTCACTAGTGGTGAAAGAGTGAGAGCCATGTGGCATAAGATTGCCAATAGATCCCTTAGATAGATTGGCTTACTAACCAAATCTTTCAGCTCACACTGACAGCTATGTAGTAACTACCTAGTCTAGAACTGGCTTTGGTATTTTATGCATCTTCTGTTGTTTCTATAATAAGTAATTGCTTGTTGAGGTTTGAATTGTGGGTGGTGGCTCAAGCTTTAAGACTCTGATACATTTCTATCTGATTAAGTGCTTTTGTACATGTAAGGTGCACCTGAATAAAAACTTGATAAGTTGGGTGCTGTCTGTAGCAGCTTTAGTGAGAAAGTAAGATCTTCTAATATCTCTGTGCTTTTCATGCATCCCCTTAGTGACCTGCTGTGCCTAGGCAATCCCAGCAGTTCCAGGTAGTTAATCTGGAGAAATGCAGATGGTCCAGTGCTGCTTCTTTCAAGTTTGTCTTGCTGTATACCTCCTCCTTTTATATATATGTTCTTCTTCCTTCAGTTTTCATAATGCCTTACTCTAAACTTGGGGTTTTTTGACCATTCTGTTGTCTTCTTTCTATATTCACTGTGTTCAACTTTACCACCTTATGGTGTCCCTTCAGCTATTGGGGCAAGAAACCAAGACTTGGCATGACAGCTTTATGTCCTAGAGTATCTTAGCATTGGCTGACTTAACACATGGAAATAATATTATTAAAAAGTCCCTAGAGAATGTGTGATAACTTATAATTTATAGTCAGGGAAATAAGAGACTAAAACTATTGCTGTGGATAGGAGAAGATGCCCACGTGTACCGTAATGTGTATGTGCCCATCTGCTGGCAGTTGACACTGGGATCTTTATTTTAAAAAACCCAAAAAACAGTTGTCAGTGACACTCCATTATGATGTGAAATGTTCAGTGGTTTTGTTCTAGTTATTTAATAGATGCTGCTGGTGTATGTGCCTGAGACTGATATTGCCAGTGATAAATACATGATAAAAATGCAACTATGCTTTATTATCTAGATATAATCTACTTTTCTGGTTCTTACTCTTTGTAACTTCATGTAATTTTGAAAAAAGACAGCTTATCTTTTATATAGTATACTGTGTTTTTTTCAGTGTTTCTTTGGGGTGTGTTTGGAAAGGTGCTGAGTAATATGATTAAACTACAAATGTAACTGTTTTTATTGAAAACTGCTATTAGTCTGCCTTTTAAGTCAGTAAATATAAGAAAGGTTGTAGTTGATGTTACCATTCAAAATTCAAAGGTTAAGGCAAGTCTTTCTCCTGTCCTGTTACATTTAGTTTAGATAGACTTATTTCTTTGGAGCAAAATGGGCAAATAGATTTTAGAGTATTATTAGAATCATTATATCACTGTCGTTGGTCCTGGGGTTGCCAGGCCTTTTCTGATTATCAGATGCAACAAATGACGTCCAATTTTATTGACCAGTTTGGCTTCAACGATGAGAAGTTTGCTGATCAAGATGACATCGGCAAGTGAGTATGACATTATACTGACATTTGCTATAGTCTTGTGAGCTTTCTTTCTTACTGTGTTTTTGACTGTGGGTTTGCTGATGATAAATACAAGCATTTACTGATGTGAGGTAGTTGCCAGTCAGTCCTGTCTTTTTGTACTATCTGTGTGCATTCATAGATGCATGTCTGAACAGCTTACAGAGGAAAGCAACATCTTATCTTCCTTTGTAATGTCCTAGTTGTGCCAACATCAAGAACACAGTGCTTGGGAATAAAAGACTAAATTATAATTCTGCTTTTGAAAGCTATGGCTCTGCATTGACCTGGCATTGCTTTGGGGCACTTTCATTTTCTCTGTGTGTCAAAGGAGTTTTTTTTCCTCCTATTGAACCTATGTAGTGGACCAGATGAATATCTTTACTTTTAAGTTTTCCTGGAAAAAATGACAGGAACAACATGTTTCTGAATGTACTTTTCTTTAGGGGACAGTAAGGAAAGGCTTTGTAAATCTACCTCTGTCTATAAGGTCAAGGCAATTAAGACTTCTACAAATATGGTAAAAGATGAGGAAATGAGGACAGTCTTGGTCAGGTTAAAAAACCCCAAACAAGCAAAACAAAAACCAGCACACGATAAAAAACAGCCCCCACAAAAACTGGTATCTTTCCTCAGTTCTAAGTAAATTGATGACGAAAAGGGAACAGTAGGTGTTCTTGCTAATAGTAGCCAGTCATTACTTTTGTAAGATTTCATGGTTTTGGATGCAAGAACATGCAGATAGGAGTAAAAAGTAAAAAGCATTACTTCAATATGGCTTTTAGAAGGGTATTTTGTCATAATCTCAATGCTGCTCTGTAAGGCATATTTAATGAATGGTGGCTGACTGAAGCTTATACATGCCATCTGAGAAGCATTGCTGCAATTTTATACCACATAGCCTGCTGAGATTAAGATATGTTGGTAGAGAAAGTAACTCAGGATACTCTTTAGCTTTATGAGAAGCAAGTGGATTTTGGCAAGGATATGAGTTGGAGTTTCTTTAAAATTCATGCCTTTGGAAGTCTGTCTTGGTAGAAAGAAGGTGACTGCTTGTGTAAGGAGGTCTCTTGGGATTTGTGGTAGGCACACTGATGATGTAGTCATGACTTGACTTAAGCTGTAGATGAAGCTATTTTAAAGTTACGCCTTTTGTGCAAGAACCAATTACACTTTAAGTTACCTGCATACTGTTGTACAATAATTCAGATGGTAGCTTGCATAGTAATTCAGTTGCACTTGAAACTTAAGTTCCTTTAGGCCACTCACCCTTTTCCCTACTTCATAATGCATTGGAGATTAGAGGAAGAGTAGTATGTGCTCTGCTGCCATATATGGCTAGACAAAGGATATATTGACTCTTCTCCAAGTCTGGTAATATTTCACATATTTTCCTTCTCAGTTTCTTTCTAAAAGAAATATGTCAGACATATTTGTAGTTGATTGATAGCTTAATATGTGATGATGCATCAAGTCTAATACATAGTGTTATGTTTGGAAAAATACTTTGGTTATTGATTTAAAAAAACACTTCTGAGGATTTTTTGTTAGGAAACAGAACTGGATATTATATTTTTCACTTTGTTGCTTCCTGTTGAGAAGGTCCTTTGGTAGAATTGTGAAATCAGAATATATGAGAACTGCTAATGCAGATATTTGCAGGATTTTCAGCTGTATTGTGGTAAACCATAGTCAGGTTAGGCATTCTTTAGGCCTAGGCTTTTTCCAGTGCATAACAGTACAGTATTTGAGATTTAGGTATATAATTTCAGTTGTGCTTGTTTAGGCTTGTTGCATCTTTATGGTCAACTGTAGGGTAGAAATGGCATTGTTTTGTGCTTTCATTTAAAATATTACATGGTTAGAAAAATCTCATGAATGCCAGGCCTCCTCCATGTGTAATTTGACTGTTTTGTGTTGGAAACTACTGTCTTTAATCTTCTGTATTTAGATTATACGAAAATAAGAAACCAAAGAGAAATGAAATGTCTTTGTGTCATAATAGAAAATCTTGTTTTATTGAATACATCTGCTTTTTTCTGGTAGTGTTTCTTTTGATCGGGTCTCGGACATCAACTTTACCCTCAATACAAATGAAAGTGTAAGTATGTGTTCTACTACTGTCAGTAATTCTTCAACTTTGGTGTGACTTCAAAGCTTTGGCCGTGGTTGTATTTGTTCCTTTTATGTGTAATCGTTGGAAAATAATTACCAAACGTTATTCCTGTATCATGGGAATGTCTTATTGAAAGACACTGTTACTGTTCTTTGTGATCAGTATTAAGCAGAATTGCTTCTAATTTGTATGGCTGGGTTTGAAACCAGGCTTAGATCCAATTTGTGCATATCACACACTTATGTTTTAAGAGTAGAAGCTATTTCAATCTTCCTGTGAGATTATAGTGAAGAAAGTAAGAAGAGAGATTCTAAACCTAGATATTATTTGTTGGTTGAGCTGAAATTATATCCCCTACAGGAAATAAAGCTGGAATACTTAGTGGTCTTGCTATCTAGAAAGCATTTTGGTGTCGTTCCTGTATCCCGTTCTTAAACTTGATGGAAACTCCTAGCTGTTCTTTGGTACCTTCACCTTGTTAGTAGCCAAGTAAACAAGCAGCACTGAATGTTTTCTTGACAAGCTTTAAATTGAGACATTGTGGTTTTCTGCTGCTTTTAGAGAAATATTTAAGATTCTCTTCAGAATAGTCATGTATTTTCATGATGTTTACTACTGTAAGTAGAAGGATCAGTCATAAATATGGATTTTATACTTTTGCTGTATTTAGGGCAATATAGCCTTGTTTGAGGCCTGCTGTAAGGAGCGGATACAGCAGTTTGATGATGGTGGCTCTGATGAAGAAGACATTTGGGAAGAAAAACATATTGCATTTACACCAGAGTCTCAGAGACGTTCCAGGTAAGAAATGTATCTTTCATCGAGAGAGCTGTGTAGTGAGCCTGTAACAACGCACCTGTCCTCTGGCTGAGTCTGACTGTTAGTACAGATTGTCCAACATAACTAGGTATTTCCATTCTGTGGAGAAATGGCTCTAGTATTTTGTTTTCCAGCCATAATTTGCAGAAGATGCACTTCAGCTTTTGTAGCTTGTGGTTTTGTTGGTGGTTTTTTTTTTTCCTTCTGCTTATTCTTTCCCTGTTCTTTTCAACCTGCCTAGCCATTCTTGCCTGGACAAGGCAGCCTAGCTCCACACCTCTGTACACCGTGCTGTCCTCTACAGTGCCAGTGTGGTTGTGGACATAGGAGGATGCACTGAGGGGAAGGAGCATCTAGTCCTCAAAACTGAGGGCTGTGCAGCCTCCCTCCGTATCTACTGAAAGCCTCTTTACAGGATCAAGTGAAAAACCTTAAACCGTGTTTTTTTGAGGAGAGAAATGAGGGAAATATGAATAGGTAAAAATTATACCTCAGTTAATCTGTCAGAAATAATTGTTGTGGTAATTCTCTTTAGCCTCAAACACTCCAGTATTTCATAGTGCTCAGGGTCTGATACTAAAAGCAGAATGTAAACTGTCTCTCTGTCTTTGAAGTTCGGGCAGTACGGACAGTGAAGAAAGCACAGATTCTGAAGAAGAGGATGGAACTAAACAAGACTTGTTCGAATCGCACACCAATACAGAGGACAAAATGGAAGTAGACTTAAGTGAACGTACGTAGCTTTTTTCCCTACTGCTCTGGGTTATAGGAAATTGTTAGATCTATCAGTCTGATCTTGTAAGAGTTTCCTCGTTTACTGTTTTTATTCTAACTGTCTTAAGTAGTCTTTTCCACTTGCAGCAGAGCATGCAAATGGTGGGAAGTTTGAATTACTTACATGTCTTGAATGAATTATTGTTCCTAAAATTCATGTTACCACTCTTCAAGAGGGGGAAAAAAAGGAAGAGTAATCAGAAAGGGAAGGTGTCGGGAAATGTACTGATGTAGAAATACTGAATGCAAAACTAATAGATTGTTAATCTCCAAACCTGTATTTTTACTGGAAACCTTTCAGACCAATTTTTCATTGAGCAATGCTCTTCTAAAAGACTTCCTACAGAAGCGAAGTGGATTTGCATTGTTCTGGTTTCATATGTGAGTGAAAGGTGCACATCAGGAGACTCTTATGTGGAATCTTAACTGATGTAATGGGTTGAAAAGTTTTCACGTTCAAGTAAGGACTAAACTGGCCTTAGTTAAATTGGCGATGTCTGTAGGTAAAAGCCCTGTGTTTATCTAGACTGTAAGGAATTAAATTAAAATAGAAGGAAAAGTTAAGGGTTTTCTTTTCTTTTGTCAGATTGGTGTCGTTGGCATCTGTGTGTCAAACAAGTTTTGATCCATGTGGGTCTCCTCCCATATCTGCCTGGGTTGGAATTTCTAATTGCTAGTCAGAGCTTCCTTTTCAGCCTGTTTTTTTGTATGTAAGTGTTAATGAAAAACATGTTTCCCTTGGGTAGGTGAAGTATTTTGAATTGACCTATCCTAAATTAGATGCTATTATGTCACAGTTGTTCCAAAATTTAGAATACCAATAAATATTTTAAGTTGTAAAAGGCCTTAAACTTTTCTGAAACTTAGCAGCGGTGTTAGTGCATGAGAAATTATTTAAAGAAATTGAAAAAGGGATGAAAATCTGAAGATTTTTATTATTATAGAAATTAATTTTGAAAAATAATAACAAATTTTGATGCTAATTTGAGTAATAAAGTGGCATTATACTTGTGATTTAGTATGATTTATTGGTTTTGTTCTTCAGATAAACTTTATTTTTTTTAGCAGAGTATTTGGAGTTACTGTTCTTAAAATTCTGCCTTACTAGCAGAATTTTCCTTTTAGGGAAAATCCATTTTTTAGCAGGATATAGAGGATTTTTCTGCATGTGCTTTGAAGTCTTGTTAGGAATTTTGCTTTCTCTTTTTGGAATGTGCAGAGAGAGAATCGGTGTGTTAGGCATATGTGCATTCATGTTCTTTAGTTAGATTTGTTCCTAATGAACTTGATGGTTTTTCAGCACCTAACTGGTCAGCGAGCTTTGATGTGCCCATGGAGACTGCACATGGTGCTAGTCTGGATTCTCTTGGGTCTAGTGTGTGGAGTACTGACGCACCTATGTCAACAAAAGAAACTGGCTGGGCTTCGTTTTCTGACTTCACATCCTCTTTGAGGTAAGAAAGTTATTCAGGGTAAGTTTGGTTTCCTTGGGGTGTCCTTCTCTACATAAGCCTGCGTTGATGATGTTCTGGTGGAATATGAGGTGTATGGAAATTATCCGAAGGGTCCCATGTGTTCTAACAGCATGTCTTTGTATAATCTACTTCATAGCAGGCTTTTGTAGGATGGTGAATACTAGTGTCCTTGTTTTAAAGGGTTTTTATGAACATTTGGGACATTTAATATTGGTCTCTGACTAAAATTTGGACTGTATTTTTTTAATTATTTATTTTTTAGCATAGACTGAAGGTAGTGGAGGGTTGGGGGTGGAATTTCTTTGCTTGTGTTTTTTGTTTTGGTGGGGTTTTTTGTTTGTTTGTTTGTTTTTTTAAGTCTGTGTAGCTGAGCAGCTATGATAACTGGGTTAGGCAGTTCTGCACTATTTTGAGAACACCTGAGATAATGCTGTTCGTTCTTGGATTGAACTCTACACAAAAAGTAACTGAAGTCTTCTTGTGTATGTACCTAATCACGTAGGTATAAATTTTGAGTTGCCAAATATTAGCAGTCAAGAACTGATTGCTTCTTGAATCAGAAGACTTTGCTTTTCTGCGTCTGGCTTTTGATTTTCTCTCTTAGCATTGAAACAGCTCAGCTACAAAAGTATGATTTTTACAACATAAAACCGTGTATTGTTTCATTCTTGAGGCAGGTAAATTGATAACGAAATTAAGGGTTTAGAGAATGAAGACTTGGAGTTGCCACATTACTGGTTAGAAAAGACATTATTCTATAAATTATGAGAAGTTTTTCAAGTGGCCAAATCTTGTCTTTTGAGTTCCCTCAGAATGAAAAACTTGTAGCTATACTGCATATACAGTTACGTGGTGAAATCACTTTTGTAGTGAATGATGACTGCATTGGCAGTCTCAACGGAGAACCATCTTTCAGGTTGCAAAGACTGCATTTAGAAAATCAGTTAAAAGTATTTCACGATTACTTGTAATCTAACCAAATCAAACAAGTGAAAATAAAAGGACCATCAAACATCCTCAGCTCAGTTGTGGTCGATTTTGCAATACTAAACTTCTATTTAGTGTGTCTTTCTAAGATTCCTACAAACAAACTTGCTGTCTTTCAGTTTCACTGGAGTTCTAGGCCTTATAGCTTTGATAGAGAGCTAACACTGTTTTAAAAACACTGCATTCTGCTATTCAGAAATCTTTCTAAAGCTTGTTTCTGTATTTGAAGCTCAAAAGATTCCTTAAGAAGTAATTCTCCTGTGGAAATGGAAACAAACACAGATCCAGGTGATCCCTTGAGTGCAAATGTAACTGCTCTTGCAACACAGCTAGAGAGTAAGTATACTGCATTCACAAATGCAAATGGCTTGAATTGTACCTGAGAAAGTTCTCCCTGAACTTTAAAATTTACGTTTCTAGAGCCCATTTATCTGATTCTGATGCTGTTCTTCCAGGTAATGAAAGTGACCTTTCAAAGATTTTCTAAACTATTAAAATAGTTTCCAATTTAAAACAATGTTACCTCTGAAAAACCTGCTTATCATGAACAGAAAAGCATTACGAAGAAGTGAAGTGTGTTCTGTTAGGGAATCCTCTGACCTGTGTCAGCACTTAGCTGAGCTGATGCCCAATAAGGGTGGTAGCCTCTGGTCTTGCCCTATGTGGCAGTAGGCCAGTAGCCTCAAAGTGTTCATATTTCTCCTTCCTGCTCATTCCTTTCCAAGCCACCTTCACTATGCATGCACTAATTTTTTGGTCTGTGTATATAAACTGGTTAAAAGAGGAAAGTATTTTAATGAGCCTTTTTAATATATCACTAGCAGGCAGAGCAAGAAGTGCAGATGAGAAGTTCAGGGAGACTGGACTTCGCAAAGGCTTGTCTGTACTTGGAAAATTATTGTCAAATTTGTACTGTGTGGACTTGTTTCATGAATTCGACTGTACAGAAAAATAATTCTTCAGTGTAATCCTACTGAAGTCTTGTTTAGACAAACCTGTTGCAATAACTGTTATCAGTTTAAATCACTAAGTGGCTTGTAAAATGAAAAAAAAAAAGTTGCAGACTGTGGCTTTTTCTTAGGCCATCTGTAAGTAGTACTTGTGCTCTCTCTATATCTATGTGTGGCACTTGCAGAAAGGTGACTCTGTCTGTAAAGAAGAGTTCAAGAACTGTGCAAAACCTCAAAAATTTTGTTCTGGTTGTATTGGCTTATGTGCTTGCTCATGAAATAGAAACATAACTAGCCATGTACTAAATTAGTTCTATTTATACTTCTAGCCCCAGGAAGTGTTGCTATGGAGGCCAGCTCAGATGGAGAGGATGATGTAGAAAATACAGACAAGGTAACTGAAACAGTCATGAATGGCAGCATGAAGGAGACACTGAGCCTAACTGTAGATGCTAAAACTGAAACGGCCGTTTTCAAAAGGTAAGAATACCTATTTATTGTGTTCCCACCTTGTGAAGTAAACACTGTTGATGGGACACTGTGTCATCAAAAAGAGTTCTTTGTAAGTGATAATTCCTGACGCTCTAACTGGAAACCATTCAAAGTAATTATTTTGAAATTTTACTTCTACTTAGTTACTATAACATACTGCTTTGCTTATCAAGCCTTAGTTTCAGTGGAAGGTTATTAGTGGAAGACTGACTCAACTTTGGACCTCGATGCACATTATTGTGCATTTTTCACGTACAGTTATTTAACATATAGTTAATTGCTCATCAAAACTAAGCTTTTTAAATTGTGCACAGAATTCTTAGACTTGGATCAGAATTTCGTTCTTATCATCCAGAAGGATAGAAGGCAGAAGTTGAAGGCCATCCAGACACTGCTCTTGAGAGCAGCTCATCAGACACTTGGTGTGATCACTGTTGGTGGTATCCTTGACAGTGTTAAATCTGTTCTGGACTACAGATGGCACATAGAATTCTAGAATAACCAGGAAAACAACTCCTTAAATTTGGTATTGTTTGATACCAAGCACATGATTCAGGAATAAGTATCTTACAATATGGTTAAATTCTATCTTATGTATATCAACACTGTGATCTTTTTATGAGAATAAAGCACATTTCATTTTTTTCTATTTCATCCCATCTGCTAAGCTCTTGTGATCTTAGATTTAATGATCAGGTCTTTTTTATTTAATGGCAAATATTTATGTAGGGAAACTGAGACTACAGTCTGACCTGCAAAGATTTTACCTTCATTAACTGAAGCTGGTGTGTCCTACCTCCACCTTGACCTTAAAAAATTGGAACATACTTACTGATATTTTGACTTGCAATCCTCTTCTCATTCTTTTAGAATAACTTCCTAGTATCTGTCTCTATTCTAGCTTTAAATATGGAAAAGAAATTGTCTATATATCTTTGAAGTTGCTTAAAAAAAACCCAAGTTGACTTCAGTAGAAAAAGCTTTTCCAGTGTTAGTCCTTACATTGCCTGTCATTTAAATTAATTTTACTTTGTCCTGTTAGTGGTAGTAGGTAATTCCTGAACCATCTGAAATTATGGTAGCAACTTTCAGTCACTCTTGCTTCCATCCATTTGATTATCTGATTGACTTAACATTGCATGTTTTTCAGTACAGAGGAGGGAGCTTTTGTGACTGCACAGTGATTATAAATCAAATAGCGTTGATGGAGGAATTGAACCAAAGCAATTTAGAGAAGTATTGGGACTCTGTGCAGGCTGATGTGACATGAAACCAAGGGCCTTGCTGGTTGATAAATGGTGCATCTACTGTTCATTTTACTCTGTCTTTTGAAGAATGATCTTCACTCTTAGATGTTAGGTATTTCCAGTTTGATTTAGTTATCCCTGGTGTCTTTAAACTTCTCAAAGTAATTTAGCTCACGTGCACTTGGAAGTTCGTTGACTTCTTATACTGGTGGAAAAACTAACATGAGGAGATAGCATGTGATGGCAGTTCCTGCCTTCATGGAAATACTTGCTTGAACTGTATGTAAAAAGGCATACAGATGCAAAGGGAGACAATATCATAGAATTGCCCAGGTCAGAAGGGACCTTGAAAGATTATCTGGTCCAATCTTTTGTGGGAAATGGATGCCCAGATGAGATTATCTGACAATCTGTCCAGTTGCTTCTTGAAAACTTCTAGCAATGGGGACTCTGGGATCTTGATTTGGAAAGGAAGTGTTAAGGAAACATGGAAGGAGGCTCAAAGATGAGGTCTTCACTACAGAGACTGTTCTACTCTGATAGAGAAGTGTGGCTTCATACTGAGCAATGCTCAAGTGGCTTTTTTAAAATAAGCTTGCTGGGAAAAAGTCTAGATCGAAGGACAATTAGAATAGTGAGAGATGGTCCTCCTCTGGCCTGTTTACCTTGCAAAGTGGATGCTTCCAGACTTCAGCTTTATCTAGATTTCTGTCAGTAGAAAATTGATGCTGTTGAAGTTAATGTTGAGGGGAGGAGAAGCATTATAAGCTCAGTAGTTAATTTGTGGAAAGCTGCAAAGGACAAAAATGTGATTTCTGTACTTAGCTCAGAATGGAGAACGAGAAGGAAGAATGCTAGCAGAGACTACCTCTTTAAAAAAAATAAAAAAATTAGAACACTTCTGATGGTGATGGTGACAAGCATTTTATTTGAGTTAATACAAAGAGTATCGAGACAAATGAGATGGAAAGATTATTTGAGGAAAACTTGATGAGAGATTGCAAGGCAAAGGGATAGTATTTTTGCAGGCTCTGCAGATAGGAGGAAAGAAGGACTAATTGAAATTTAAAGGATCTGTGGAAAGGAGAACTATGAGAATAGGAAGAAAACCAACAGAGGGGGTTGGCACTTCTTGCAGAAACAGATTTGTTGCCACGGAAGTATAAGATTAATGTTTGTGTCTTACTTCAGAGCTACCTTATAACTATCTCTTGCAGGTGTATATGGTCTAATTTGTATTTTAGTGCTCTCATAGTGGTGTGACTGAAGTGGAAGAGGGTGAAATAGAGAGGCAGAAAAGCTTTGGTTTAAAGGCAAAACAGATTTGTTTGCTAGTGACTTTTGAGGCTTCCTGGTTACATAGTAATGTCTTATATAGTGTGAGTGTACTGCTTTTTCACTGAACTTTGATTTTTGTCTCCAAGAGGAAATCTGTGAAGTAGTTTGGGCTGCAGTCTTAGTATCATGTAACCCATATATTGTATTCACTGTGGAGTTATCAGGGAGTTTAATATGTAAGATGGTGATGAGTTAATGATTCTGCTGATATGTTTCATGGACAGATTTTATTAATGTGAATTTCTGAGGGAATCTTGAATTTCTTTTATACTTTCTTCCATTTTTGCATACTTCTGGCTTCAGAGTGTTGAAATCCTATCGGTATGTATAGTAATAAAGGATCATGACTGTGATTGTTACCACTTCAGGCATCACGCACATTCCTTATTTTCTTTCTGATCTTATTTGCAATCACTTTATTTCCTGCCATTTTATCCAGCCAGATTTTAATGGATGTAAACACCAGTGTGTCATTAGGTGTTTGTGAAGTGTAGAGCCATGTGCTTGATCTTCATGTTGCAATCATAACTTACAATTCATTTGCATGTGAAATATGGACCCGTCTCTGTTTTCTCCTGTTGCCTGACATTCCCTGTAAGTAAACTTAAAAAGTAAATAAATGAAATAACTTTATTCTTTTTTTTTTTTTCTTTTTTAAGTGAGGAAGGAAAATTGTCTACCTCGCAGGATGCATCTTGTAAATATGTAGTAGAAGAGAATGCAGAGGTTGCAGAAGAGGTCCCTTCAGCTCTTCAGCCGACTAACAGCAGTCCAGAACAGAGGTAACTGTGTTCAAGGATGATTTCAATCGTCTAAATAGCAGTTTCTTTGTTTTTTCTAGTACAATTGATCTAAAGAGTTGAGTTTAGCTCAGCCTAAACATGTACTTACATCTATTTTATTAAATTCTCACAAGTTGCATTTTCTGTTGATTGTAAGACTCTTGAGTCATCAAAATGTATTTGTCTTTCAGGGAGTTGCAAATATCCCTGTTCTGTTTTGTGATGCTATTATCAAGTTAGATTAGTGAATTGATACACAGAACTCTACTGCATGTTCTGATTATACTGTATGCAGTCTAAAAAAGATGTAAGCATGTTTGAAAAATTTGGATTCTGTTTTTTTAGACTTGTTTCTGAGCCAGTATGTAACTAGCTCCTTTCTACTAACTTTCTGCTCTGCATAAATCTCGAACTTGATCAAGAAGTGGAATCTAATCAGAAACAAAACAACACTCTATACTTGAAGTGGGAAACCCAAAAACTCTCACAGCCTCTTCTGGAGGTACTGTCTTTATTAAGACAATATTTTTTTAATGCTGATAAGCATTAAATTGTAGGGAAGAAATCTTTGGGTACTAGGTGATTGCTCTTGGAGTGAAGATGCTTGTCTAAACCAACAGAGGGCTCTCAGAGCTAGCAGTTTGTTGAATTGCTTTTAGGTTGCAGGAAATCTCAAGGAACTCCTTTCACTGAATCCAACTGGCTTCAGCAAAGCTCAGTACTTTCTCTAAAGGTGGCTGTCTCAGTAGATCCTCATAAGCACAGTATAAATATCAAACACAATTGTGCTTTTGGGGCTCCATGTATGTATGACTAGTGGAAGGCGTCCCCTAGCTAGGTCTCTGGCTGGCTTGCAGGAGTAATCTCTGCTAGGAGCCCAGTTCTGTCGTGGACCAGTGACTGTCATGCAGACTGTCACACTTCCTGTCCATGTTTCTTACCTTCCAGATTTCTCTAAAATGTTTGCTGTCTCTTCTCTAATATGTACATATGTTTTTTAAAAAAAGTGTTTTTATAGCTTAGCAGCCAAAGACTTAGCTAGGGGGCTCCTGCTGGTCATGTGCATGTAGAGCACGGACCCCAGAGTCGTTTCTCTGTGATGTCCACCATCAGAGAACAGGAGTTACAGGTAACGTTTCTCCTCTGTGATTTCAAGCAGTGTTTGCATTCTTTTAGGGAATCTTCAAATGTATTCTGTAGACTTGCACTGAATGGAAGTTGAGGGGTTTTTTGCCTTTGTTGCTTGCATATTTTTAATGTTCTCATGTGCTGATTTGATTACTTTGTGCTAGTCCAGAGCAATTGAGCCCACATTACACAAAACTTCTTTTATCTAGACATGTATATACTGTTACTATTTTCACTTTTTTAGGTTTGCTCCCTGTTTGCTTCCATACTTCCTGACCTTTTCATCCTAATGGGCTGGCATTCACAGTGTTTGTAAAATGGATGTTTGTAGATTAGATTAGTAACTCAAGTCGTTTTTTAAGATGCTGTTGTTTTTCCTGCTGTGTTTTAGCTGCTTACTTTCCAGTGTAACGTTAACTGGTATCACATTTCGCCTCACGGAATAAAATTTGGATAAGTGTCAGCAATGTGCTTTTTATTAGTGATTCTCTCAGAGATGTCTCATCTCTAGAGATTACTTACTATCCCTGTTAATGAAGATCAGACACTTCAGTGGTGTGCTCGGTTAATTGAGCGCTATGCTTAATTAGGCAATAAAGACTCTAGAAATGCTAGACTGCAGAAGGTAAATGGGATAAGGATGTTATTAGCATGTTTCCTTTTTTCAGTTCACGAGTTACGCTACACATGATCCGGGGTTGTTTTTTTGATTTTGTTTTTATTGTACCTACCTGAATTTGTTTTGAACCTTTCTTGTATACTTACACATGTTTTTGGCTTCTTAGGACTGATCAACACACCCATTTAGGAGAGGCATCTGTTAATGGCCCTGTATGATATGTGATGCCTGCTACCTTGGCTGAAGAGGAAGAACTGATGTCCAGGTGTTTGTGTTTCTTGAGGATTTCATCTAGACCCTGTTGAAGCCAGTCACTGCTGCACTAATTTCGCAAGGAATCAGGACCAGCAACATTTATATTCTAGATTTTAAGACATTGTACAGAAATTCATAAGTGTAAAAAATATTGCACATTGAGAAATACCAATAATTTTTGCGTATGTTTATATTGTATTGTTCTAAATGATGGGGGGCCTGTGAAATAAGATCCTGCTACCCATGTAATGATGACAGTAGTGTTACTATAGTTAAAATGGCTGTAAGAATAGTTTTATAAAAAAAGTGAATTCAAAAATCTAATGTATTTGAGACATAACTATTTGACGATTAGTGTGACCAAAGTATTTAGCAGTTTTCTTACATTTTTCACCTTGTAAAAAAGAAAAAGAAAATTCATGTTTTTTTCTGAAACTGAAATGCCCTATAAATGTTATTTTGGTTGTTTTAGCTTATAAAAGTGATTTAAATAAGAATTTTTTGGTGTTCAACATTTTACAACAAGTTTTTTAATTGGTAATTGTTTTCTGTATTGTTCAAAACAGATCAAAAAATGTAAGTCTATTGGTAGAGATTTTAAGTATTTATTGCAACAGCTTAGTTGACAAATTGATGTTACTGTAAAGCCATATGTTCTGTTAAGTCTAGTTTGCTTGAAACAAAACCTTACAGGTGAAACACTAGAATATTTGGAGTGCACATGGCTTGTTGTGTTTAAGTGGTTCACCTGCCTTTTAAACAGTTCACCAAGATTTAGTTTAATACCAAGCATTATACAATGGAACATTTCAGAACAATCTGCGTATTTAAAACGCTATAATCCTTTTAGACAAGTCAAGTAAATGAAATGCCCATGCTGCTATTGTAATTACAGTACATGCATTTTAAAAGTAAATAGTGTTTTTAATACAAATTTTGGCAGCAGAGCATGTTAATTGTTAATTTCACTGTACTGATCTGTGTGAGGCTTTCATTTGTATGTTCTAAACCAGTTTTTTCACAGCTGGTTTGTGTATATATATAGTGATTATGGAAACTAATTCTGTGTAATTTATAATTTTCTATGTCAGTGTAAAAATCCAACAGCCTTCTCAAACAAACAAAAGCAATATACTGTATATTGCCACATTGTCTGGTGAAAGGGTTAAAATACTCCTGCACTTTTAGATGCAAATTCATTTTTGTTTCTGTAATATCCATTTATTTTTTACATCATTTGTTTTCCTGACAGAAGTATTTAAAGCCAAAAGGATACTCTAAACAATGGCCAATGATTTATTTTAGAAGGCATCCGAAGCAACGTGCCTAAACATTACATTGCATACAGAAATAAAAAACCCCACGTGTATGTCATTGCCCTTATTGCTTTCTCTCTTGGGTTTTCTGCAAAGTTCAGTACACTCGTCGTTGGAAATTTTTACAAACTGATCAGTTGTGTAAAAATTGAGGGGAAAAAAGCACAATATCATAGGTGGAATTGGTAACTATGGTGGCCCTTTTATTTGTACTTTATAAATGATGGAATCCAGTCAGTTTCTAAGCTGTTTCTTCTTCAGTTAGGAATTATTTCCTGATCAGCTTGACCAAAACCATTTTGTATGTTAGCTTTAAGGTTGGCAGCTGTCCTCTTGTTACATTCTGATCTGTTCCTGAACAAGCAGTTTTGAAAACAAAACTACTCATTTCAACACATGAATTGCAGTCAAGTAGAAATTGCAAATACAGGCAAGCAACATGTTGGTTTACATAAGTTTGATGCTTGTAAGGAGTAAAACTTTTGTACTTCCCAATGGAGCTATTTGTCCCTTGCTAACAAGTTGATTTATCTAGCTCTACATAGGCCTGAAAACTGAAGAACATAGTAGTTAAAATTGAATTTCAGCCCTGTTGTCTGCAGTTCAGCCATCTTCTGGTGTTTGCCCTTCTGTTAATCAGATGTCTTATCAGTCCACTATCCAGTTCATATTGAGCTCAAAAACTGAAAAATATTTTGTGTCCCCCCTCCATTTCTGATAAGTAATATCAGTTGAGTGGAGATATGGGAAGAGGTGAGTGGAATTCCCCCTTCATTGTAGTTTGCTGTCTTAACTAAAGGGTGTATTAGAGAGAAACTAGGTTGGCTTACCTAAAGCTGATTTGAGGGTTGTTCCTTACTGTTGCATTTATTGTTCATTTTAACATCTTCTGTGGGAGGTGAGATTTGATGCATTGCGAGCTTGTTTTGAATTAAGTGTAAAGATGCATTTTACGCACTACTATTTGTACAAGGAATCCTGAACTTGAAGGGAAATGCCTGTGGAGGTGTTTTTGTGGAGGGAGGTGTATGGGTGTGTGTATACACACATACATGTGCACCCCTTCTGCCATCTTTCATCAACACTGCTGCTGATGTGCTGCTCATGTAAGCCTTACGAAGGTTTGAACATTCTGGGAGAATCTTGAAAGGCTGTTACCCAACCTGTTCAATCAGATTTGACTTGCATGCAATGGAATATGAGTCGTCTTTACGAAAATTTTAATACATTTGCAACAGGTACTAAAGAGTAATACCTTTGTACAGGTTTGAGTTCCTACAGTGTATTTAGCAGCAATTAGTAAGAAATAATTGTGCTTTCAAGGACTTGTACACTCACATTTCAGTGCTCTTCACAATTGCTAAAGGCTCAGTCAGTTGAAACTAAGGAATAGTGATGTCAGTTGATACCAAAGGGCAATGGATTTAACCCTCAGGACTTCTCTGGTAAAGGATCTTTACTCAAGCAGGAGTGTGTTTTGAAAGTGGCAATACCAGTAATATATGCAGTAGCTCATTGCCTCCTCACACCTGGCAGAGTACATGAATCATGCCTTCTTGACCAGCTAAACCATTATTTTCAGTTGTAAGGTCTGTTCTAGATTTATAGCAAGATTACTCCATTTAAATAAAAACATATGCCATCATCTTGACTTAACTTTGCTATTAATTAAGCAAGCATTCCCCTTGTTCAGTGAGTTTGTCAGGCAGTCATCGAGAAGACAACAGGGTAGTTGAAACAATCTCGTTATGTCAATGCACATGCAATCCAGTGTGACTATGCTCTTGAGTGACGTCTACATTTTTGCACCTATTAAGCCTTGTATCTACCTCTTGGAAACAGTGAGTTCTGTGTTGTCATCTGCATACTTCTGTGGAAACTTACTGTGACATTCATTCTCTGTGTGAAATCCACTGAAGAGTTACGAAAGACTTGTGAGGAAGATGAATCAGATTGTTACTGTCATTCATTATAAACTTACCTTCCTGTTTAAATTAGAGTTACTTTCCTTGGCGATTATTTTATTTTTCGACATATGTCTTATACAGTTATATCAGGAAGTATTTACTGTATATAACTGGCTCTATTAATAGACTTAATCACTTCTGACTGTCTCAGAATAAATAGTGCTTTCTCGAGTGTAGTATAAGTGTTTTGAGTTTCATTATAAAGGTGTCTGTATTGTTTCCCAAACTATGGTGGAAAATGGCAGCTATTGCAGCAGCAACAAGCCTTTTTTTGTAAAGTTTTTAACATTTGTCTTTTAGTTTCTGCATCTTACTAACAGGTAAGGATTTGCCATCTTTCTATTTCATTATTATTGAATTTGTAAGGTTACAGCCTGGAGACTTAAGGCAATAAAATTAAAAAAAATAGAGGCGGCTTCCTCTCTGCTTTAGCTAGGATGGTTCACAAAATTTTTTGGACTTGCTCAGACCTTGCTTAGCTGTTTGTTTCAAATTATTCCAAGCTTGTGATTTGCCCTGTGTTTAGTCTTGTTTAATGACTTGTATGTAATCACATTTCTCATGATTTTGCAGGGAAATCTGTGCTGCTTATTATTTTGCCACGAGCTGAAGCAGTAATGAGACCAGAACTTTACCTTGAGTTTTGCTAGTAGTAGAGTTCAGAATTTCTCTCTTAGATGAGTCTGGGCTTAGTGTTTGCATGTTATTTTATTGGAGAGAGGAACTTCTTCTGTATTTTTATCTTCTCTGAATCAGTAAATACTTTACAAAATTAGTTAGGATTCCCTTTAGCTTATCTTTCTGACCATAGCTTAAATGCTGTAGTTGTGATTCTAGGGCCTTCTTCAGAAGGAGCATTTTCCTTTCTCGTTCTGGATCTCAGAGTTGTGTGTAGTGTGGGTGCTTTCCTGTGATGTGTTCTCTGTGTCTCAAAACATGGATTTTGAAGACTGTAATTTAGATCATGATTGTCTGTTGGCATACAGTAAGAAAACTAAATCTTGCCTAGTAGTGTTTTTGTCTCATGAGGTTCAGCGTGCCTGTTTTTACAGGGAAAGTTTATCTGGCTATCTTACTGCTTTGATCTTTGGATGATAATTAGTGATTAAATTGGTGATTTATTCTCAACGGACTAACAGACATACTTAATTTTTCCAGTTGGAACCTGGATCTTTTACATATCTGTTGGGTCTGCTTTTGAACTCCACTGTGTGCTACTCTTCTTACCTCTCTTAACTGGAAATGTTCTTCCATTCCCTAATTATCTACACCAATTATCTGTCAAAAGGTGTCACAATTTCACTTTGGATAATGTACTAACCTGGTTCTTTTGCCAGGACACTGAAGCCTGACTGCATACAATGCAAGTAAAACCTGCTTTTCTTTACGCCAAACAGAATTAAGTGTTGGGAAAATACTTTGCAATTTTTTCAAATGAAAGATAAAAAGAGTCGACTGTTGTCTTTTGATTCTTATCAGAGAGAGGCACAAGATTGCAAAGATGAGCCTATTGATTCTGCTGAACTCAAGTGACCTTGTTTCTTTTGTTGTTGGGAGTTCTCTGCAGCACCTTTTCGCCTCTGTAGAAACAATTGTTGTTAATGCTGTATTTGTTTAAAAATGTTGTTTTTCTGTAGGGACTGCTAAACTATCCTGAAGTGTGCTTTCACATGAGAAGGGCTCTGCTTTGGAGTAAGCCATAGTCAGCTGTGCATATTGGTGAGAAAAGGGAGTAACCAGCAACCGTGAGATACGGGACTGGGGTCCTGTTGTTTCTCTGTACTCTCTTCAGAATAAAGTAGTTTGAAAAGATGGTGGGGCTGAGGAAGCATGCCAGTTTTTAAGGGTGGTACTACATGTTTGGTTTGAAGTACTCTGAAGACCAGTCTCTGAACTTGAGAAGTGGTGGGTGACTTCCTGATAACGAAGTTGTTTCAAGTGTTAGTTACATGATTCACATGTAATTCATACTGATTGCTGTGTCCAAGCACTTAAGACAATTTTTAACTAAACAATAGATGAATATATATAGATTCACACCTGTGTGCATACACATCAGTGTGTGGGGTATATTCTCTTTAACACATCTAGCTGCAGTCCCCATGGGCATTTCCGAAGTGCACTCAGCTGTAGACTACTAGGAAGAAGGATACTTGTGCATATGGTACAGCCCATTCCGAAGCATTTTGGGCTCCTGTCTCTGCATGTGTAGACACTTGTCAGTGGCATCTGGCCAGGCTAAATGTATCTTGATGGGAGGAGAACTGATTCCTCTGCTTTGTAAGACAAACTTCAGCTTTTGTCAGGTGATTGCTCTGATTTTCTCATAGTCCAGCTGCGTTTGAACCTTTTTGCTAATGTGTATAGCTTCCCAGGCAAGAATTTATATTTGTGATGATTTAATTCCCATTGTCCAGTTCAGCCAAAAGTGTAAGCCAAAGTGTGAGCTTGTACTGGTGCTGTTTCCCTATACAGTGGTGAGGTCTGTCTGCTTCAGCAACTGTCACTGGTGCTGTCATCAAGAACACTTGCAGTTTGACTGCAGCTTTGCATCTGGTGTTGCCCAGGTGCAAACTATCCTAACACCCTGGTTGAGAAAGGTGGGGTCCCTGGGCTGTGGTGGGACAAGCCTTCAGCTGCTCTAAGGAGTGGTCTAGTGCATCCTGAAAACAGTCCAAAGGAAATAAATTCACCTGACTGGTCACCTGCTACTCATTAGGAGCTTACTGGTCTCTGCTGGAGGAGCAGGTTGCCCTTGTTTTCGCATTATGTCCAGAGAACAGTGACTATAGACAGTGCATGCAGGACCTGTCCCCAGCCATCCCAGTGTCACGTGATTAGGCTGCACAGAAAGGGCTTTGCAGATGACCCAGCTCTGAAGGGAGTGTTCTTCGAATGGTAAGGCATATCCAAATGGGAGTCTCCAGTTATAATCTAGAATGGAGTAACTCAGAAAAGGACTTCGATTGTAAAACTAAGTGCAGGTCAGTTGTTATGTTAAACTGGAATTTGCACCATGTGGGTGCTTGTTGCTCTTCCATTAGAACTATTCTCCAACGTCCCTTCCTGTCATAGGAGAAAGTATGGACTATGTGCTAAATGACTAACCTGTTCCTTCACTGAGAGGAGTAGCTGCTGCTTCTGGATGCATTTTGGTGCCAAGTGTCTGGAAAGGAATAAAGAACGCGATGTTGGGGTAGTGTGACACATAAACTAGATGACCTAGTTACACTGAAACATTTATTAGGAGCAAGAAATTCTTCGTATTCACAAATGTGCGAAGAGGTTATAGGTAGGCAACAGTCGAAAGATAATCACTTGCAAATACCAAGATACTGGCTTGAAAGAAAAGCAGCTTGACAAAGTTAAGCTTTGAAGGCAGGGAAGGCAATTCAAAGTTCTTAATCTCAAGCAAGCTCTTATTTTCTCTTTTTAGTCACTGCAACATTTCAGTGAGCTAGAAAAAAATTAATTCTTTCTAATGGACTGCTGTAAACAAGAATCTGAATGGCCTTATGCTCCTGGGAGAATTCTTTTCAAAGTTCATGGCCATGATGCCTGTGTCTAGTTATTCATGTGGAGAAAGGATTCAAGTTGTGAGTTGTAATAGGAGAAGCAAATACACACTAATGGAATCCTCTGAATAAGTTGTTAATATGAAGTCAGAATTTATACTGATAGTATAGGTTGAGTATTGCGTACTGAAATCTGACCCTCTGGAATGTGAAGATTCAGAAACACAAATGATTGCTGCTGCTAGGCAAAAATTACAAGGTTTTTAGTTTTCTATTATCAGTTGTCTTAAGAAACATTTCTCTGTCTAGACTTGCTATGAAGACTGTGGATTTAGTCTTCATTTACATGTAGAAAATATGAATGACAATATGGCATGTTTGAAAGAGTAATTAGTTAAATTAGACTACCATGACACCCAGCCATATGTATCTGTATTGCACAGGCCTTTTATCTGACTGTAGGACTTAATGTGGCCTCTGGACTTTTGATTTCCTCCAGCTTTGATCCAAACTAGTTTTTCTCTCTCCACATACAATCTTCACTGTGTGATTTCATAAGAAAAAAGCTTTTTTTGTCCTCGGAGGAGCAAGGGTCACAGGGCAAGAATAATTTGTTATAAACAATGTATGGCCTTGATGTGTGCTACAAACATCTAAGAATGTCTTAGAAACTCAAAAATAAGCTTTTCTCTTAGTTACAACTTTTCTGTTGAGAAATAAAGTTAAGGAGGCTTCCTGCTGAGCTGACATGCATTTATTTGGTCTCTGGCTTACTGAATATATGTGTAAGAATCACTCTGCTTTTCTGCTGCTGTAGCAGCTTCTGTAGTGGCTGAGCGCGGAATTGATGAAATACTGCAGTAACTGTACTGCATGTATAGTACTTGAACTTTGAAACAAAGCACTCTAAGGGAAGGAGAGAGCAGAATCTATGTCAATACTGCCTAATACTCTTCATTTTGAGTGGCTTCTGTCCTTTTTGTCCAAGTGCTTTATCAGGATAATTTCTTGCAGAAATAAAGGGAAAGGAACAGTGCTAGAGATCAGATTTTTTTTTCCAAAGTCAAAAGATTACATTAACAAATAGGGTTGATGGATAAATGCTTGAAGCTTTTGAATTATTTTTACAGTACAAGAAGCTTTTTCTTACTATGCACTAGGAATCCTGACAGCATTGCGTTTGGCATTCTCTTTTGCTTGATGTCTTATGGAAGATTTCATATAACTAAGATTTGAGACTGTGCAAAGATTGGATTAAAAAATGGACTAAAAATCACATGCTTAAGACAGGTGTTTATGAAATAAAAGTTCCTTTTTCACAGGTGTTAGATGTTAAATAGACATGGATGCTTCTACTACCAGCTGAAAGGTAATTAAAAACATCCCTGCAAATCTCTGTAACCCTAGAATTTTGCTTCATTCCTACTGGTGTTGCTCTGAGTATGGTGATTTACCTCTGGTGAATGTTAGTTATATTAGTTGACAGCTTTTAATAAATGTGGATAAAGTAACTTAATAGAGGCAATCAAAAAAGCACACTGGTTTAGCAGTCTAGTTTGTAATTGATACTAGGTGTAAAATTCAAAAGTGCCACATATTATAAATCAAGGCAGTAAGTCTAACTGAAATAAAAAAGCTGTTCTTTCCCCATT
The DNA here is from genome assembly GCA_013396735.1 of Grallaria varia. Classification (NCBI taxonomy): domain Eukaryota; kingdom Metazoa; phylum Chordata; class Aves; order Passeriformes; family Formicariidae; genus Grallaria; species Grallaria varia. The sequence goes on from VWZG01001516.1 coordinate 376,003, forward strand.
TCTGAAGTTAAATGATGCAGAAAAAAGATCTTACATTTTCTGTCTTAGCTTGCTAGATACCCATACTGCAAATCAGATTTTTGGAAAAGCAAAAATCAAGTATATCGCCACATCTACAGCATAATTCACTATACTTACTTTTCCTTTGGATATCACTCAGTATACTGCAGTTTTAATTGTTTTGTTTGCCACAACAAAGAACTAGGTCAGAACTGCTTATTTTATTTCTAGTAGTAATGTGAAATATAAATAACTTCAAAGCATTGGTTTTGGAGTCCCTTAGCAACCCTAAGCTCCTCTAATGCTGAGCCTTTATATTCAAACTTCTTGTAGGTTAGTTTCCCTAGGTGTGTTTGGTTGTGCTGGTTTTGCTTTTTTCCCTTTCCACCCCATTTAACCCACTGGAGCATGCTAGATCAGCTGGAACCTGAGTCTGTGACATGCTGTGTGAAGAACTCAGTTTAACTTGACTTATTTACAGCATACTTCTGAGCATCAATGCCTAAATTTTTGTTCTATTTCTCCTCCCCACCCCTTTGCTCACTTCTTCAGAACTTACAAAACGGTAGAAATCTAAATAGGATGTATTTTTCCTCTCTGAGACAGTGAAGCATACCTGTTTAAAGAGTGGAAAAGGGCCTGTCTTGCTGCAAGAGAACAGTGCTGTCCTGGGCAGTGAGGAGAGGCTTGCCCAAGGTAATGCACAACACTAAAGGGGCAGCCAAGTCCCCAGATTTCCAGCCCCTGTGGCTGTCAAGGCTCAGCATGAGACTTAATTTGCAGGGTCCCCATGCCCTGCAGAAGCTGAGGGTTAGAAAAGTTCAATTGGCTTTGATAGCAGTAACCAACACTTTGAAACCTTCTGAGCTGCGCAGCAAAGTTGCATCATAATCAGAAGGGAAAAAGTGACCGCTCATCCCATCTATGTAAATTTTTTCCCCCACTATGCATTTCTACCCACTTTATAAGGATTTAAAAGATTATAAAGCATTTCCTATAATATATTTTACTACTGTCACTATCTTTAAAGGAAGACATTTGTTTAGTTAAAAGGTACAAACTTATTTGTAACAAATCGCAGCTGTTAAATAAAAATATGAATGCTTAAATGATTTTGAGATTAAAGCTTTTGTTATTTTAATCAAGTTTTACAACTGTTTACAACTTCAGAGGATCAGTAGTAGGGGCATGTTCTCAAACAGCTGTTAGTGTGATATTAAAAGACATAGCTGCCCTTTCAAAGCTACTAGAGGGGGAAAATGCCCCCCTTTCACAATTTGAGCACACCCAATAATCAATGTAGTAAGATTCCTATGTCATGTATCATCCAGCACACTGTAATCACTGATATAGATCTGACTGTTGTGGCTGTGAAAGAATAAGGAAGGAATACCTGGACAATTTTATCTTACAAGAAAAGTTTTAAAAATCTTAGTGAAGTACACCAGAATCATCTTACTATTGTGGGAAAAAATCAGCAGTCTTGGCTGTACTACTGAAATAGTGCCAGGCAATTTATAATGCTCCTCACACATAAAAACGTCTAACAAGTTGCTAAACTGAGATTTTGTCAGGATTATACACTTCTGTATTGGTGAAACATTTGCTGCAGAAAACACATTTTAATGATGACCAGGATAATACATTTTGTAAATGACTGGTATTGTGTGTTGTAGAGCATTAAGACTAACATTATTGGTTGATGTAAGACTAACTTGCATTTTTAGCATCTAAAACCTAGATTGCTTGTACCCATCTATTAGTACCTTCTCATATTTATTTAGTCTGAAAGAAGTTAATTAATTGTTTTCTTGTATTTGAGAAGGCAGCATTCCTGAGCTGTGCAACGTAGATCCTGAGTGATACTCTAGAGGAACCCGCCTTTCCAATGATTATCAGGAAAGCCCACCAAAATAGCTGGCATGTGTAACCATAAAATTATATTAACTAAATCTGAACTATACAGATAGTCCTTTACCAAAAACAGTTTGGGTTTTCTTTCCCTAAAATACTCCTTACTCCCATTCCTCCAGCCTTGTGACAGTAGATTGACTTAGTGTCTGTGTCGGGTAAGGCAAGAGAAAGGCCAGCTTCATAGCTACGCTTTCAAATTTCTTGCTTACTAGTCAGAAGAACATTAAATGCAAATAAAATTTAAGTGATGTTCTTTGACATTGAACAGCAATTACTTAAGTAGCAGGATGTTGCATTTCTTTCTCGGGCAGGTCAGTTTGCCCTTTACTACTCTACTCACCTGTTAGACTGGTAAGTAACTCTGTAGGATTTAAAATCCAAAGTAAGGGCAAGAACCATAAAGCTTTGAAACTGTGAAGCATAACATGAAGAAGCAGTGACTTGAGAAGTTGTAAGGAATTATGTAACTATATTATGACATCATAAAGTAGCAGCAGGCAAATCAAGTGCCTCAGATGCATATCAATTCTGATCAGTAATTTAAGACCCCTAAATTTAAAAGCATGTTCTATTTCCATTGTTATGATTAGCTTTACGGAACACAACCCCATGTGTAATACTGAATCCTGTAGAGTTGTGGACTACTTATTTTCTAATTTTATTCATTATTGCAACCTGTGCTTGCTTGTTATTAGCTTGGTTTCCTTAAATGACCACAAAAATAGGCCCTATTTTTATGATTTTCCACTCCTGTAGTAGGAAATAGCATTGATCGTCTTGTACCAAAGCCAGTTACTCTCTGTTCTGCCCTTGACAGGCACCACTGATGTCAGAGGACTTCTCCCTTGTGTGACCCTCATGAAGGCAGATTACAACAAGTACCTTGCTGTACTCACAGCTGCAGAGTACCCACCCAAAACCCCCGAGGGCAAACAGGAGGAAGTTATACTTTTTCCTGTCATTGCTGCCTCTCCTTTGATTACAAACTAAATGTTTTCATAATCACTCTCAATATTATTTTTTTTTGTGGTTGTATGATATATTTGTTCATATGCACTCTGTTTTCAATCATAGTATATCTCTGTAACTGAGATGGAAGAGCACCTAAACTTGGGTCCTGAAGTCTTCAGTTGTAAAACATTCCCACTAAGCTGAAATGCCCAGCCATCCACAAGACTTGGAGCCCCAGCTGTGCACCTGGACAGGGTTTATGAGTCTGTGAGTTTACCATATTCGATAGAGTGAACTGTTTTTTAGTGATGGTGATGAGCTCTAAAACCAAATACAGAATACTATTGAGTATTCACAGGTGAAAAATTGGGGCATTTTTAGAGATTTCACAAAGGTAGATTACTGATTATATGTGCCCAAGAAACAGGATGGCTAATTCCTAAAATACAAGTATTATTGCTAAAGGCATTGAGAACTTGTCAAGATATCCAAGCTGTCAAAAATGAAAAATCTCTGGAGTCTACTCGGACTTATGGTTTAACCCCTGGCAGTAATTAAGTACCATGTAGCTGCTTGCTCACTTTCCCCTTGATCCCAGGGGAGATGGGGAGGAGAAGCAGAAAAAGAAAGGTAAAACTCATGAGCTGAGAGAAGAACAGTTTAACAATTGAAATGAAGTTAATGATAATAACAACAATAATAACTAATGAAAATGAGAGGGAGAGGAAAAAACTCCAAGAAACTCAAGTGGTGCACAACACAGTTTCTCATCCCCCCACTAACCAAAGCCCAGCCTGTCCCCCAGCAGCGATCAGCCACCCTCTTTTACAGCTAAGTTATTTTGTGAAACTTAAGACTCTTGTGTGAAAGAGTGGGAGTACTGGTATTGCCATCATATTAACTGCTGAGCCGGAACATACTGGTGGATATAGTGCGTGTGAGTGGTATCATGTGAAATTCCAAAATGATGAGGAAATTCATGAGTAGATCTGGAACTTATTCTTAGAAAATGAAGAATGATGAAAGAAAGTCATTACCTGATCATACTCTGAAATGGGATTAAAAAAAAAAAAATTGTAATCAGCACGGTAACATTTAGGATAGTGGCCATAAACCTGAAATCTGAAGTGGAAAAAGTAATATAAATTGCTGTTTAAGAAAAGAGATCACCAGAATTGTTCAAAGAATGGATGTTCCCTTTGTTTTTACTGAGACATCTCTCTGTGTTGGGACTGGTTGGTTTCCCTTTACTGATCCTCAGGTGATGTGATAGCTCTCCAGTTTTAAACAGTCAACGAAGCTGTGAGCCATAAAGCCATCCACCCACCGAACATAGTCAGTAAATTCAAACAGCTGGATAAAAGCAGACTGAAAACTGTAGCAACCATGTTAACACATGAAGTTACTCCGTTCAGCACAGGAAAAAACCTCAGCTGAAGAACTCGAGAACACTTTAGAAAAATGTACGCATTTGGGCAGAGAACTTAGAAAGCTATGTGAATTGAACAGGGCTAGTAAATGTAACTTAGGAAAACCACTTTTATGAATTATTGGTTGATTTTGGTCTCTAATGCTGCATTTTCAGCCCCCTGCATTTTTATAATTTAACATTTACCTTTTTGAGTTGAGACAAGGACAAAAAAATGTTCTACTTACAGCTAAGAGTTTGTGTGTGATGCAAAAGCTTGTCTTCTTGATAATGATTTCTTGCAAATTTCCAAAACAAGTACAAAATTGATCTTTTGACTCATCCACTTTATTGGGAAATGCAGTGTGCAGTCTAAATTGAGTAAATGAATGTTCTGTTGCAAATAATCTACGCTCTGTAGAAGAGAATGTCAGACTACATGCAAAAGACAGAAAATGCACATTTGTTAATTTGACTGCAATCAGGCACTTATTTTAGAATAAGGGAATTGGAAATGCTTCATATCTCCTTCTCTATTACGCAGTTCTTTGTCTGAAAAAATAAAATCAACTTTTTTATCATCTATTGTAGTAGAACAATCTGATTCAATAATATTGGAAAGAACACCAATGCAGACAACAGACAAGTGATTTAAAACAGATGTGAAATTCCCTCTGTGTAGAAAATTATAGGCACTGGTGATGACATTAGATGCATATGACTAATCACAGTTAATGCTTGCTGTTGCCAATTAGCTTTATTAGCACAAGCAATTTGAGCACAGCATGACATTACTTTAATTACTGTAAGCAGCTTGTTCATTTATTGAGTAGCATGCATTTAGAAAAGGGTTATTCTATCTGCAAATTAATCACAACCTTCTTTATCATTAGAAATTCAAGAACACTGAGGAAGAAAGACTTTACCATGCAAATAGAAAAAAGAGGTGATGAAAGTCTGGCAGTAATTTTAGTATTTTACTACTATTTTATTTTTTGATAAAAAGACAAAAGCTATTATATAATTTCTGTCTGAAAGTTGGACATGAGTGAGACAAAATTGCTACCATTAGAGTTAAGGCAAGACATTATGACCATTAGGTGGTAGCAATGCAAAAAAAAAAAAAA
>VWZG01001516.1:381474-408723 GCA_013396735.1 Grallaria varia
AAAAAAAAAACCAACCCAGACTCCAAGCTGCACAAGAAACTTATTTTCTCCTTTTTATATCATATGAAGATTTATTTCTTGATCTGTGACATAGATGAAAATTTGCATATCAGAAAACTATCTTCAAAGGGTGGAGTGTGCATAATTTCATTAGCAAAACGTAAGAAGTGTCATTGTGCAATTATGTTACTCAAAATTGCTATAGCCAATGAAACAGAGCTGCACTATGAGCTGATTGTGTTTGCACCACCACACTGGCTCACAAAACTATTGCAGAAATGCAATCATGTTGATGTTTTGGAAACCAGAATACAAAATAAGATTTCTTTTTCCTTTGTAGATATCTCCTAAGACTTCCTAATATCTCTGAAATTTATAGTTCTTAATTTATAAAATAATAGATTCAAGAAACAAAACTTGCCTCTCCTATATTTTATGTCTAGATATTTTGAGCTTGAATCAGGAATCATATTCTCCATGTTTAACAGTAACTATTTGCAATTTCTCTTTCAAGCCTTCTGTTGCAAATCTTGTTTTGGACAATATATCCACTGTTCAAAGCTGAATTTTGAGAGGTCTTAAAGAGGGTCCTTAGCAGTTGTTGACTTTTGTGTTGTTGTTATTGTTTTCTTCTGTTCGCCAACAGTTCTTGTAAAGCAATACTGCTAAAGGAAGTAACTAGTCTGTGGCTTGTGCTGTGTGGGCTTCCATGGCACAGGCTCGTCACATAATCCGCTGTGGACTCTGCTGTATGCAGGCTGCCAGTGAATTCCTGTGGTGTGACAGAAAAAGAGCGAGTTCATACCGGCCAGCAAGACTCATAAGCTGGTTTGCCCTTGGTGGCAAATCTAGTAAGACACTGGAAAATATTGCGCTGAGATGCAGAAGTTTCAGTCTGGATGGAGCTTTGAGCTCCATCTGATCCACTGGAAGATGTCCATGCCCTTGATAGCAGGGATGGAGCAAGGTGTTCGTTAAAGGTCCCTTCTAACCCAAACCATTCTGTAACAATATGAGTCAAAGTTTCATCATCAAAGCGATGCGGAGGAAATCCTCTGGACCCACTCTCTCCTTTTGCATGTCAGCTGTTTCTAGAAGTCTGCTTTTATTCAAGGCAAAACATGTGACATGCAGGCCTCTACATAACTTTAATACCACTTTATTTCAGTAAGCCAATTTTAGGATCAACAGAGGGTTCTGGACAGGATGGATCCATGGATCAATGCTAATGATATGAGGTTCAAAAAGGTTCAATGCCAGGTCCTGCACACAGGTCACAACAATCCCAAGAAGTGCTACAAACTTGGGGAAGCTTGGTTGGAAAGTTGCCCTGCAGAAAACGCCCTGGGCGTGCTGGTCGACAGCCAACTGATTGTAAACCAGCAGTATGCATAGGTGGCTGAGAAGGCCAATGGCATCCTGGCTTGGGTGAGAAATAATGTGGCCAGCAGGACCAGGGCAGTGACAGTGCCCCTGTCCTTGGCACTAGTGAGGACACACCTCAAATTCTGCGTCAAGTTTTGGGCCTCTCACCGCAAGAAGGTCATTGAGTTGCTGGAGTGTGCACAGAGGAGGGCAAGGGAGCTGGTGAAGGGTCTGAATTACACGTCTTATGAGGGGCAGCTGAGGGAGCTGGGATTGTTTAGGCTGGAGAAAAGGAGGCTCAGGGGAGACCATCTTGCTCGCTACAACTCCCTGAAAGGAGGTTGTAGCGAGGTTGGGATCAGTTGGAGGTCATCTTGGAGGTCTTTTCCAACCAAAGTGATTCTGTGATTTTAAGCACAATGTTGCATAAAAGAAGATTGGGTGCCTTATACTTTGGTTTTCCTGTTGTCTGTGCCCAGAAACCTCCTTTGAATTGTCCTTAAAATGTGATCATGCCACTTGTTTTCCACTTCTTCAGCTGTGTATAGTGCTCCATGTCTGCCTTTCAGTCCCAGGACATCTGCAACTCAAAATTTCCACTGACTTCTGACAAAACTAAGTTTTCCTTCAATAATGTCAATGGTTTTACTACACTCTGATGAAGGTTTAACTCTGATGATATTCCTGTGTCCGCAGAAGAAGAATTTTGCTGCTGGAGCAATCAGACCGTAGCCTAAAGGATCTACCCTTCAAGCCATCAATAGAAAGGAAATTATCACAGCTGATCCTTCATCCTGAGATACAAGAAGTAACTCAGGATCAGAGCCACAAACAGATTATCTAATTGCATAAGCCATCCAACAGGCATGCCATGAAATAGATAACACTGAGAGTGGAATAATTGCATTTCTAGATTTCTGTGTGGTCAGATCTGGGAAGAGGTACAAGAGTCTTGAGGACTGGAGTTAACAAAGCTAATCCTTAAAGCTGTCATCTGTTACTTTTTATGTACCCAAATGGCAGATACTCATCATGGAACAGTACCAAGACTGTAGATGTTTCTTTCTGAGAGGCTTACTCATGGAAAATGGAGATCAAGATCTTGTCTTAAGCCATCACCTTGATTGGTAGTGTCTCTTACAGGCTAATGCAGATGGACAACACTGTCTCTCACAAGTTATAGCTGTGAGGAGTGTCAGCCTATTTTGTGTTACAAGTTACAGGAATTCACTCAGAAAAAAATGAAGGAGGGTTCAGTACCGGTGCCAAGGATTTTACATCTGAAGATATTGCTTAAAAAGGTATTTCTTTATGTGCACCAAAGACATTTTAATTTCCTGGGATTTACACCACCTGAAGGGGATCTGAATCCAAATCCTCACTTACTCAATACAAAGAGTAAAAATGAACCTCTATGACAGGAACAGAACAGACAAATTTTGAAGACATATAAAGGTAATGGAAAAACAACCAAGCAAAAAAAAGAAAATGAAAAATTAAGGAACAGAAAATATATACAGCAAAAAATGAAAGGCATAGGGTAAAGGCAGTCTGAAGGTAAGGCTGCCATACAGCAGAATAACTGGAGGGAACTCAGAACATATCGCCTTATTGCCTGCACAATGTCTGTGTTCAAGGTACATGGAGAGAGGCAGCTTCATACCCAACAGCCACTGCAAGGTAAGAAAGCTACAGATCGACTGCCTGCTAGGGGTGGACAAATAGTGAGCAGACACTCAGGAGTAGCTCATGTGGCTGAATTCCCAGATGAGCTGTTCTGTGTGCCTGCACTCATCAACATCTCATAATACTCATCACATGAATACACCACAGATTTCTGTGTTGTGTTCAAAGGCCAGTCTGAGTAATTATAGTTTATCCCAATTTTCCTGTGCAATTTCTACTCAGATACGGTTGTTGGTAGCCTAACAAAGATATACAATGAAATGATATACGTCTAGGCATGTGCAGCACCACTGTGAATATTACAGTTGAAAAAGCAATGCCAGAGAATGCAATTTATGACACAGAACAGTTAAGGCTGGAAAAGACCTCTAAGCTGCTCAGGTTCAATTATTTACCCAGCACCACTGTGTTCACCACTAAACCACGTCCCCAGGTGCTACGTTCACACATTTTTTGAATGTTTTCATGGATGGTCTTTCCACTTCTTCTCTGGGCAGCTGTGGGTAAAATACTGAAAAACAAAGCTGAGCAAGAGGGAGTGCACATGCTGGCCATACTTCATCAGGGAGTTCGGAGGGGATTTCACCTTTATATCCTGGAACAGCTGACAGGCTGTACCCATCTCTCCCCCTCACAGGGATGCTTATTGCGTCAGACTCGAACACTCAGCTGTATTGAGTGCTTATTTGAGGAATGCAGAAAGTTGTCATGTGTTGTGATTGCACTTTTAGCACTATATAGTCATCTTGCAATTTAATGTATTTGTCACCAGCTGTATTATTCATATTTTAAGTATTCATGTGTGCTTCGCCAGGCAGGGTATTTATCATTGACAGTCCGGTAAGATCCTGCATTTTGGTTGCTCAATACACAATTCTGCTTTGTATCTGGGTGTGAGAATGAATGTGACTGAACTTTGTAGTCCAATTGTGATTGTTCTTTGGCTGCAACCAGTCTCGCAGTGTCTCATACTGTTTATGAATCTGTAATCATGGCTATTCCTACTGAACGTGACTGGACTTACAGTGCCACTTGGCTTTGCATTTCTACTGCTTAATGTTTCATTGGTTGTCACTCAGAATCAAAGCCCAGCTGCCAGCTTGTACCAATGTCTGACCATGCTTTTAGTGAAGGAATTTTTCCTAGTATCCAATCTAAGCCTCCCTGGCACAACTTGAGGCCGTTTCCTCTAACTCTGTCGCTTGTTACCTGGGGAAAGAGGTGACCCCCACCTGGCTACAATCTCCTTTCAGGGAGTTGCAGAGAGCCATAAAGACTCCCTTAAGCCTCTTTTTCTCTAGGCTGAAAAATCCCAGCTCCCTCCGCTGCTTCTTACAAGACTTGTGCTCCAGGCCCTTCACCATCTCCCTTGCTCTTCTTTGGACACATGCCAGCATCCCAACATATAACGTCGTGGGGAACTGAATACCTTCCTGATTGGCCGCCTTAAAAATCTCTGCAGGAGGGGAAAGTGAGGAAGAATGGGAGATTCTTATGATGGATTTCTTCCCAGTCACTGGGAAGACCAATAATCTTACGTTTTTGTTTAAATGTGACTGCAACCATTTTAAATTACAGTTACAAGGTAAAAGTGTTTGGAAATATTTCCTAAATAAGGTTGGATATAGGTTGATGGTTTGGATGTTTTCAGTCTGATCCCAACTAAATATGGGACTACAAAGAATAAACATCACAAATTTACAAAGACATAATATTGCATGCAAATGGATGCAAAGAGGCTAACTAGAATTCACAGGTGGTCAAATAATATATTAAGGTATCCAAATACAGAGCTAGAATCCTAAATTGAGAGATCTTTTATTTAAATCTATTTAAACACTGCTTAATAAGGAAGGTTGGAGGTTAACACCTCCCCATACTGCATTTGGTGTAAAGGTAATGCTTATTCAAAAAGAACTGATGTATGACTGGAACAAGAGTTCTACACCCCACACCCCTAACAACCAGTGTTAATATATTCTTAAGCCAAGTCCTACTCAATTCCCTGAAGCTTTTTCAACAGTTTCATTGGCAGGGTGGGGCTGTGGAGTGGAGAGGGAGAGGTTCAGAACAAACAAAAGGGAAAGAAAAAGGCAAAGGGTGAGAACTGTTTCGGCAAAATTCAATATGGAAAATATCTCATGAATCAGACTGAGCAATAAAACGGTATCTAGAAAACAGAATGATAAGGATACATGGCAGTGCACACAAACAAATGTAATTCACATTGCTTACAGTGAGATTATTTTGCAGATGAGAGGACGGTTTTGCAATTTAAGCTTTTCTGAATATTCTGTGAACTAGTACTTTGTTTAAAAAATGCTGTCTTGAGAAAAGATGAGTTTGCTTCTTAATAGCCCAGAATGACTCACAAGGCTTCATAGTTGACACCAATTGCATTTTAAAGGTCTTAGTTTACAAAAGTCTAATAAAAATATTTTAGACAACTCTAAATATTGAAATGTCTTTCAAAGCATTAAAATTTCCCTAAATATCACATACATTTTTCAAATAGGAGTTAATGCAGGAATAAAATGCTAATAAAGTAAGCAAGCTAACCATAAATATAGACAAAATGAGTAAATTTCATTTATATAAACTATGACTGTCATTTTCTAACTGTAGGCCATACAGTGAAAACTGACAGAAAAATGGGATGCTCTTTAAAGAGCAAGATCTCTGTGGTGACAGAAATCATGGAAAAGAAAATTATCTAACTGTTTCTAATATCTGGGGTTCGTGTGAGAAAAAAACCAGAACTGCCACTTCGAAGGGTAAGTTTTTTTCTTAGTCTTCAAAAACTGCAATAAATACTAGTATTATTCACACAGTATCTATAGGACCTTTGCAATAAAAGAAACTAGTTCTAATGTGTGTCATGCTCTTCTATGCATAATCTTCCATCAATTTTTTTTTTTTTCATTTGCTGACCTTTTCTTGCCTGGCTTACAAGTGAGAAAGGAAGACATCACATTTTAACTAGCACAGTTTGAAATTTGGAACCACATTCTTGAGTGGAAACAGTTCAATGAAACCTGATGACAACATAAAACGAGTTTTTCATCTTCATGGTTGGATTTTTATTTTTTTTATTTTTCTTAAGCCGGTTTTCTTCATGTTGAATTCTGTAACAGAGAAAGGATTTAATCAGCAGTAATATTCTTCAGAATCACTTTGCAAAGGTACTTCTTAATGTTTCATATTCAGTTCACTTGCATTGCAAATGAATAAAGGAAAACAGGATCATACGTAGTGTCATATCAAAGACATCTGTGCCACTTAACAGATGGGACAGTGATCAGACAGTGATCATTCTTCCATTCTGTTCCTCCTCTTGAAATGTTTATTTCTCCCAGTGGAAAGCTGGAGTGGCCTAATGCAAAACTGAGGCATCTTGATTTATCTGAGGGAAGCAAAGGCAAAGGAGGTGTCTCATTTTTACCTTGCAGCAAGGTCAAAGGAAGTTCTCCGATAGATTTGGGAGATGTCTGCTGCTAAATAAGGCAGCAAAAGCATTTGCAGTGTTTCCCCACAGTATACAATTAACTCTTGCAACCACTTATGCTCCAAGTTTAGCTCTTAAAATACAAAGTATTTCAGCAAATCCTTACCAGATGTTTGTCGGTGGGACTCTAGACACTGATGAAATGTTGATACACAAATCTTGAAAGATTATAAGACAAATAGTAACAACGTTCTTTCCAGATTTCTTATTTCATCTTATTTCTCCACATTTCAGCTGAAGTCAAATTTCACCTCAGTCTTGAATTCATCACTGAGAATAAATGCCTACTTCAAAAACATACAGAGTGTACTTCCTTTGGAGTTGACTGCTGTACTAATTCTACTGACAAGGGTCCAGAGTATCAATTGCCAGCACAAATTTTTGAAAGGATGCTACATTTACACAAACTAAACAAACTTTCTGACAAAGTCATTGAGGAAACCAGGGCAGGCAGTCTGCCAGTCAGATATTAATGTTGAAATACACTCAACATACATTGAAGTTGGGGACTGCTAACCTGGCTGGGGCCTCTCCTAGCTTCTCGTGCACTCCCATGGGGAATAGAGAAAGCCTTGATGCTGTGCAAACACTGCTCAGCAATGGCCGAAACACTGGTTTGTTATGAACCATACAAGGTGCTATGAAGGAAATTGAATCTATCTGAGACAAAACCAGTACACCTATAAAGATGACAACAAGTCAGGGCAGACATCTAAAAGCTGATGGTGTGCAAAAATCCTCCCCTTATAAACAAGCATTGTATTCTCATTTTCTAGAACTAGATTTGGCATGTTGTTCTGACCACGGGGTAAGTAACTAACTTTACATGTCCTCAGTGTAGGTAGGTATTGACATAAGAACTGGTTGTTCAAGGTGTCATTACATTTGGAAGACAACTTCCAAAATGATACTTCAGAAAATGATACATCTCATCCTAAAGTACACAGTTCTCTATAGTCAGATGTATTTGCTCTGAGTTCCAGTGGCCTTGTTGAAAAGGTCTCTTAAGTCTAGTGGGCCAAGGATAACTAAGTAGCTCATTGCAGCTGCCTAAAAGTAGTAGGTGAAATAAACATTACTGCTATTTTTTCCACATGTTTTGTCAAAGAATAATTTTAAATGTATTTTTCTTTAGCCTAGAGAGGTGTTTGCAAGTAAAAAGGCAACTTTCCCCCTTCTTACCCTGCCCCAATCCACCTTTCCTCAACTCCTAATTGTTCCCAATTCAAAACACCAGATACAAGCATTAAAATTTGCAATAATTTAATACCTCCTATTGGGAAAACACTCTTCTTGCCACAGAATGTCATCTTGAAGCTGAGATGTCTGTCAAAATGCAGAGTTTTTCAATATTGTATTAGGGCTTTGACTATGAAACGCTTTCTTTTAAGCTTCAGTAGAATCTGTGTTTACTAACTTTCAAGGACTAGGAAAAGCCATTAAAGTCAGCAAATGACAGGTGGAAAAGCAAGAGTCTCTTATGCATCTGTGAGTACCTTTACCCCATAGTGGAGGCAAACCTTTATACCACCCATAGCATTTCATTTATTTGCTGTCATGTGCGCCATGCCAGGTTTTGCAGCTACTGATATTAATTCTTTTTGCAAAAACATTTTAATGATACCCAGGACATATAGAGAAAAAAACAACTGGAAATAGAATAACTGTAATTATTCCAATTTTTATCATGCCAGCAAAGTCTACATTGATACAAGTGCTTATTACAGAAACATTTATGAAATTTCTGTAGATAAATAATGAAAACCAGGCACAGGTATTTCCCCATTTTATAATACTTCTTGGGTTTTTTTCAGTACTAAACCATAAATATTATTCAATTATAAATATTATTCAATTATACAAGAAAACTAGTAAACTACCTGTCTGACAGGCATATTTCTGTCTTCTTTTTTTCCTGTTTATTTAATTTTCTTTATTCAGTTATTTAGGAAAAATGGAGCCTGTAAATTTTCAGTAATAATTGAACTGCTGTGCTAAAAGAAGGAAAGAAATAAAGAAAGAATAAACACAAAGAGATGTTTCTAACCATTGAAGTAATGTGAAGAAAAACTACTAATTTGTTTTAGTTCAGCATTTATACATTTAGAGAATTAAATTGTTCTATCCTTTGTAAAAAGAGAAGTACTATCTTACAGGGAAGACTGGCTTAGAAAATCAGGCATTTGTGGCTGAAGTTCTGAAGAACAAATCTTTAGTTTAGTAAAAAAAACCACCTATTTTTAAAGGCTTCTAGGTAATATGGATAAAAGTAATTTTTTTTTTCTTTAATAAAGGGGCATTTACACTATCTGCCTTTATAATCTAAGACTCTTAAATGTAAGTTCTTAGCTGCTCATATTTTTATCAGAGAGCAAGAGAGAGAAATTACTAACAAATATTCAAAATCACTTCCTTGAGACCTCACTGATTCCTATTTTAGGCACTTACACACCTGAAGTGAGATGGTCTGAAACTCACCTCCAGAAAAATGCACTGTTAGGTTCTGAGCACAGCCCTCAGGAAATGTGCAATGATGTCTTCTTGAAACTGTAGGTAGCTTGAAATAACAGTTCTGAAAGATGCATGAAGCATTCTCATTTTAGTTTTATTGCAAATTAATACAATATCGTAGGCTAAGATGGTAATCATTTTCCTCTTAGTAACAACACACAGAAGCGATACAGTAGGGGTGACTTGGAAGGTACTAAATTCAGTATTTTTTTCTGTTTACATGTATAAGCAGAATCATCATCATCATGGCCAGGCTTCGTGAATGAAGATTTGGGAAGGGCTCTACCCACACTTGCTGCAAGCGCGCTGATGGCTAAAGAGGCCGATGCGAGATAGGCAAGTCCGGTTGCAAAAGGCACAGCAGAAAGTCTCCATAGGCGGTGTTGGTGAGGCACGGTTCTTTCTGCGTTGGCTTTTCTCCTCCAAACTGATTCTGCGTGCATTCTCAAAGGAATCAGCAGCGTTATGGATGGTGTGTCTCCATGCCTCCCGACTGGAGCCCAGAGTGGACCATTGATGGTAGTCAATATGGCCAAGGCTGAGGTATTGTTTCAGGGAGTCCTTGTATCTCCTCTTTGGGGCTCCTCTCTTGCAGCAGCCGGTGGCAAGTTCACCATAGAGCACGATCTCCGGGAGGCGGTGATCCTCCATCCTGGAGACGTGCCCTGCCCAGCGCAGCTGCGTTCTCAGCTGTGTATAAGCAGAATAAATGAAAAATGAACTACTGGCTCAAACTCTGCAAAAACATGAATCTCAAAACCTTCCGATGGTCTAATTACACTGATAATAAAGAGCTGAAAGTTGATTAAAATATAGCCATAGAACAGTTCTTCCAAACTTTACAATCCTACAGAAGTGTTCAACCAAGTAATGATTTTCTCTACTGGACAAATAAAATAAATATTTATTTCCCTCATGTAAAATCAAAAAATCCCCAAGTAACTCCTAGGAAACACAAAATGATGTTAGGAAACAGAAAGAAAGTAACATGTTCCCCTGGTAACACTTGCATACTTATTCCTTTTTGCCCAATAAATGGATATTGGATGGGGAAAATATAAAAAAAAAATGCAGGCAAAGTAGAAGATAGAGGATTATGGCAAACTTATTTGCCCAGGAAGGTCTCTTTTTAAACTTTCCTGCTCTTTCCTTATTTCAGAAGTACAAAGCCATGAGGGGTAGCAGATGCAATACCAAAACATGAAACTCATCAGAAAAGTCAGGAGGATGTGGTGTTTGCTTTTGCCGAGCCCTCTGGATGTGCTTGGTGCTACACAACAGAAGTGTGTGATAACCACAGAGATGGCAATCCAAAAGACTTAATGACATCCTGCATTTCTTTTTTTTCCCCTCAAACTATTTGCTGGCAGCTGATAGAAACTGCTGACTTTCATTCAAAGCAAATGAGTTACCCTCTTCTGGAAGTTCAAGTACCTTGAAGTAATATCTGCTAAGATTGTATGCAGTAAATGTATCTTCTCCACAGACGAAAGTGGGAAGAAAGGATCAATTTGAAGCCTGCAAATTCATGTTTGGCTACCAGCAAGAACAGATAGTTTTGAAAATGGCCTAGAATCAAGATCCTCATATAACAGAGCAGTGTTGATTCACTAGGATTAAGCTCCAATATTGCTCCAATGTCTCCAAACACAGGGCATACAGTTTTTGTGCACAAAAGGCCAGGTAACTCTGCAAGCAGCCATCTTAAGCCTCTCCTTTACCAAATATTGTATCAGGACCCATCCAGACTGAGGATTTGTTTTGGGAGGATAGGTAGAAAAAAATCTTCCCTCATTTGTCTTGCAAACCAGGCCTTTGAGTGGGGGCTTGTTACCTTTTTTCTTTCCTAGCCTACCTTTTATTTTTTTCATGCTCTAAGAAGACTCCAAACTGTTTTCTATGGGAGTGTTTTGGCAGCAGTCAACTAAAAAACCTGTTAATTGTAGGGGTATGAACTGAACAATCAATAACTGTAAACTATCTTCTCTTGCTAATGAAACTGGTGGTACCCGCAGTGCTGTGCTTTCCCCCAAAACACACAGCTCCACGGACATCCAAAAACCTGGTGCAAGCCTAGCTTTCCAAAAGTTCTGTTTTCACAAGCTGTGAAGAACAGGTGAACAAGTAAAGCCATCAAACTCAACAAGGCAAGGGAACTAAAAGTTAAAAAGAGGCCAGACATCGCCAAAATGAGGTGGTTGCTGGGGCTGAGATTAAAAAATTTGAAAATGGAAAAATCT
This sequence comes from Grallaria varia, assembly GCA_013396735.1. Lineage (NCBI taxonomy): Eukaryota > Metazoa > Chordata > Aves > Passeriformes > Formicariidae > Grallaria > Grallaria varia. The sequence goes on from VWZG01001516.1 coordinate 392,782, forward strand.
GAAAGTCAAAGCAGGACATTCCCAACTCTCTCCATCAAGTTTCAAGTAGCTAAGCAATCTCTTGAATCTGACCTCTAAGGAAATCTTGGGATAGAACAGCAGGTTGAATTTTTTACTAGGAACGCAGCTGGTCTTACTGAATGTTAAATGCAACAGGTGATTCCTTTGACTTCCGAATGATGATTAGTAACAACTCCTTTACAGTCCATTTCCCTCTTTCTTATCTATAAAAATAATTATTTTGTAGGAAGGAGAGAGCAGTTGGGAAACTGGACCCAAAATGCCAATGGAAACCAACTCTGCAACAAAATTCTGCCACTTTGCTTATTTGCAGTCACAGAAACATTCAGTCCCCTCCTCAGCCATCGAGGGTGCAGTACTGGTGCCCATACCACTCATATTTTGTGACAGAATATTTGACAAGATTTATGGCAAATATTTGAAAATATTTTTGTTGGAACTATCCACTATTAATGCAAAATGCACCTTTTTTACTGTGTTTTGTACACATCATATGTGAGCTTGGAAGATGCATTTTAGTAGATACCTATTGAATTACGGCCCATTTATCTGTATGAGAATTAGTTCTTATAAGCTGTATTTGCAACAGAGACAAATAGTGTATTGTGCTCCTACAGCACTTTTTAACAGAAATACCTTTATATTTGGGAATTTAAATAATCATCAAATCAGAAGACATTCCCTTGAATATACACAATAATGTTTTAAAAAATCTGGGCAAACAGTCTTTTTTCTGATGAATGAACTTGCATATTGGTGTGACAAATTCCAGAAATATCTTCCTCAATAAAACAGTATTTTTTCTGTTTTTATTATTTAAGCAATTTTAGCAAGAACCCTCTAAAGACTGGGTCACTGAGGGTAATATATCTGGGGAGAAAACAACTTTTAAAGAGTGACAGTGAACTGTACCACCTATTCAAACATATCCACTGAGACTTAAAGGTCATGCCTTCTTGTAAATATGGTCCTTTGCAACCCTTTGACTGGACACCCTTTTTTCAAGGGCCTGTTTTCATTGCCTAGTAAGATGAGAGCCAAGAGAGAAAATGTAGCAGTTTTAAATATAGAAAGTCTATGGGATTTAACCCATCTACTTACCTTTATAAACTTTTCAGGCTATTACAGTTAACAATAAATAAACAAAACCCCAAACAAATAAATAAATAAACCCCAGCTCTTTTATCCTAGTCAATACTTCTTTTGGAGAGTCCCAGATGCCTGTGTTTTTAAGACATTTAGTCTTGGTGCAGAGACAGCTCCAGTCGGTGCCTCCAGGGAGAGACTCCCAACAAAGGAAACCCCAGGATTTTTTACCCTCACAGCCCGTGCTCCCTAAAGCCTGAAGTCTTCCTGTCAAATTATGCAGCTAATAATAGCTTTCAGCAAAGGACATAACAAGCATTTCTTTCTGTCTCTTGTGCGCCTCCGAATTATCCACACTATTAGCTGGTTTGATAACTTGGCTGATGATAAAGGCTGAGAGAATATTCACTGTAGACCCGACTGGATCAGTAGGACTTTATTTCACTTTGCAACTGACAGCCTAACCCTAAATGTTCCCAGAGAAGGTAATGGGTTTACCTTCATTAAAAGCAACCCTTAAGATAACTTGAGTCAGTTTCTTTGGGTTTTTCTTTGTAGAACCTCCCTGTGATGCATGGATTTATGGTAAAAAAACATATTTCTCAGAAGAAAATACAACATAGGGAATCTTTCGGTCCTAAACAGTTAGGTAGATTAGTGTTGTAAGTACAGGAGATTGTCAATATTTTGTGTTAAAGAGAAGGATAGATGGAGTGAAGAAAAGTTTAGAAAAGAAATTAGGGAAAAACTAGAAACATAATTTCTTCTTGAAGTATGCCTTCTGCAATTTTATTAGTGATGATAAGCAAACAGACAAAAAAAAATCTAAGTTACTAATACAGATAATTGAGCTGCACATGAAGCAATGAGACTTCTGGTAGAACATGACCACTGTCTGTAAATAGAGCACCCTTAATAGTGTCTTGCTCTTGGTGACATTTTAAATTTTTACTTTGTATTACACTGGGAAAAAATAATTGCTAACATTGAAATGAGCTGAAGTACTCTAGAGTTAAAGAACTTCTTATCATCCAGATTCAGGTTCCAGTTAAGACAACAAACCCACTGGTTATTGGTTTTGCAACATCTTGATTATATAAAAATTGTGATTTTTTTCCCCCCCTATATTTCTCTTGGGAAAAGAGGAGTTTAATGAAGGCTGTGTGCTCTGTTTCATACAAACTCTGAGTCACAGAAAGTACCAGCAGCATAACATGTTCCTCTGTTTGCAGCTGTACATAGTTTAGGATATGCACAGTGGTAGGATGAAAGGCAACAGACACAAGTTCCAACGCAGGAAATTCCATCTAGATAAACGGAAGAGAAAAAAAATCACCTTGAAGACAGTCAAACATTGGAGCAGGGCCCACAGAGGTGGGGGAATGTACCCAGCTTTGGAGAAATTCAGACCTCATCTGGTTAAGGAACCAGATCTAGTTAGATGTGCTATTGTGTGGAGGCTGAACTACGTGACCTCAAGGGGATTTTTCCAATTTAATTAATATGAGTATATGAAAAGAAAATCAGTAATTGAGCCATTATTAAAGGTAATGAAACATGGTTTACTGCAGATTATGCCTTATGATTGATGGCATGCTTTGTTTTAAGCTTTTTTCCTACTTATTTTTGACACATTCACTGAACTTTTTGTCTAGAGAAGCCTCCACGTAAGTCCTCTACCATTATATTTCTTATTACATTCTTTTTCTAACTATACAGTTAGAAAGGTTTTCCTAATAACTAACCTCAACATTTTTTCTTGCAGGTTAATCCAGCTACCTTCTTCTACCTCCATGAGGCATTGATAAAAACTGATCACTCTTTTCTAACTTTATTTTATTGTATGAAAGATTGTCATAATGACAGGAATTATTTGCCATTAATTTAGATCCCTGCAGGTGAGCCACATGTCAGAGCTTCAATAACAGTCAATGGATAGTGAGCCAAGAGTCACTGGTAGTCAACTAACAACATTCAGGTGCTCAAATCAATTTAAGTGGAGTCACTCTTGACTGTATTGGTTCCCTCTCCTCTGACCATAATGGGAGTTTGTTGTCTTATGTGTAAGTTCCTTGACCTAAGAAGCTGAATCCTATCCCATGAGTCCCTCTTAATCTTCATTCTCAAGCTTTTTCTTGGAATGGGAGTAATTACCACCACCTTTATCATTTGTTTTCCTTATTAAAGAAACTTTAGGGCAGAGGGGCACTGGTAAGGAACTGCAGTGAGTTTTATAGTAAATAACTCCACCTATACAGACATGCATGCCAGCCACACAAAATTTTGCTTTCTACCTGCCCCAATTTATGTCTATTTTCCTGGGACTCTTCAGTGATGGTTGAGGAATTTTTTTCATTTGCTTGTTTTTAGAGCTTGCACTTTTGCAGACTGTATGAGCCCTCTCTAATCTTAATAGACTTTTATTTGTTTTGGCTTCAGTCTTCTGTTATTGCCCCAAAATGCCCATAAACTGGAAACTCATGTTGTCTAATTCCTGTTCTAATTCAGAAGCGTGGTCTGTCTCTGTAGTTGATGGAAAAAATAGGCACTTTACAGTGCAAAATTCTGCATGTCAACAGCAGGTAAGCTTTTCTCATTATTTTAATTGAATTCATAAGTGTTCCTTTTTAAGCAATACACCACCATTGCACAGCCATCTTATTTAACCTGTCTTGTGCATGACACCATTGACATCTTTGATTCTGGTCGAGGAAGACTGTAAGGCCCTGGTGGACCAAAGGAAAAGTATTGGTGCCCAAGTTACCTCCTGCTCCATTTTATCAGTTAGAGGAGAGGATGCGGCCAAAAATACACATTATGCAAAACAACTTCTGTCTTCGTGGCTTCACCTTTTGTGACAACAGAACATTCTTTGATGACTGTAGCCTGTTTGGAAGGGATGGGGTCCATCTCTCTAGAAGAGGGAAGGGGATCTTTGACAGAGGCTGGCCAACTCAGTGAGCAGGCTTTAAAACTTGGGGGACACAGTCCAAAGAGGCAACACTCAATACATCACATCAAACTCGGGAATAAGTCAAACCAACCAGAGCCATGACAAATGTTCCTTATCTGCCTCCCAAGATGAGATCCAGAAGGCAAAGCACCTCAAGGGTGTCTATAGCTGTGGTGGGTCCTCTTGCACGCCCTGCCTGGGAAACCTGCAGGACCAATTACCTCACTGAAATACCTGCACACCAACACACAGAGGATGGGGAATAAACAGGTGGAGTTAGAGATCCATATGCAAGATCCCATTGCAGTTACAGACATGGTGGGATAGTTCACATGACTGAAATGTCATGGGTGGCTATGTATCTTTTAGGAAAACAGGCCAGCAAGGCAAGGTGATGGAGCTGCTCTTTATGCGAAAGAGCAAGTGGGACATATTGAGCTCTGTCAAGGGGTAGGTGAAGAATGAGTCAAGACTTATGTGCAAGAATTCAGGGTCAGACTAACACAGGTGACACTGCTGTGGGTGTTTCCTATAGGCTACCTGGTCACGAGAAGTCAATGAGGGCTTATACAGTCAGCTGGAAGGAGCCTCACAGTCATGGGCTGTGGTTCTCTTGGGGGAATTGAAATCACCCTGATCTCTGCTGGAAAAACAACTCAGATGGGCACACAGGAGCCCAGGAGGTTCCTGCAGAGCACTGATGATAATGCTTTGAACAGGTGGTGGAAGAACCAATGAGGAGAAGTGTTCTGCTGGACTTTGCACTGACAAAGGGAGGACTGATTGAGGAAACAGAGAATCACAAAATCATAGGATCACTAAGGTTTGCAAAGATCTCCAAGATCATCAAGTCCAATCATTAACCATGTGAATGTTGGGGGCAGCCTTGGCTGCAGTCCCCATGAGATGTGAGATGGTGGAGTACAGGATCCTGTAGGGAGGAAGCAGAGCAATAGGTAGGATTCCAACCCTTGACTTCAAGAGAGCTGACTTTGCCCTCTCTCATGGACCTACTTGGAGGAATCCCATGATGTATGGATCCAGAAGGTAGAGGGTCCAAGAGATCTGGGAAATACTCCAGCATCACTTCCTCCAAGCTGAAGATTGGTGCATCCCTATGAATAAGAAATCAAGCAAAGGAGAGCAGGAGAACCACACAGATGAGCAAGGAATTTCTGGCAGAACTCAAAAGGAAGAAGGATGCTCATGGAACATGGAAAAAGAGACAGGCTAGGTGGGAGAAATATAAGAACATTTTCAGAGCGTGCAGGGATGTGATGAGGAAGGCTAAGGTTCACCTGGAATTAAATCTGGTAAGGAATGTCAAGGACAACAAGAAGGGCTTTTTCACCAAATTTTCCCTAACCTGTTTTCAAATTACACAGTGAGCCTGTAAGATGGAATGAATTATTTCTTATCAAGGCAGAAAGAGACTAATTAGGTGCATTTATAGTAGGATAATGAAGGCTGTGCAATATCATCCCGCTAATTCTATTTTGTCCTTTAACAAAATAAAACCCAGTAACTACCAAGATATAAAATTGCATTTTGAAGCTGAATATCTATCTTTTAACATTCTGCCTAACTGTTTTTTACACTTAAACGAACTTAATATAAAAATATTTTTGGAAAATATTTGATGTAAATATTATTCTGTAGCTCCTTTTTGCATTACTGTGAATATATTTCATGTCTGAAATGCCTCCTTCTGAGGCTTTTTGTATTATAATGTTGCCGCATACTTGTTAATGAAGCAGTTGGCATTGCATCCCGTCAAAAAATAAAAGTCATGAAAGCACTGACCTGTTTTCCTAGGGGTCCTCATTTTAGTAGACTCCCTTCGATAACTCCCTTATTGTAATTTAGTCCAGGTTGGAAGGGATGTCGAAAAATCATCTCTCACCTAGCACCCTGACCACTTGAGTTTAAAACCTCAGTGATGAGGACTCCACTAAAGCTCTGGGAGATTGATTGTTTTCACCATAAAAAATTTCTTTTTTGTATCAAAATGAAACTTCTCCCTTGTGCCTTTTTCTCCTTGTCCTCTCCACGTGGCTCCTTGTGAAGAAAGAGCTATTGGATGCTATTGGAACTGATGAACTCTTTGCTGAGGTCCAGGTGTCCCCATGTTGACAGAAGATACTGTATTTTTTTCATAGCGGGGGATCAGATTAGTCAGAATGGTAAATTCTTTGGTAAATCTGTGTTGACTTTTCCCAGTCACCTTCCTCATTGGGATTGTAATAGAGGACTCCTTCCATTATTTTCCCAGGGATTGAAGTAAGATTAATGGGCCTGTAGTTTACTGGTTCCTTTTATGGGACTTCTTGTAGGTAAGTGTCACATTTGTTCTTTTCCAGTCCTGAGCGACATCCCTGATCTCCACTGCTTCTCAAAGATCATGGAGCGTGGCCTTACAGCAAAGTGGGTCACTTCTCTTAACACACTGGGAGAAGCCTATAGACTTTGTGTGGGTTGAGCCCTTGCAAGGGGTCTCAGATCAGCCCTTATCACACCATGGGTGGGTTAACATCTGTGTTGTCTTATTTGTTTTATCCTATGATCTGGGGTCCAGCTATGCCAGTAAGGATAGAGACAAACAAGTTATTAAGAATCTCTGCCTTGTCAGCATTGTTAGTGACTGGTTTCCCTGCCACATTTAGTAATAGGTCTCTGTCTTACCTGTGCTTCTGCTTACTGCTCACGTATTTGAAGAACCACTTTTTGTTCTTGACATCTTTGGCCACTTTCAGTCCCAACTGAGCCTTAGCTTTCCTGACTTCATCTCTACCCTAGCAATGTTCTTTTTATTCTCAGTAGGTATTTGGCCACATATCCATAGCTGATATGCTTATCATTTTTGCTTTTAAGCATGCCCAAAAGCTCATTGTTAAGCTAGGGTAATCTCTTCTTCTTCTTTATTCCTTTCCCTTTGTAGGGGATGGACTGTTCTCGTGCTTCCAGGAGGTTGTTCTTAAAGAACTCTCAGCTTCTTTCTCTTCCATGGATGCTTCAAATGAAACCCCTCACATCTTGGCTCAGAGTGTATTGAAGTTGTCTATCCTAAAATCCAGGGTCTTTGTCCTAAATACTGGTCTTTGATGTGCTCAACGGGATCTTATAGTTCACAACATTATGATCACTGTTTCCAAGGCTACCATGCATAGTTAGGCTGTCAAGTAAGACTTCCTGGTTTGTCAGTGGTAAACATAGCAATGCACTGTTCTGAGTTGGCATGTCCACCAGGAAGGAGTCCTCGGTGTATTCCAGGACCCTGATGGATGACTTGTGCATGACCATTTGTTTTTCCAACAAATCTTCAGGTAACTGAAGCCACCCATGATGACCACAATTTGTTGGCCCATGACTATTAGGCAGAAAAAGTAAGGGGCACTAGTATTTCTACTTATGAAGTCTCAAATGATGCTCTGCCTCACACTCTGTTGTATATAGTGCAGCCTGTTAACTTCTTTTTGCACTCCTACGCCTGCTGCCTGAGAGACCATCAGAGCACAGCGTTCACGTCCCCCCATCTCCCCTCAGGAGGAGAGCTGCAGCCTTTGCAGCCCTTCACCTGGACAGCAGCTGCTCTTACAAGAAGCAAAGAGGATCTGTCTGGGTGGCTGCCCTTCGCTCCTCCCCGGCTAGTCTGACCTAGGTAGCTGATTCCTGTGTGCTGCAGCAGCACAGTCCTTGCCTGGTCTTGACCACCAAGCTGCTGACAACTTCCAAGCATTGCCTAATAAGCCTTGTAATGACCTGGGAACATCAAGCTGCTGGGTAGGCTTGCACAGCCACCAGTGAGCTGGGGTGACCATCAGGGCTGCAGCTTAAGCCTGTGGCTGAGCAGAGCAGGCAGCAGCCCAGTAACTGGCACATGCACAGCCCTTCCTGTGTGCCTTTCTTCAGCAACTGCCTGAGTCTAACAGGCAGATTAATTCATTTTAATTTCCATTCTAAAATACATGTTTAAGAAAATGTATGGCAATTATTTATATTTTGCATAATTAACTCATCTAGTGATGCTGAAATAAAATTCCATGCAAATATTAGAATATTTGCAGAATGCTGATTTCATTGTCATTTAAAAGTGAAGCTACAATTTAATAATAGGAACCTTTAGCATTATGCTTCTTAAGCACACTTTAAGAACTTTCAGACTGCAGAAATTCTAATTGAATCATGATGATATTGTTTCCAAATAAGTAACTAAGACAATTTTTAACATAGGCAAGATTTTTTAAAAGCAGTGAAACTTCAGATTGTTTAACATTAAAGTGCACAAAATACAAAATATTATTTCACATGATGGAAAAAATTAATTATATTGGTATGATGCATCTGTATAGAGCTATTCACATAGGTACCATCAGTAATTAAAATAGTAGGGGCCTGGCTTCACAGTGAGCAAGTGGTTGAGACAAACTGGTTCTGATATTCATTGCCTTTAAAAATGAAGAGCTTCTCACCTTCTGGTGGCCTAAGTAGTTGGTCTCATAATTCCTCACCAGTGGGTAGGCTGTCACTCCTGAGATCTTGCAGAAGCAGAAACTCCTGTGTGTTTGATAGGTGTGAGCTCCCACTGATTCAGAGGAGGAGGAAGTCTTTGGTGAGTGAGGAATTAAATGGAAACATTAGCCAAAACCCAGCTTACTTCAGATAAGCATTGGAATTCAGAACTTGGTCAAGGAGCCCTTGCAACTATAAATCCTGAATCCATCCTTTGAGTCAGAGGTTCCCAGCTGCTACAGGACTCAGACAGAGTTCCTGCCTCCAAAAAAGCTGAGCTCTAATATTAGCAGGAGTTGAGACCCAAACTCAGCCTCTTACAGAGCTGAGATAATTGCGTTTATTTCTGAGAGGGGCAGTGGCTCTGAACCATCCTATTTGTCCTGCAATGAAAACAGCTGAAGCAATTTCAGTGAGGCTTCTGCATAGAGCCACTTTGCCCAAATAGAAGGGGATGCACAGGCCAGGAAGGGCAGCAGGGTGTGCAGTCTGTACAGATCCACTACTATTTAGTACTGGAAACCCTTGAGAACTGTATTTCTTAGAATATTTCAAATTCTCAGTGCTTTTGCAGTTCAAATGTCATCAAAAGAGCCTCTGGCTCTGTCTGACTTCTTAAGAAAATGAAGCTTATGTCTTTGTGCTGGTCAGCAATCTGTCCTTGATAAGTTTGAACCTACTGGCTAATTTATCCAAATGGATAGATTATTCTCCTGTAAGTTTTACAAAGCAGGAATCAAGATTAAGGATTTTTTTTCCTCATTTCTCACAATATTATTGATGTGTATTGTAATTGACTTTCATAAGTTTTCTCTGAATTTTTTATTCTGTGATGTCTTTTTTTAATATATATACTATTAGTCTAAAATCATCATGCTTCTTGAACCAAAAATAATCTTTAAAAAACATGAAATTATATAATATGTGGAAGTCACACTTTCGATGTAATGATATGTATTTGTGAATAATAGCTCTGGTAGTACACTGATGGATGTAATAACACGAAATTATTGGTTGATATCAGTGTAATTCAGAGCAGAAAATAGCCTTTCATTGAGAAGGTATCTATAATATTTAGTTCTATTTGACACTGAGATGGTTAAATGTGCAACAGATTCACTCAGTGAAAATTGCTGACAGAAATTACAAAATGGGAAAATGGGAAAAAAACAATAGCAAAGGATTTGGAAGGATGAAGAAAATTACCCTTTTCTTATTACTACATTTTTTAGAAAACCCTCAAAACACAACCTGTTCTCTGCTCTACATCCATTAAAGAAAAAAGTAGTTCTATACATGTAAGGGAAAAAATAATCAAGAGGTTTTTTGAAGACTTAAAGAGTAAACTACTTTCGAAATGATAGTTGCATACTGAAGTTCTGTGTTATCTTCAGATAAATGCAAACAGCATCATCTTCAACCTATGTCTGCTTAGGCTGCCAATGAGCAGCTGGGATGCAAATATTGAGAGGTGGTGTAACACTGTTGAACAGAAAAAAACTCCTCTAAATAACTTCTCAGCTCTGCTACAATACCTACTTTACCACCAAGATAGCACTGAATCTTTAGATCAGTGAAGAAATTCACAGCCTTGATGGCAAATGGAATATCTCATTGCTTCTGGATGCTCAAATCTGTCAGTGTCTGTACTCTGATAGAAAGAAATTTGTGCCTTTCCTCCTCTGATTTAGCCACAGAAAGTCCTGCATTTTTGTTCTCCATGCTCAGTTTTGATAAATTTCTGTATTCAGGGTTAAAACACTGACCTCAAAAATCTAAAATTGTTTCCAATGCAGAAAAGACAGTAACAACAGTTGCTGGTGTCCCTTGGTGTTAGTGATCCCCTGGTAAATATTGAACACTGACATCTTCAAACATCTGCAGGGAATAATTTCTAGTTAGGTGGATGATGACACTCCTCCAATAAAGCTCTTGCTCTCAGCGTTGGAATTACTCCAGTGTAGGGGAGACGAATTTTTCTGGTCACTTATTTCCCAAGTCTAGAGTTCATTGCCATTGCTCATATTATATTGGAGGTTTTGTGTACATACTTGAGAAAGGTCTTAAACAATACATTCACTCTTGGTGTTGCCTGGGCAGTAGGAATAAACCTCACTCATTTTTCATGCAGATGGATATCACTGTGACTGCAGTGGTTTTTAATACCTGATTTTATTATTCATTGGTGAGCTGCTGAAAACTAACCTGGTTATACAACTTCTACTCAGAAATAGCAGATATGCTTTTCCCTGCTTCATTCATTATCTCTCAATAAGCTTAACAGTGAAGGGAGCCACTGCAACTCCAGATCCTTTGAAATTATAATGCAAAATCCACTTTTATTCACTGTTTTTCCTGAATAAGGAAAGGTAGCCATTCTGGATGGTTTGTTTTCTGTTAATTAAAATTTAAATGGGTCATCCTACCTCATCAATGGCATAAAAGAGAAATTTTAAATGGATGGTAGAATCCTTAGGATTTACTGTTTGTTCTCAAAATGAAATCTTGAGTAACAAAAATGCAATTATTTTATTTCCCAACTTCAATGTTTCAATACTCTCATTTATTTAATCCATATTAAATTTTCCTTAAAAATTCAAAGCTTTTTTCTCTGTCTGAAACCAGTAATTCCCTCTGTTGGTTTTTTTTTTCCCTAATAATTATTTTGAAATGCAGTTACAATCATGTGTCCAAAACTACACAATTACACATACCAGAGCACATGTTGTTGTGTGAGACAGCCAATGGTAATCCTGTCTTTTGTGTATCAATCTAAAGACATTAGAGGCAGTTTTTTATCAATGCTTATTGTTCTATTGAGTAAATTTTAGATGAGCTTCATTGAGAGTTTATCTGACTGTGAATCTCTGGTAAGGACTAGGCATAACCTAACAGCTACTGCAAATTGCATTAGTCCTTTGCAATTAACCAAACAACAAATAAATCAGTGGAAGAATTAGTACACTGAAGGGTTGCCTCAATAAAAATAAACTGTGTAGTCACAGAGATGGCCATTTATCAAGCTAAGCTAGAAAGGGCAGGCTTCAGACTACTGCTTTTGTCTGAGCAGTGAGATTTAAAATTCCTATGGAATAAAAAAAGACTAATAGCATTCTTGACAAGGAAAATTGAGGGAATGAGAACATCAATTGTAGGAATGAGTGATAAAATTACTTAATTGACACTAACATAAAGATAGATTTAGACAAAAAGTATGATGGGCAAGTGATGCATTAAGCCTTTCAGTATACAAAGAGGTTTTCTCTTGCATCTGACTATTGAGGATGAAGAAATCATTTTGCTCTGTAATTTGACAGGAAGGTGCAAGTACTGTGGAGAAAAATCAGAATAAAAACTGCAGGTTCAAATATATTGGTTCAAATCCTTTTTACTGGTACATGAAGAATAAAACTGTAGTCCAAGGTAAGAGAATTAACACATTTTTGTAACACTGCTTGAATGTAAAATTTGATGTCTCTTGATATAACTTCTGTGGTTTTAGTCAAATAACACAAAGAAAACATTTTGTCTCACAAAGACACTTCCGGTTTCAAAAATTACTTCGTGAGATTTAAGTGCTGAAAGATAGAAAATTTCAGCCAAAAGGCACTTTGATAAGGTAAAGAAAAGAAACACTTTGCAAAAATCATATTGTTATTTTCCAGATCTATTTGATCTGAACTGTGAGTATCATGCAATGGCTTAAAAAAATCCTCAGCAAAGGATAAAAAGTATCAAATCAAATCTGCAACTTTGAGCTTCCCATTTATGAACATCAGCATTTAAGGGTAGCATAAAATAAATTTCTCCAACCACTTTTTGATCAGAGACCCAAAGACAAGGCTAGACTGTTGTAACTCTACTGCACCTGACCAAAGGTGGTAGGAAATAGAAATACAAGACACAGCATCTGCTTCTTGCTTGGATTATGAATATTAGGCTACATTGAAGTAAAAAAAGTTTGCTTTTAAACAGATAAATGATAAGTGTATTGCTTTGTTCAACAGCTGCCTTGGCACCACAGTCAAGTTCACACATACACTGTGTAAAAGTTTATAGAGAATATTTAGCAGCTTCAGAAAAAGGAGCTGTAACTTATTCTATGCAACATCTGTGATGCTTTTCTTACTGAAAGATGAATTTGAGGGACTTGTAGTGAATAAACTAATTTCTTGTAGAGAAAATACAATTTGGCAGGGGGGGGGAAAGGAACTAATATTGAAATCTCTGCCTTGCAATTCAATCTTGCCCACCCCAATGCCAGCTGTAACAACAACTAAGATAAGCAAACTGGTGGAACTCCACTCGTTGTAAATTAACAGGCCAGGGTTAGTTTAATCCCTGGAGAGAACTAAATCCCTAACCTTTCACATATAACCTATTAAAAAAAAGTGCTATCTCAGGTACAAAGCAGCAAGGAAGTACAGTAAGAGTTTTGACAGCTCCTTTTGCTCTGATGCTTGAGCACAGGCCAGGAGTCAAAGGGATTTTCGGAGGCCGCGAGTGGCCTGGACCACAGGGAGCTGCCGGGACCGCAGAGCGGTGGGAAGGGCTCCGCGTTCCCATAAGCAAAGCCCAACACCGCGGTTCTCGTTCGTCAGCACCACACGCAGACATTTGTATTTAGCGCTGCTCCCGTACCGGAGATCACTTCAAAGTGATCCGTAAAGTGATCTGTATTCACTTTACGCCTTCTTTTTTCTCCCCATCACCCCCGAGTCCCTGTGCAGAGGGCGACAGGCGCAGGCCAGGCTGCCCAGCTCGGAGCTGCTCCCGCTGCCCAGCTCGGAGCTGCTCCCGCTGCCCAACTCAGAGCTGCTCCCGCTGCCCAGCTCGGAGCTGCTCCCGCTGCCCAGCTCGGAGCTGCTCCCGCTGCCCAACTCAGAGCTGCTCCCGCTGCCCAGCTCGGAGCTGCTCCCACTGCCCGGCTCGGAGTGGCCTCTCATTGCCCAGCTCGGGGCTGCTCCAACTGCCCAGCTCACAGCTCCTCTCATTGCCCAGCTCGGAGCTGCTCTCCCATCTCAGAGCTCCCCTCGCTGCCCAGCTCGGAGCTGCTCTCCCACCTCAGAGCTACTCCCACTGCCCACCTCAGAGCTGCTCCCACTGCCCAGCAGCTCACAGCTCCTCTCATTGCCCAGCTCGGGGCTGCTCCCACTGCCCAGCTCACAGCTCCTCTCATTGCCCAGCTCGGAGCTGCTCTCCCACCTCAGAGCTACTCCCACTGCCCACCTCAGAGCTGCTCCCACTGCCCAGCAGCTCACAGCTCCCCTCATTGCCCAACTCGGAGCTGCTCTCCCACCTCAGAGCTGCTCTCCCTGCCCAGCTCAGAGATGTTCTCCATGCTCAGCTCAGAGCTCCCCGCGCTGCCCACCAGCCTGCCCAAAGCCGCGCTAATCAGAGGTAATTGTCCGCGCAGTCAGCTCCCGGCAGGCTGCGTCGTGCTTGGAAGTACGTCTAATTGGATTGCTGTAATTTCTGCCCTTCCTACCGCGGTGGGTGGCTGGGGGCGATGGCCCGGGGAGGCAGAGGAGGGGGTGGGCGGCTCCGGCTGCCCCCGGCACTGCCGCAGCCCATAAAGCGCGGCGGGAGCGCGGCGGGGCCGCAGCTCCGCGCCCGCCTGTGGCCATGCAGTGAGCGCCCGCCGTGGGACACGCCAGGGGAAACTGCGAGGGACACGCCGCGCCCCAGCTCAAGGTACTGCCCTGCCGTGCCCTGCCCTGCCCTGCCCTGCCCTGCCCTGCCGTGCCCTGCCCGCCCCTCTCCCGCGGGAGTTGGGGCGCCGAGCGGCGGTAACGCGGCCCGCACCGCACGTCCCACCCGCGGCGGGGGCTCCTGTGGCCCAGGGAAGGCAGGGCACAATTACCTTGTGCGGTTTCTTTCCAGATGCAGAGGTGCACCAGTTTGCTGTTTGTGTCTTTAATCCTTGGTGCCACCCTCTCGGAAACATTTGGGCTGGTTTTCTCAGTGAGTATCCGCGTCTCAGCTGGCAAAGTGACCATACACTTCGGAGGGGTATGCGCTGTACTTAGACATAGCGGTTGCAAAAGATGCAGTGTGCAAAGCCATTTTTGGCTATAAACAGGTTTGTTTTTTAGTATTTTAAAAATTCTTAGCTAAAACCCATCTCCCTTGTAACAAACACTGTAACTAAAGGGGTGTCCAGTTTGGAGACCAAAATTGAATGGATGTCCCATCTGATTCAGAAAAGATGGTTGTACATATGGACTTCTTTTACAAACAGGCTGTCGTGTAAGTCTAAGCATTAAAAGAAAACATTGCTGTTTGTTAAGGTGGCTATCAGGTAGTAAGATAAAGTTCAAGTATGAAGGCAAAATTTCTGCCTCTGAAGTATGTTTTGCAGTTCCACTTACATAGTGTGAAATCTTCATAGTGACTTCATATTGGGATAGGGACATGGACGTCAATAGCAGAACTATAGACTTAGATGGGGAGGGAGCAAGAGTTCACCATTAACATTTGCTTCAACTTGATTGGCTTTTTTGGCTGGTTGGGTGGCTTCTTAAAATTTTTCTTGATTTTGAGCCTTCAGGAAACTCTGCTAAGAGAATGGCCTTTTGAGTGCAAGCACTACGTAGGTCATGCAGTAACATGCTTGTGGGGTTTTTTTCTTTAAGGCAAAAGAAAAAAGGGGCTGGACTTTGAACAGTGCTGGTTACTTACTTGGGCCACGTAAGTGAGACTTTTCTTTTCTTTACATCAAAATGCAAAAGTTGTGGGGTTTTAATTTTTTCTTATAAATCAGCTTACTGTAGTGTGCTGTTAATTTTGCTGAGTACAGCAATTTTGCCTAAACCTTCAAGGCTGAAGAAACTCATTTGGGAAAATATTTGTTTAGCTCTTTGTTATAAATCTGTTATAGAACTGAGTTGCTTAAACAGCAGTTGTCCTTTTCTACAGCAGAGTTGTGATGTGAGACTTCATGTCCAGAAACACCTCTGCTCGCTCTTTGTGCTTTTGGACTGTAATTCTCATGTGACAAATTCTTCGCTAACAGAAGTGTTACAAAATCTTATGTCATCTTAGATGTCAAGGGAAGAATGACAAAATGTGACATTTAGCCCTTCTCTATGTATTCCAGGTTTCACCTTTAAATGTTTTTGAAAATTGTTTCACTACTTTGCTTCAGTATACTACGTTTTTTAAAATTAAACCACAGTAAATTAAAACAAAAACAAGCAAACATGACTGAAAAATCGGTATACAAAGTGTTCAAAATACAGGAAAGCTAGTTTGCAAAGGTGGAGAATAACAAATGTAAATTGTAAGAAAAGTAATGAAGGGCTTAACTGTCTCAAATATTTGTCCTTTGGCTGTTAATTCTTATTAATATAATAACACTCATTACCAATGTT
>VWZG01001516.1:408820-456958 GCA_013396735.1 Grallaria varia
TAGCTAACCCTAAGGATACTTAAAAAAAAAAAAAAGAGGAGGGAAAAAAAAAAAAAAAGGCTTAATGCATCTTAAATATATTAACTGTCTGGAAGTATATTTACCCTGAAGCAGATCTGAGCAAATTGGAAGAACTACTGTGGGGAATTGTACTTGTCATAGTGCCATTTATCTAAGACTGGATAATAGGAATCATCCTTTGTTGCAGGTCGTATTGATCAGCTTTTACTGATAAAGGAAATGCCCATTGCAAGGGGGAGAGAAGAGGCACCAGGGGCATGTAAGATAGCTTCTGAAGGTTATTCATGTGAACTATCTGCAGTTTTCTTTTAGGCAAACTCAATCAGCAACATTTTCTTAAAAACAGAGGAGAGAGTAGGAAAAACAACTTCCCAGTTTACATACAGATATAAAGACTTATCTTTTCTTTACATCTTCTAAATTCAGTAATAGCTTCAGCAAGTATGTAGTACAGGTCTGGGTCTGTAAATAAGATAAATTATAAGCACAAATTTAGAAGAAAGGTTATTTTATTTAATGACACGTTAACTGATTCTTTGTAATTTTTGTACATCAAAACTGCCCATCACAATGTTTTCATTGAAATCCATGAAAAGTAAGCAATACAATAAAGGTTGTTGTTAAGTCAATTAACACCTCTGATTTTTAATTTATTTCTCAGATGCAGTAGATAACCACAGATCTTTTAATGACAAGCATGGTTTCACTGGTAAACGTGAAATACAGCCTGATGAGGATATTAAAGCAGGTAATGAAAATCTGAAAGTCGGTATTGTTGATTTTTTTCTTTAATGTTTAATTGAGTTGACTGACTACCTAGGTACAGGACTATTCCTGCACTTTAACAGAAATCCTAATAAACATGTGAGAAGAAGAAACATGACATTTGGCCATTTGGTGTGTTCTTTGTATGGTCATAGTTTAAAACATCTAAGTGCCTAGGAAAACATACCATAATTTTGTTGCTTTAAAAGTATGATAGATCATATTGCACTGAAAAAACTATTTTACTTTCATATGTTCAAGTATGTATTTTGAGTGTCACCCTAGACACTTAAGAGTTAATTTTTTTGGCAGAGAAGTGAGTCCGTCAAGGCATCTTCAGTAGTAAAAGATATAAAGCCTCAATATTTTAAGCAAGGTGGATTATCAAGGTGGACGTCAAAACAACATGATGTTTTGATGTTGCATGTGTCAGAATTTAGTAAATGGTGATGGAAAAAATGCAGCCTTGTTCTAGTTTCGTCATCTAAAGTCAGGCCTCTAAAATATGCCCACATTCCCTTTGTGAATAGAAGGGACAATTTTTAGGCTTCACTTTGAACACCTATTTCAGGATAAGATACAGAAAATTGTAGAAGAACCTGTTTCTTTCTCCTGAGTTGAAACTAAACCTGCTGTACCTCTAAAGTGAGCTGGGATGAATCTTGTCTTTAGACTGTTGAAGAGTGACCCCAGTACTTACTGGAGTGCTATCACTTCTGTCACTTCTCTGGCAGGGGAAGACAAAGCTTTGGTAGGCTGTTTTAAATACTCCCAGCGCAACGCAAATGTAGTTAACACTAAATAAGTTCATAAGTATAGGAAATGTGCTTAATTACAGTCTCATGGACATACTTTGTAAAGAGAAGAGTAACATTAATCCCTTCCTTGGTTGTCAACCCTCTCTTACTGTTTGTAGTCACATAGTAGGGTTGTGTGTGGTGTTTTATTGGTGCTGTGTTTGGTGGGTTTTTTTGTTTTGTTTGTTTGTTTGTTTCTTGGTGGTTGTTGTTGCTTTGATCTCTTTTGTCTGTTTGTTTTTAATGGGGGAAAAAATAAAAAAGGTAGAACCTACCTTCTCAAACTCTGATGTAAAAATGTTACCAGTCAGAAACAATGTGAAAGGAAGGCATTTGTAATTTAAGAGTGGAGTTTGGATTGCAATATGTTGCCATTTTTGGATATATCAGATCCTTTACAGGAATATGAAGTTTTAAATTGGTGGAATTTTTTTTTTTTTTTGCTGGGTACTATTGTGCCTCCATAATTACAGGTACATCTAACCAAGCTTGTCTGGATGAGGCTTGTAAATGATATTGCTGCCTCTCTTAGGAACCTCATGCTCTGCTCCTATCAGAAGTTTTCTTTGAAACTGAAGTTTATTACAGAGTTCCTACCCAAAGGAGATTTAAATACAGAAAAATAATGCATAAGGTAGTCAGAATCTTACTTCAATTGAAAATGAAGGATTTTTTTTTAGTTAATTTCTTCTGATTATTTATGTGGGCACCTTAAAATGGCAATATACACGCATTATTACTGCAAAAGAATTCATGCAAAAAACTATGGTCTAGCCTTGAAGGAATGCTGCAAAATTCATAAGCTCTCCAGATAACTTGGAAGAACTTGCAAACTGTATTAGGGACTTAACACTAGGTCCAGAAAAAGTAAAAAAAAACCTTCGAAATAACCATCTATAAGCACAGTTATTTAAATCTTCAAATTATAAGATAATTTTTTTTTACTAAAGTCTTCCAGATAATTCTATACAGAATTAAGGTCAATAGCAGAGTATATAGAAATACACATGTACAATATGCCCAAGTCAGTGAGGAAAAATATTTATCTAATAAATATCACATTGGTAACAAAATTTGTGTCAAAAAGTGGCTAATATAATAATCATAACAAAAATCTCTAAGAGGTTAGGTGGGAATAAAAGTTAGGGATAATTCAAATAATACAAGTATTAATAATGTAAATAACAGCAACAAAGTCTTTGTGTCCATACAAAGACTGGAAGATGAGACTTGTAGTGCATTGAATACATTCTTAAATACTCATTCTCAAATTCTCATTAAGAATACTCTTAAATTCTCATTCTTTGTGTCCCTTTCAACTTTCATCAGTGTTTTTTACTTTGTGCTACAGAGCTCGGCCTGCCTTTCTATCCTGTATGACACTGCTGTCAGTGATGTGAGAATGGGCTGTAGGTATCGGCACCCATCTCTATGCAGAGCATTAAAAATCTTGGGGCAGTTACTTGCCATTTGTTCTCTAGTACAGAACAATTCTCCACCCTGCTGAAAAACAGCAAGATGTCCTCCCTGCCCTCCTCCCTCCACCCTGTTTTTTTCCTTTTTTTTTTCCATTAACAGATAAAGCAAGCATCCTTTTCAGCCTCCCAAAGTGCAATAACAAGCTCACAGGGCTCCATCAAGCCATTAAAATATCATCAAAAGGCCTATTTTCACTAGATCAAAGATGAATATATTGGATTAGATACTAACAAAAAACCCTGTAACTTTCTGGGCTTCTAAAAGATCACCCAGGCCTAGCTTTTGGGCTACAAATCACTTCTGTATCACCCCAGAGGCTTATTTGGAACGAAGTCAGGCTACATGAAGTATTTTTATCTGCTTTGCAAAGGTGATGAGTTTGTCAGTTAAATTTAACCAGGTCCCTTCAGTCTCAGGTCAGTGGACACAAAGGAGAGAGTTGAGAACCCTCTTCTGTGACAGAACTCCGAAGTCTGACCATTAAGATGCAGCAATGGCATACAAAGCTGGGCAATTTTGATTCTGAGAATTGTAGCTGCCACCTTTAAATTGGCTTCGCTCTTCCCTGAAATGAGGTTTTCCATTTAGGGTTTTAAGGAAAAAGGAATTTTAGACAGCTTTTTTTTTTTCAAAGTACTCATAAACTTGGCCATGATGTCACATAAAATGTATCTTTATACTATATTAACATTAAGTAACAGCCAACTTGTTTTATAGGGAGTCTTGGAAGACCACTGTCCGATGAAAACATTATGCGCACAGTAGTTGAATTTTTGACTTACTTGCATCTTAAAGGTTAGTGAATGCTTTTTAATCTTTCACGGTTTCTGGTCCTGAGAAGACAAGACTGTTATCCCTGAGTGTGCATGCATTTCTGCTGCAGATCTGAGTGTGCAGGATTCTGAACAGCACCCTAGGAGCACACACACACAGAGTGCAGATTGTCCTGCAGAACCACAGGTCAAAGAGCATCTGATGCAGCAGAGTTCTGATGCCATTTGATCGCTTGTTAGTGGCACAAGAAATACAGCTCCCTTTCTGCATGTATCCCTCAATAAAGCTGCATCACAAAATTGCAACACCATAAAGCTGAATGTTGGCAAACAGCTCAAAATGCTGCCAAACCTCTCTAGTGTCAAAATTGTGGCAAGAATTGTAATACTGAGCTTACAGGTGATTCTATAAGAATGGTAACTTTATTATAGAATTCAATGTAGAGGAAATTTGTCTGTTTCTGAATTTTCATTTGTTTTCCTTTTAAAAAACCCCAAGTAAACAAATTTTTTAGCTTTAAAAATCTCTACAAGACTTCTCATTTTTCTTACAATATGTATAAAAATATGATACATAGTTGCAAGGAAAACGGATAGAAAAAATTATTCTACTGAAAATGCTTGAAGATTTTTCTGTCTCAGAAAGTAGACAATTCAATAAATCAGAAACTTCTTACCTTTAGGGCACAACAAATTATAAGCAATTTTGTAGCAAGTGTATGTTGTGGAACTGTGTGTTATGTATGTATTTTACTTTCATTATTAAAAGATATTTTCAAGAGATCTGTTCATTTTCTGCATGTCTAGGATGAGGTTTTTGGCATAGTTTTCTCAATTATTTGTATCCACCCAAGTAAATTAATTCTCATTACTGAAAGTATGAACCCAGTATTTTTTGCATCAAATTTGTGTTGGAAACAAAACCTCTTTACAGTTAATAAAGAGGGCCTGAAATAATTAGAATAGGTATTTTAAGTAGATTATTAACATGTACAGTTACGGTGGACAATGTAGGAGCTTGTTTGTGTGCCACTGTGAAGAAAAAGTCCTAAACACTCCTTTACCCTGCTGTGTGAACTTAGGAAGTAAAATCAATATGTGGACACAACAAAAAGGGTGTG
The DNA here is from genome assembly GCA_013396735.1 of Grallaria varia. Taxonomy (NCBI): domain Eukaryota; kingdom Metazoa; phylum Chordata; class Aves; order Passeriformes; family Formicariidae; genus Grallaria; species Grallaria varia. Next base: position 413,777 of record VWZG01001516.1, read on the forward strand.
AGAAACAGGCTGAGCTCAAGCACGTGCTCTCTGCAGAGGCAAAAAGCTGCTAAGTTGGACAAGAAAATAAAATGCCTCTCACAGAAACACAAATTACTTCTAACTTGGAAGGAATGAGCCAACAGGGTTCCCTGTCTAGAATAATGATGACAAACACCTGTTTTTATTCAGAAATGATGGTGATATTATGTCCTTACTAAAAAAAAAAGGAATCCTCAGATCATATAAAATGGCTTTTCCTTGAGATAGTTCTTTTATTTCCAGGTTTCAGAATATGCAGAATGTTATCACACTATATAGACAATATTAACAATATTTATTGGCAAGGCTTAGTACAAACTCATACAAAATCAGAACTGTAGATTTGGCAGGTGAAATGTATTTTTTTAATGGTAGAGCTGCTTTAACTTTTTTGCTTAAATGAAACTTTCTGACATTAAGTATATTGGTTTAGATATGTTTCTTGGTGGGGGAAAACTTCCATTCATGTGATTCTGATTGAGACAGACATACTCAGAGCCAGATTAGACATAAATTTTAATCTGCAAGATAAAGACAATTTTTTAACTGCTAAGAAGTATCTTGGCGATAACTAAAAGTGGCCTTTGGCTGTTTCTCTTGAAAATTGTTCCCTCCAGCTTTAAATGCCTCCATACAGAGCAGTCTGTAGGATGGCAGCCATAATTAGATAATGCTAAATATTTTGAGATGCTGGGATCTGGCAACATCAGTTGACATAAAAAAATGTATGCAATTTAATCGTTGTTCTGTTCCTGCTGTTTCTAGAACAGGTGAAACTATAGCAGGAAGATATTACCAACATTCAAAAAAACCCCCCCAAACCAAGAGTTTATGAATTAAAATATGAAAAGTTCAAAGATTTTCCTTTTATAGTTGAGAGCACAAAAGTGTAATAAAAACATACGCTACTGAAACTGAATTTCTTTATTAATTGCTAAGATAAATACATGTGTTAATTAATATTTTTTTTCTTTTTTTTTGCAGAGTTGGGAGCACTTGACAAGCTACCTACACCAGAGGAAACAAGCCAGTCTTGAAGAATGCATTTTTGTTTTGTTGTAGTGTAGATTTAGACTGAATTCTAAACAAAAGATCCAAATGAGCTGAAGTTAAGCAGTATTGTTTGCATTTATCTGATAAATGGTAAATGGCATTCTCCCCCCTGGTTTTTTTGTTGATTTTTTTTTTTTTTTGCCTTTTTTTCTCCCCCCTCTCCTGCAATATTGTAGTGTATAATTTTGTCTTGGTAAAAATTCTCTGTAAGTAAATGGTAAAATAAAAGTAAGAGCAACTAAACTGCTTCATTTTAAAATTAAGTATGTGCCAGCACACAGTATTCCACATATATACCATATACATAACACTGGGTCTGTACTCCTTAATGAAGAAATGCTCCTGTCTGCTCCAAGATTAAAAAATGACTTTATGAGATGCTTTAGTCTGAGTCTAGCAATGCACTTGAATCCAGGCTTAATCCATAGAAAAGAGTTTTGATGTACTGGACCAGAATGCTAGGCCTGTACACAATAAATGTCATATCAAGACTGAGGAGTGGTTTGAGAGGATACAGAACCATAGAAAGGTTTCTCAAATTCAGATGACTTCCACTCTCTGCACAATGCAGTGAAATATCATCCCTTCAAAATGCTGACATGCACTAGGAGGCACAGACTGACAGAAATTTTGCAGACCTCTATTGTCTAATCTGTTTTTCACTTTTAGCGCTGCAGAATACATTCTAAATGCCAAGCCACTAGAGACTAGTTTGAACCCACATGGCCACCCCCCCTTATCAGCCTGGCTTTGCTCTTCCTCTGATAATCACTCAGCCTCCCATCTCATATCTGATGGTCACTTTCCAAGAGTGCACAGTACACTTTTCATCAGATCCTTTGAGCTTCTAAGCAAGCCTTTCCCACAATGTTTTACTGGATTATTTTTTTGTTTTGAAATGAGTAATTAGAAAAAAGTATGCAATGCTAGTGTACATGCTGCTAGTTCAACATTTTTTGGTAAATCTATGGGCTTGCAAGTATGTCAGATAAAGGATAGAGTGAAATTTAACCTCTGTACATTAATATAGTTCAGGAAGTCCAAACTATTTTTCACTAATAATGTCCACAGTTCCCACCATAGCCTGGAAGCAGAGTTTGGTAAAATCAAGAGGCATTATTTTCATTGACTTTCATGGTTTATTGACTATGAAACAATATCCATCTGAAGAATTCAATAACAAGCCATCTTTTTACAGCACCTCAATCTATGATCAAATAAAAGGAACATCATATTAACATTGAATCTATCTTCTTTTGAAATAGGATCAGGAATTAAAAATAATAGGATAAAATTAGAAACCCGTTCTAACTTTAATCAAATTAGCATACTGTCAGCTCATTAGAGTTGGAATGGTCCTGTTAGAATGTTTATTTGAAATTTTGAAATTTGAGATTTTTTGAAAGAATGAAAAACTCATGGGATCAGGAAGGTTTACAGCACTGTCTAAGCAGGGAGGAACAAAAGTTTTTGCATTATTCTGCACTGTTACATGAAAATATTATAGAAATCAGATTAGTATAATCCAATTACCAAAAACAGTCTGTGTACTTTCACTTAGTAATTTCTGTATTGAAACACATATTGGTAATATTCCAAAATAAAGAGACAGGTAAAAATATCAGCTTGTTTTGTCACCCTCTAATGTCTCTTATATTTTCAAAAACAAAGGGGAAAAAACCAATAAAAGGGCATTCTTTTGGATCAATTTCACAATTTCAGGAACATTGTTATTTTGTTAACACTCATTTTATTTAAAGTATGTCTTACATAATTTCATCTCAGACATAAGTTCTGCAAAAATTTGGAATGACATCTCCATAATCAACCTCTCTGACAAACACGTGACAAAAAATGACCCTGAAACCACAATTTGGGGGCAATCAGTTTCAACAGGGCAAATAGACAGTAAAAAGATGTGACGAATTTCAGTAAAAAATAATAATACAAAAACTCCTTACCATTGCCATCTCATTGTATCATTTATTTGCTCATTTGCATGTATTACATTAGTTTTCTGCAGGATTAGCTCAAACACAAACTTGCACTAAAGACAAAAGCCAAATAAATAAAAAAAAAAACAAAAATAAAAACTTTGTTGTAATGGTTACCAGTGATATGAAATTACCCATCATGCAAATTTAGCTCTGACAATGAACAGAAGGCTTTCATGATGCTGAGTGACTGGACAATAAAATGGAAGATGAGATTAAATGCTGATGCAAGAAAATTATATACGCAGAGAAAAACAATTCTAATTTTATATACGCATACTGATGTTCTAAATTATGTCTGGAAACAGACCCATTGTACACAGTCCTCTAAAAATGCTATTTTAAACCTCAGCAGTGGTTAGAAAGGCAAAGGGAATGTTAGGAATCATAATGAAATGATACCATTCTCAACTTTGACACCAGCAGCCATTCTGGACAGCTCACTACAAATCAAAAAACACTGTAGAACCAGAAAAACTATAGAGAAAGGTGGCAAATATTTTGACAATAATTTTCATACTCGGAGAGACTAAATAGATGGGAAATGAGAGTATTTAATGTTGTGCTAAAAGTGCTTAGCAAATTCACTTAGCCTCGTAAGCTAAGATTTAATGAATAAATTATAAATTATGATAAAATGATCAAGCAACTTTTAACTCCCACACCCAGAAAAAAATAAGGCCTTTTCTATCCATCTCATGATGAAATTGTGGCACTGATAGGCACAGGACTTGGTGGAGGCCATAGGTTCTGAAAAGAACAGTTACATTCATGGAAGAAAAGTCCTCCAAGATCCAAATGAAACCACTACTCAAAAAGCCTGATTCAATTGTTTCTTAGAACAAATTATGGTCACTTGTGCGGAGATATAAAACAAGCCTTAGAACCTGATCCAGGGATTAATTAAACAGGGCTTCTTCAGCTGCACAGCATTTGATACCAGGTCACAAAAGAAACTTGGAAATCACATATTTTTGGCTAAAAATTCTGCAGAAATACTGAATTCTGAATACTACCTATAATAAAGGAAAATGAAGTATATTTTTATATAGTGTTTCGCCTGTCAGGCGGTCTCATTAAAACTTGTTCAGATGCAAATTAGATCAGCATAAAAGAGGGAATTTCTGGTGGCACAGCTGGCATGGAACAGTCTACTCGGATCAGGAAGTCACTAGGCAGCTCCCAGCATACATGTCTGTTCCCACCTGTCTACTCATGTAAAGGTCAGACGGCAACATCAGCACAGAAAAACAGAGAGGACTCGGACTACTGAGGGTGTTTGAGGGGAGTCGACACTGGGATAAATGACATAGTCCTGCTTTCATGTTTAATGTGACCACGGGTCAAACGGCAGCCCTTTTTGCCAGGCTATACACTAACTTCCGAATGTCATAGAGCAGTTTGGTGGGAGCCAGTCTACAAACGATTCTGACATACTCTTAGTTGTTCTTTCGTATTTCAAAAGAGATGAGGAGATACGATATGAGATAGTGTGTGTAAAGACACATTAATAACTGCCAGGAAAAATGGCAAAAATGTTTTTACGCTATTTCAGAATGCGTGGCACAAATTGGCCGCAGCTTAGAAATGGGCACCAGGAAGTACTTTGCAATTTGTTCAGAATGTAAATTACCTCCGGAGATTTCTAGGGCAGATATGAGTGTTAAAAGCAAGATTAGAGAGGAGTGTTTTTAGCAGAATGAGTGATTTTTTTCACCATTGTGTGGTATTTCTGTCACCATTTTGCGTTCTATCACTTATTTTTAAATAAATGCAAATAATAATTCTGACACTTAATTTTGTGAGGACTGGGCATCACCCAGCCATAGAAAGCTGCTACTCATGGATCACTCCACTACTCAGATTCAGTAGCTGGGTATGCAAATGTCATTTTGTTAAGATTTTTAATTCCTCAGAGCACTGGACATTCGTCAGTACATGTGCCACACTCAGAACTTTCCAGACATGAGCTTTAAAAAGTAGTCAGAGTAGAACTGCAGATTAGAATTATTTTATCTCCTTGCTTGTAAAGCACTACACTGTTCTCAAAAACTTTATCAAATTCCCTTGAGATTCAAGTCATGCATTTCTAATTTAATTGACCTCCCTGACTTCCTGCTAATTAAGTATTATATAAATCGCACAGCCTGAGTGCTGGGGGACATGAGCCTCATACAGAATGCCTGTCTGAAGGGAAATTCTAAAATAACTGTTACCATTCAGATTGCACTTTTATTTTTTACAGTTTCTAATATAAATGTTGACTATGTATCGCTCACAAACACCTAATTAATTCACAATGAATTGCTTCTAGAATTTCCCCTTCCAAATGTTCATGAGATAATATACTTCCTTGAAATTATTCTGTTCCTTTAAAAATCATTCTGCGAGAAAACAATTCATCAGATTTATGAACATTATGACTACCATTTATATTTATCAATATCACAGGTAGCATTTCTTCATGAGCCTTAAAACTGAGGCTCCGATTATTTACATCAAGCTGAGTTCCTCTGTTATCTTTGCTTACTCTTTATGCGGATGACAGTGTCCTACACTCACAGACACTCCGGGTGCTGGAACTGAAGAGGGCAGCTCTGCGAAGGGAAGATCTGAACCTGCTCTGCTACCCAGAGCGTTGAGAACTGGCTTTGACTCCAGAGGAACCTTTTAAATGAGGCATTTGGATTTCCTTCTACAAATCAAGCGGGATGAACCCAGGCCCTACAACTTAGAGAACCAGTAGAAGCAGACAGGAAAAATAACCATGTTTTTACGGCTAAATGTTACATTTTTGTACCACTTTTCAAAACACAGTTTCACAAGTTGTGCCTGCTTGGTTTTCACACTGGTTACCTACTTAGTCAGAGTTTTAAAATACAGTTTATCAAATACAACATATGAGAGTCAAGTCCTGACCTGTGAAACTAAGTGTAGTTGTCCTGTTGACCTTGAAAGTCCATTTTTTTTTTTTGTATCCGTTAAGATCTGACCTTATCCCATGGAACAATGTTATTAAAATAAATTAATTTCAACAAACTTCAGGTCTTACGCAAAAAAATAATTCCAGAAATAACAGCTGTAGGTACCCTTAATTCATAAACAAAGCACACTGCTTATCAATTCCTTCTGTCACTTTGTGCCTTCAGAACCATCTACTAATTCTAGCCATTAAAGAAATGACACTCTGTGTATTATTTAGAAGCATCCCCACACCTGTGAAATTTTAGTTCATTTTGTGTAGTTCAAACTATGTAGCACCTTTTTCTCCAAAATATTTAAATTTTCTTGGCTTTTTAGTTCATTTTTGTATGAATTCCTTTTACAGTGTGCATTAGAGACAGTATTTAATTGTTCACCACAGCCCTCAAACATCTGTTCAATTAGACATAATAGTTTTGTTGGGTAAATCATTATTTGATATTCTTGTCCCCACCCTTGCTATCTAGTAGCATAAAACACCGTAATTACCAATAATTAATATTTGTGACAGTGCCGCTAAATCAGATTATTTAACCAGATAAAGGGAAGATGTAACCTGGTTTTTCCTTCTATCATCTGTAGTAGTTATTAAGCATAAGCATTATTCTTTGCCTCTCTCAGACAGAAAAGATGCTTTCCTTTGTGGGGAAAAATTTCCTAATATTTTTTACCACATTACCTTTTGTGAGCTCGTAGTGGAATCACATGTGTTGGCAGACTTGACATATATTTTTCAGAAGAAACAAAGCAATAAAGGATTTTAATCCCTTATTTTGAAAAGTGATCTGAAAACATGATTTTGGAGGCTTTAATTGGTTTTGAGATGCAGAAACACACTTGACTGGATTTATGGGACGATGCAAAGAAGTTGGGTGTTGATTACCAACAAGATTTGAAAATTTAATTATTCATATGCTGTATGAACCATTGTTAAAGCAAGAACTTATGTGCTCTTATAAATCCAACTTTATACAAATATCAGTCTTAGGATGCCAGAAAAAATTCCCTCTTTTAGATGAAAGTCTGGAGAACACTATTGCGCTCTCAAAGTTTTGTCTTTGTTACTGTTGGCTTACATATTTCTCAGCACAAACATGAGGTTAGCCAGCAATTAAAATGAATCCACCAATATCTCAAGGCCAAAAAAAACCTGCTCGGAAAATGTCAGGCTAAGTCCATAGCTAAATAATTACAGTTCTGGGCCAGTGGGTAACCTGGGCCATGCAGCTCAGAACACCCCGCGCTGGCAAAGGCAGAAGCTTGACTGGATGATACAGACATCACCTAAAATTCCTCCGAAATGGTATAAGACTTTGGCACCATAATGCTTAAAGCCGTGCTAGGAATTGAGACTTGCATCACCACCTGAAAACCTTACTTTTATGCTATCCAATCTGGGAAAATGCTTGCAGAACCTTCAATTCAGGATTAATAAATCCTAAAATCGCATAAAAACCTAAACCTGTGGCTTGCAGCAGGAGGGACCTTCCTTTAGAAGAAGGAAAGGATAAACAAAGAGATGAACACTGAATATACAAATACGTTCTGACAAAAGCCAGAAAGCCCAGTATGCACAATCTTTCTTCATTACCTGGTATTATGGCACTTCCCTTCTGAGCTCCCTAGTGCCATTTCCCAGCAAAATCACAACCACAGGGGACAGATGCTTTATATACCTAGGCTCATTTTCTGTTCAGTTGTGTCAGATATGAAGCAATATTAGCAATTGGGATGGTAATTCAGTCATCAGTTGCAAAAACACCTGAATAGCATTGCAGTGGACAGAACTTTGCCAGATGCCTCCATGGTTTTTGTTGACTTCTCAGATTTAGAAATAAGAATTGTAAAGGAGCTTGCTGGAATAGAATCACATTCTTGGTAGTGTACTGCTGCTAAGTTAGAATGTCAAAGGCAGAATGGTGCAATGAAATAATTTGTTGATTTCTGGGAAACAACATGGATTTTCGCCAGATTGAAGTCATCCCTAAAAGGTAAGAGCAGATGTTTGTTAAACAGGATTACTTCATGTTGTTACCTGGATTATGTGTTTCTTTGGGCTTTTATTCTCTACAGAGGCAAGCCCCATTAGCTGAAACTGGAAGCTACGCTGTGCTGCCAGGATTTTGGGAAGCAACAGAAGCACATGGCTATGCCTATGGTTTCTGGTTTTTTTTTATTTTTTTATTTTTCAATGTCAAAGCTAGATATAGTCTTTAAATGAAAGTATTTGGAAGTAAGTGTATATCAGTAGGGACTTAGGCTTGCTTGGAGAGAGATACATAGTGCAGTTACTGAAGTGGTGTTTAGAGATCATTTTGATGGTGATTTCTAATACAACAAGAAGTTGGCTTCTGGAGCTCTCTCTCATGGCTTGGGTAGCTGTAGCTTTATTAATTTATACATGGAAAGAGACAGAAGAAATCTATGGAAAAAATCTAAACAAAACTTGATTTATTCAGAAGCCAATCCATGCATGACTAGAAATTACTCTATCATCATATCCTTTCCTAACATGAATAAATAAACAATCAAACCAACCAAGCTATCAAGGAAATTCCTGGAATTCCTCACAGAGGGGCTTCTTCTCTCAGTTGTCAGTTCAATAATTCTTCTCCTCATAAATATTTTGGACAGGAAAAAGATGCAACAGGTCATGTACATTATTCCCTAGTTCATGGCAAGGTCAGGTGCTCATAAACCATGTTCAAAGAGCACTTGTTTTTAATACCTGCAGTGTTAAAGACTCCACAACCCCTCCAAGAAACTAGACAGTGGTTCACTGTCCTTTACAATTAGAAAGCATTTCCTGATGCAGAGCTGAATTTTCCTTCCTGCTTTTTCTACCAAGCACCTGTTTTATTGATCATGGACATGGGAATAATTTTCCCCTTTACTGTTACTAAACCAGTAAGTTTCGGGAGAGTTACTCTCTCCTCTCTCACAACCCTTTTAGATTTCTTTTTCTAAAGGTAAAGAACCACAATTTGCTAAACTTTGGGGAAAACATAGTAAAGGTATTCAGAAAAAAAGGTTTGGAGGATCAGGGTTTGCAGCTTTTTTTTTTTTTTCCCTTTCTTTTGAATAAATAATTTTGATTTTAAACCAATATGCAAAACATGTTAGCGCTGTTTATTCTTAATGTTTTAGTTGTCTAATTTTTGTGCAGGTGAAAGCAAAGGATAAAGCAGAGATGGCAGACAATTTAGATGGCTGCAATGCACTCCAGCACTATTCTTCTGAGCGTAATAGGTGGCCTAAATAGCCACAAGGTGGTAATAGTGCTCTTCTTGGAAAAGCTCATGCACGTTTAGCAGAACAGGTTTAGCTCTATACAGATGTCTGATTTACTAAGAATTGTAATTACATAGAACAGTAATGCCTTTAGAAACAACGAAGTGTAAACTAATAGAACGCAGTGTGCTGGCTAACAGAGAGAAATGCAGTGGCTCAGTGACACAAACCTACTGCGAACTGCAATTAAAAAAATGTCCCTGTGTTAGTATGGCAAAAAATAAGAACATCATTGGAGTAAAGTCAGGTAATAAAACCCACAAGAGTTATGCAGTGGTTGTCTGGGTACTTCACCGATGTTTTAGTGAGAAATAATGGGGGAGAAAAGACAATTTTTGTATTATAAATAGGGATGATTATAGGAGTGCTGATTTGAGCTGAGGTAGACTTAGTTTTCTTCACAGTGGCTGGTATGGGGCTGTGTTTTGGATTTGTGCTGGACACAGGGTTGATAATATAGAGATGTTTTTGTTATTGCTGAGCAGCGCTTACACAGAGCCAAGGCCTTTTCTGCTTCTGCCACACTGGTGAGGAAGTTGGAGGTGCCTGCTAAATTGAGAGGAGACATAGCCAGGACAGGTGACCCAAACTGACCAAAGGGATATTGCAAACCATATGACATCATGCTCAGCATATAAAGTGGGGGGGAAGAAGCAGGAAAGGGGGGATATTTGGAGTGACAGTGTTTGTTTTCCCAAATAACTCTTACATGTGATGAGTCCCTGCTCGCCTGGAGATGGATAAACACCTGCCTGCCCCTGGGAAGCAGTGAATTAATTTCTTCTTTTCTTTGCTTGTGTGTGCAGCTTTTGCTTTCCTTATTAAACTGTCTTAACTCATGGGTTGAAATTTTCTCACTTTTACCCTTCTGATTCTCTCTGCAATCCCACTGGTGGGGGAGTGATGTATCTGCTGGGTGAGACTTGGTGGCTGGCTGGGACTAAACCACATCAACAGTCCCTTCTTTGGAAAACAATTTTGTTGAGAAATAATAGGGCAGCTCCTGAAGTATATCTTTCTGTTAGTGATGGTCTCATGTTGAAAAGAAAATTTTTTGTATATCTGTCATCAAGTGACTGCATGATAATATTTCCTTTATTTTTATTTATTTGAGGGAATTATAATACTCTGCCAGTTAAAGCATATGCTCAGATACAGAAAACCAAATTACATAGGGGAAATAAAACTATTTCTTTTCCCAATCTGATAAGTGTTATGCCAAGTCACTGTGATCATTATCAACGTTGAGATGGTTGCAACAGCTTGTACCTGTAAGTGCCAATATCACTTTGGTGGCAATTGCCCATTTAAAGGTGGGTTCCTTTGAAAGGTCTGTTTAAAATCTTACTGTTCCTGACTTTAAGATTTCATTCTAATTGCTAGTGCAACTCATGCAAAGAAAAGAGAAATTAGTTAATTGCCATTGAGTGAAATCATTAATGAAGGGTTTGGAAGGGACACACAAGGATAACCAAAGTCCAGCTCCTGCCCCTGCACAGGACCACAACAGTCACACCACATACCTGAGAGTATTGTCCAGATTCTTCTTGAACTCTGTTAGGCTTGGTGCTGTGACCACTTCCCTGGGGAGCCTGTTCAGTGCCCATCCACCCACCAGGTGAAGAACCTTTTCATAATATCCAGCCTAAACCTCCCCTGACACAGGTTCATGCCCTTCCCTTGGGCCCTGTTCGTGGTCCCCGGAGAGCAGAGCTCAGCACCTGCTGCTCTGCTTCCTCTCATGAGAATGTTGAAGAGAGCAGTGAGGTCTCCCCTGAGTCTCCTCTTCTCCAGGCTGAACAGACCAAGTGACCTCATGTGCTGGTTTTAAAAGTAAACCGGCAGGAGAAATGAATCCTACTCAAAAGAGTTTAGAAGTCAGAACTACAATTTAATAAAAATATTACAATGGATGCACTGATACAAAGGAAAATTGGTTTCAGCCCTCAAAACCCAGTTGTACAACCCAGCCCCCTGGGGCACAAACAGTATGGTGCTCACCAGCCCCTGTGCTGAGCACCACGTGGTCCCCTGAGTCCAAAGCAAAAAAGAAAAAGGAAAACCTGTTTTCCTTCCAGAAGGTTGGTGGTCGCAGTCTGGTTGAGAGCGGTAGTTGCAGTCCTGTTGAGGTTCTGGTCCTCCTCTCAATCTGACGAGTGAGTGAGTGCCTCAAGTTCCAAAACCCCAAGCTTATATATGCTTCAGTTCAGATAGGAACACCCAGTACCTCTCCCAGGGTGAGGGTTTTCACAATGGGCAATTTACTCAGTGAGTCACAGGATATTTTTGGTCTACTTGATGGCCCATTAGCAGACATGACCCCTCAGGTTGGGTGTGAAGGTGTTAATGACTCCTGGAGGGGAGTTATCACACCTGAATCATTCCCTGAAGACAGGGAACCCTCTTATCTCTGTTTTCCCATGCACACAGTTCATAGCCTGAGGTGCCAGGTGTGTCCTGGGCAGCTGCTGCAAACAATGCATCGTTAACAGTTCATGATAAATGGCAGAGAGGGTATGGAATACACAGTTCCAGTTACATTCCCACAGTGATAAACTGGTCCCAGCCACTATACCTAGGACACCTCAGCAGCTCCCTGTGTGGCTTCCCCTCAAGGCCCTTCATCACCTTCTTTCATTAGAGGGGGAACCAACCCATTAGTTTTAGCAGCCTTTGATTCACCAGTTTTTCCAGATCTTTGGAACACTATTAGTTTTTTTGTCTCTGGAAATCTGTTTAAAGTTTGGTGTCCTGAAATCATATGACAATGTGAAAATTTCATCCTTAAATAATACTAAACACTAAACTTGTGTGATTTTAGGGGTCACAAGAGGAAAAAAAAGTGTATTTTTAGTGCTTGAAAGCACAAGAAAAAATCCAATATATACGGATTCTTGAGCTTGGAGACAGTGTATCAGTCCCGGGAATAAGTCAAATGTCTGGTCCATCATATAAATCAGCAGAAACATGTTTCTAAAACATTGCACGTATCTTGGACTCCAAGGAACACACTGGTGTCAAATTGGCATGAAAGAAAAGAATTTTCAGAAGATGAAGGTGTGTTATATTCATGCAGAATAAAGGCTATGACACATGCAAAGTGGCACTTCACTTCTAATCATGCTCAGCAATTACTCTGTGGGCAAGCAATTTTATTACTAGGTTTTACTTACTATAAGCTGATACTTGAACAGTATTGCAATGCAATTTTAAATTTATTTCACATCAATGAAAGCAAACATGTGGGAATTCGGATCTGTAATTCTTCTCATGTTCCACTTTACACTGGATGATTCGAAAGTCTGGACTTGGACGTGATGGTAAAACTTAAATTCATAATTTTCCTTTTGTTCCTCACAGCCTGTGTAGAACACTGTGTGCTGTAAAGTCTGCCATGGCAAGCAGTGTTAAAGTCAAAGCACTATTTCCACAGCTAGAGATTACCTTCACTGGGAGTATCAGAATTAGGCCTTTTATCCTTAACCAAATAAAGAAGAATGATTGCATCAATTGTCTGTGATACTTAGATGATTGAATCATGTGAGTAATAGTTCACTCATCTTCTAGCTGTCTAATTCATAGTTAATGAATGCTCTTCATGCACTCTTCACCAAAAGGACTCAACTCACAAATTGCTGTCCATTCATGGGGGTGTTCGTTTAGTCTGAAGAAAGAGACTATGCAATGATGTGACTTTTATGCTTGTCATCTCATCAGAAGGTAGCAAGACAGTGGGAAAAAAAAATCACACTACCTTGGCCCACAGTAATTTTCTTTTGTCTTGGTACAAAGAGATTCTTACTTAAGCTTGTAACAGGACAGCATTTAGTCTACTTTGTCACAAGGCTTTTTTTTTTCCGCTTTTCTCCTTAAAAAGAACTCGTATCTGCTGTTTATCTTCAATTGTACTTTTCAGTCCTAAGCTTTAATTACAATTTTGTAACTTTGTTTTTCCCATTCTGACCTCACTGATCCATTTAAAGATCTTGGTTTTAACCACTCTAAGATTTACAATGCCTCTTCCTGTTAAAGAGGTAACAATGCAGGGTCCTTTAAGCATGTGAACAGGGAGAAACTAGACTATCTGTGGGGTGTCCAGCTCCTGAATTTGAGCTCCATGACTGACTCTCAGAACAGTGCCCTCTAGTCCTCACCACAGCCAGCTGCAGCAGGAATAAAGAAGCTTTTAGGTAGGTCAAGGCAGATTTGGAACTGGACAATGAGCAAGCAGAATTGCACAGCACAGATTTACTTTCAGGGATGGTGGAAAACCCCCAAGTTCAGCCTTTTGCTGTTATTGACAACCAGTTTATATAATCCCTTTGCTTGTTAATAAGATGTTCTTTTTCCTAGCATATGGAGACACTGTCAGGGTGGCTAAAATCTTCAGTCTTGTCATGTTGCTAGAGCACTTTCCAACAGCCTGTGTGACAGCAAGGAGCAAGGACAGGCTGTCCACACTGTAAAGGGCACAGTCGCACAGTGAGCAAGGTTCAGTGGTGGCGACCAGGTTCAGCCAACAATCCACACTGCCAGACAATGCAATGCCACGAAACAGGTCTGAGATCCAGCCGGGAAGTCCAGGTCCTGTGTCACAGCAGGGTCCGTGTCAAGCTGCACAGGCACAGCTCAGACACAGAGGCGAGGACCATGGATGAGAGCCTTAGCTGAAAGGCTACTCCTGAGCAAAGGAGCACCTGTACGGTATTTCAGCTGCCTTCAGCTCAAACAGCCAATTCCACTGGAGAGGAGGGGGAATGCACTCTGAGCCCCGACACTCTGAAAGACTCTTGACCTCCTGCGTTACTACAGGTATGTCAGCATTCTACACTGAAGTGCTGTACAGAGGCATCTGTTCCTCGCAGGGGAATTGGTCCTGCTTCTCAGCCAAGGGAAGTTAGGGAGCAACAGCTAGAATTAGCTATGTTCCCAGGAATCAGTGCTGTACAAGATGAATGTGGAACCTAAACAGACAGAGCTGCCCACATGTTGCGAGATAATAAATGTTTGGCACAAATAAGTTTTAAGTAGAACAAGTTACATAGATTTGTAGTACTGTGTAATTTGGGGTGTTGTTTGCTTAACTTTACTTTGTCAGCATGAGTTGCTGAATTTGGTCAAATCTTAGGGTGCACACCCTGAACTCACATCTATATATTTTTTCAGCTGGAATAGAGTTAATATTCTTAGTAATTTCCCCACTGGCTTGTACAGTGTTGTGTTTTGTCTTTAGTATGAGAGGGATATTGGCAACACACTTATGTTTTGGTTGTTGCTAAGTAATGCTTATCCTGAGTTTAGGGCTCTTTTAGTTTCCCATGCTCTGCCAGCAAGTAGGTGCACCAGAATCGCAAACAAGAAGATAAGGAGGCTATAACCATGATCAGAAGCTGCAGCTGGAAAATATAAGAACAGTGAGTGACCTGACTGCATGAACACCAACAAAAAAATCCTGTAAGGTTTTAGAAGAGCCCAGACCAAAAATTACCATTCAACCATGGAGCGCATGCAAGTGCTTGAAGGGCACATGAATGGTGGGTACAGAAGTTGTACGGGTGCAACTGGTCACGGATTTCTTTGTTCTGGGTCCCTCTGCAGAGCCACCCAGCTCGAGCTGACCTGCTGTTGTACCACACTATTAAATTATTTGTTTTTATAAATCCAGTGCCTGAGATTCTGCTACTGGGAGCCTAGAGTTCAAATCTGTAGAAGGAGGAGGTGCACCTGAGAGTGTATGCATGAGCAAGGAGTCAAAAGAGGCACCCATCAGCTCACAGGAGCTGTTACTGCAAAAGGACTCTGGTCCCAGCAGTTAAAGTCTGTGATGGTGTCTGCACAACTCCTTGAATGGTGGGAGAATGCTCAGGCTTCTCCTTTAACATAAATGTTGTTCCTCACTGTGTCTATACATACTCAAATTAGGCTACCTGGAAAAGGTTAAATCAAACAACAGCTCTGCAGAGTTCACTCAGGATACGAGATTTCTGTCAGATTAAAGGACGTGTGGGTGCCCTCAGCTCTTTCCTTTTAAAATCATATTCTGCATAAGTAAATGCCACTTCTTTCTTCTGTGCAGTGAATACATTGGGTATTGTGTTACATGATGCTATTAGAGTTCTTATTGTCCTGAAATGGTCCTCCCAATAGAGATGCTCTGAAATAGCTAGTTCACAGAAACCAATTAAAAAAGTTCTGTCTTCCTTTGTCACAACTCTTCTGATGTTTCTTTTGTATTCACCAGAGTAATATAATCAAAACGCTTTCAACCCAGCATTAAGAGTATCAAAAGAGGACTAACCTAAACAAGGCAGAAAAGAATTTATGAAGAAGAACTGAGGAAAATTCTGCCAATTCCCTTTAATAATTATGTTATCATTAGTGTGCAGGGTGGATGTAAATGAGATTAAATTTTTAATAAATTATCAAAGCTGTGACTGAAATGACATTATGGGAGCTGGCTTGGACAAGTTGTTACAGATGACTATAGTTTGCTTAAGAAAAGATAGGAAAGGAAAAAAGGAGTCTTTGGACTGTTTGTAACAACATTCTGTCCCAAAACTCAGGAGGAGATGAGGGGAAAACTTGTTTAAATAATGCATAGAAAGATAAAACAAGCAGCGTTATAATATAAAAAAAACTCTTGCTCTGTGAAAGGGGGCTTTTTGCAGTACCACAGTGTGGTGAGTTGTCCTTGGCTGGCCACCAGGTACCCACTAAGCCCCTCTATCCTCTCCCTTCTCATAGGAAAGAGGGAGAAAAACAGGATGAAAAGTTTGTGGGTTGAGATACGGACAGGAATAGCACTTACCAATTACCATCAGAGGCAAAACAGAATGTATGTAGGGAAATAAATTTAATTTATTGTCAGTTAATCAGAGTAAGATGATGGGAAATAAGGACACATCTAAAAACACCTTCCCCCTGCCCTTTCCATCTTCCCAGATTCTACTTCACTCTCAAGTCTTCTACCTCCTCTCCCCACCAGCAGTGCAGACGCATGAGGGGGTGCAGACAGTTCATACTGCTTTGTCTCTTCTGGTCCTTCTACCTCATGCTCTTCAACAGAGGGCTTTTCCCTGGAGTGCACTCCTTCAGGAATGGACTGCTCCTTCCAGCAAGGATACCCCATGGGGACACAGTTCCTGCCAGGAGAATGCCCCAGCATGAGCTCTCCACAGGCTGCAGCTTTCTTTGGGCACAGCAACCTGCTCTGGCATGGGGTCCTCCATGGGGTGCAGGGGCCAATCCCCACCACCATAGTCTTCACCTCGGGCGCAAGGGGATGACTGCCCCAGGGCATGGAGGTTACA
The DNA here is from genome assembly GCA_013396735.1 of Grallaria varia. Taxonomy (NCBI): domain Eukaryota; kingdom Metazoa; phylum Chordata; class Aves; order Passeriformes; family Formicariidae; genus Grallaria; species Grallaria varia. The sequence continues at coordinate 430,428 of VWZG01001516.1, forward strand.
CATACAGACTGGGGATGATGGGCTTGAGAGCAGCCCCCCAGAGAGAGATCTGGGGACAATGGTGAGCTGAATACAGGTCAGCAGTGTTGCACTGGCAGCCAAAAAGTTCAGGATCCTGAACGTTAGAAAAGTAAACTTCCGCCTGTTTAAGGATGGGATCCCTGGGAAATGCTGGACAAAATGTTTTGCTATGACCCTTAGCTTTGTTTTCTTATATGGGCATATAAAAGAGCAACCTTTCTTTTGTCATTTGCACACATTCTAACTTTTAAGAGTTACGTAAAAGGAAGAAGCTAAATAATTTCTAGTTTGTTTTTTTCCCATCCTTATTAGATCTAGAAATCATAACAATAACAGTATAATTACGTTTATTGATCCTGTGTGAACAATGGGGTGACTTTTGCAGGAATGAGCTACTTTCCTAACGAATTCTATTAGTATAGTAATCACTTAAATGCATACAGGCAGTGCTTTTTCAATCAAAATTATCAAAGTCCTGCAACAAGAATATAAAAAAAAAAAAAAGTGAAGTAAGAATGTATTTTAATATAACAAGCCAGGGAACATTATAAACCTAAATTCTGGCTGCAATGAACACATTGGAAAATTTACTCGAAAGTAAAGTAAAATCTTCACAGAAACAACTTGACTTATAAAAACTGAAAATACTAATGTGACAGAAAATGCTCAGGTTATAAATGGAGTCACTTAAGAAAGGAGACTTTTTAAAAAAAAAATCTTCTTACAGCCCATTATTTACTGTAGTAGAAGACAGATCTGAAGATGAAGGTTACATATTTGCACTGCTTTCTTAGAATGACTGACATTTAGTCAACTTCTGTGTTGTGTTTTTTTTATTCTTTCAGGTAGAGATTATTTACAGATCTTCTAGGGGCAACAATCGTTAATTACCCTGATATAATAGAGCCTGGCACATAATTTTTTAGTTTTAATCACAAAACTAGGCAAGTATTTTACATCTAATTCTCACAAACTAATCTGCATACAAGCAGACAGAGACAGAAGACTGGAAAGGACCATGACCAACTGAACTCACACTTGTGTATTTTATGATCTTCAACTACTACTTTAACATTTGACAGGTTAAATACTTGGACAGTATTTGAATATCTAAAGGCAGTCACAGTTGATGTGATAGAATGCTAAGATTACAAGTACGCATACAGCTAATTATCATAGTCACTGCTCCTTTTTGCTGACTGCATCAGGAAAAAGAAAAAGAATTCCCGTTATTTTCTTTCAGAAAAGTAAACTTGCTGTGCTTTGTGATTGTGCCATCTTCTTGGTTTTACTTATAGTTGAAACTAGGTGTTCTCCAAAGGAAAATATTGTGCTGAAAATGTCTTTATCATGGGGGATGGTTAATTTCTGGTGAAACAATATCTGCTTTCCTTCTGTAACTTTCAGGTGTAAAGCCATACTGAGAAGCTGGGGCCCACAATCAATGCCACACATCAAAGGACACTGTAATTTATATTCAAAAGCTTGTCTTGTGAACAGTAAAAATATATATTTATTTAAAGACATTAAAAATATTGATAGATATTTAAACTATCACAGAAAATCAAAGCAATATTAATAAAATTGTTTCTGATATGAGAAATGTACCAAATGAAATTATTCAAATCAGTATATTCTATTAGGTATGGTCATAAGAAAGTTCTTGTAAGCATATTTGTATTACATATAAATTGTTTCTAGCAGAATTTGTTTTATATTTATGCCATAATACTTTATTCAGATACATTCTTACTTTACATGTGCCTTTCATGGAGAAATTGTCTAGCAGTACTTGCAGAATGACGAAACTCTTAATTCATGTGGTAATTCAATGGCACACAGCTAAACCATACCTTTTATCTTATATTTCTGCTTGTAGTCAAGCTTTCAAAAAGAAACAAATAAAATCATCTGTTCTTCTATGTGCAGACTACACTATGCACTTTATTGCAGCATTTGAAACACCAGTCCTGATGATTTTAAGTAAATAAGCAGTTTATTCTTTTTTACCAATACTTAGAGAAATCCACATTGTGTGAGATCATCTTCTTATATTAAATAATTGCAAAAAGACAAGTGCTTGTGAGTAGTGATTGAATGGAATGTGAAGTCTGCTCCTGCTTGACAACAGAATATCACTGAGCAGGCAGCTCCGCTACAAATGTCTGTGAAGGTAAGACACTTGAATTAATAAGTTATTAAAAGAACAGAGAAAATTACACCTACACAAAATCTTCTGATATTATTCAGGTGGCATTTACTCTAGAGACTGTGGATTATATCTCACCTACTATTGACTTTTAAGATTTACGTACAATGTCTCAGGAACAATTTAAAAGAGTGAGCGATGATCCAGGAGTCAGTGCAGTAATACTATATACTGTCTGGTGTTTCATTTCTAAGTAAGTCTTGCCTAAGAAGTTGTATTCCAGGTTAGACATTACTACAATAATCATGGGGGAATTCAACTTGAAATCAAAATATTTTGAAGTTGCATACATAGTAGTCCTGAGGTGAATGTAACCAGCCACGGGATTATTCTTCAAAATACTATAATCTTTGGCTACAATAGACATGTTAATAATGCCATATTCCAGTTGCTTTTCTCTCATTAGAACAGTGAATGCCAAGATGAGTAGCAAATGACTCTTCCACAGTTATTCCAAGTGTCAGAATAGCTTTACAGACTAGCAGAAAGTTGTATCTTCTCCATACTTTGGAATCTGTGCTGGCAGAGAATTAGTGCAGGTCAACAGCAGGTAGTTTGTAATCAAAGGCATAAGAAGATAAATTTAAAATTAATTTAGCTTTCCTAGTTCACCTGATCTGCATTAGATTTGCAGCTGAACTACAACACTGGGCCCACTGAAACGAAACAGTGAAGGCCCTAATGTGAAACCTTGTCTGATTGACATCTTGGAGAGAAAGGGCCATGCTTGAAGCAAGTGCAATAACCCTCAGGTCAGCTGAGCCACAGTCTCGCCTTTTAAAGTCGGTACTGATGTTCTGTGGCAAGCACCTGCATTATTACTCCTCTGCCCAGATCCCGTGTCTCCTATACACAGTACACTAATACCCGTTGCCTTGAACTGAAAGCTGGGCTGATGGAATAGTTTTCCTGAATTGTTTGTTTCTTGCTCTCCTTTTCACTAGATGGCAGAAAATAAACTTCTGAAAATTATGAACAGTATTACAAGCTTAATCTGGAGCATTTCAGTGTGTTTTTCAAAAGCAATTTTTAAAGAAAAAAGATACATAATTTACCAGTATACTATCTACAGAACCATTGTTTTTGGTCTTACTAAAAGTAAAATACTTTGATATGGGTGTAAGTAGTTCTAACTACATGGGATTGTTTGCACTAAAGAGGGTTCATTCCTTGGTTTGCTACACTGACTGTGATCTAAGGGAAAACAGAGGCAGGCCAGGATTGTTCAAATTGGTCAGAATTATTCTGTATCTGCTGCCAGTGGCAATTTGAATTCTCTAAGTGCATAATTCTCCCTTCAAAACCAGAAAAAAGCCTCAGTAGAATTGAGCTCTGAAATCTGAAGAGATATTTCATGGATGTTGTTGCTGCCAGTTTCATACACATTCCTAAATTTCTTAGTAGCTGGTACAGTGGTGTGTTACAAATTCAGTATGAAAATACCATTGATGACCCACTGATGTTTAGTTGCTGCTAAGTGGTGCTTACTCTGTATGAAGGACTTTCCAGTTTCCCGTGTTCTGCTGGCTGAGCTAGTGTATACACCAAAAGATAGGAGGCTACAGCCAGCAGCAGAAGCTGCAACTTGACTAGATGAGTTAACAGCTTGAACATGGAGAAAGAATCCAATAAGGTGTTAGAAGAGCCTAGATCAAAAATCACCATTAGGCCAAAAGGTGCTTGCAAGGTGCATGTGAAAAATGAGCGCATAGACTGTGAGGGTATAAAAGTCCAGGGGCCTCTTCGTTCAGAGTCACTGTCTGGAGGCACCCAACTTGATCTGACCTGCTGCTGCACCATGCTATTACATAATTTATTTACTTTTACGAATCGGATGCCTGAGATTCTGCTCCTGGGAATCTAAGGTTAAGTGTGAAGATGGAGGAAATGAATGGGAGAGGGAAGGTGTGAGAGAGCGAGGAATCCAAAGGGTCACCCAACCAGCTCAGTGGAGTTGTTACTGCAAAGGGATTCTGTTCCCAGCAGATAAAGTGTGTGGTGGTGTGTGTGAGACTCCGTGAATGGTGGGAGAATGCTCAGGCAGTGGCTTCTCCTTTAACATCTGTTCTATTTTCCATGTTTTAGCAAAGCGACAAAAACTATTGAATCATTTTTTCAATTAAGCTCTGCTAAAAGAACAACATTGCAAAAATTCAAGCTTTTATCACTGAAAGACACGAAACTGTGTGTGAGAAATATAAAGTCACAAAACAGGGCACAGGGATGTCCATGTATAAGATCATTCCTTTCATAACTGACACAAGTCAAGGGAAAGACTTTTACTGATTTCACTCACTGGCCAGTTCTGTCCCTGCATCAGAAAGGAAAATCTTTCCTTGTTGTCTGACCCAGGACTATAATGCAGAAAACAACATATCCAAGATGGCCTATTTGGCTTTGAAAATCCCACTACCAGCTCCAATTGCAAGGACAGCTCTCGAGGAAGAAATTTGTTTAACATTGCAAGACAAATTCTCAGATAAACAGGATGAAGCTGCAAATAAATCCTTTCTTGAATGAAGCAATAAGGTTAAATAAAGCACATAAGTGACCAAAAAAAACCCCAAAAACCTACTCCTTTCTACTGAAGAAAAACAAAGTTATGTGTATACTCACACATTCATTTCCAGTGAAGAAGGCTGTTCCATATTTATCTCCCTTACTTAAATTCTCTCTGTACTTAATAAGTGCATAGTCAGAAAACTGCAAAAAACGGATTCCTCAGGGTCACTCTGTCAAGCAGCACACAGTCTGATACTTTAGGCTCTAAACTGAAACTTCAAAACTTCCCAGACTGAAAAAAATAGATCTCATAAAAATTGTTTGTCATAATCTCTATTGATGATTATTATTATTTTCGTTATTATACTCACTGCAGTCAGAATCTCTCTTGAGGAGTGCCTGTTACTGCTTCTGACAATATCTACATCTTAGCAGGCTTCTTAACAAGACACGAGAGAGAAGATATACAATCAAACGAGGCTGGATTAATTGAAGGAATATGTGAAAAAAAGAGTAAATTTAGATAGCTTCCTGCTGAAGCTGATGTCAATTGTCCCCAGTCCTTTTGGAATGTAACAGAAAAAGACAGCATTGTATTCTGTAATTTCTCTTCCTGTAAAAAAAATACGTTTTTAAAGTTGTTGCTCTGATCCCATGAAATTTCTCATTTTTATACATTTTAAGAGCCACTTCATTCAATGCAAATATTACTAACAGATGGCAACTATTTATAACCATTGTCAAGATACTTGCACAAAAGGAATTTAGGTTAACCGGACACTTTCTCATATTCTGCTATGACAATTGAACAATCCATACTCAGTTGCCAGGATTTATCTTTGTAATCAAAACAATATGGAGCATCATATTAATCTTCTCAGCTTTGTATATTATATATTGCAAGACATACTGTGCAACTGGACATTTCTTCTGTAATCCAGGGCCCTCAGCTTGCATTCAGTAGTTTAAATATGGCACATTAATGCAACAGAAAGCAAAATTTGCAAGGAGAATTTATATCATGCAACAGACTCTCATCAGCCCCCACCCAAACACAAAGTGCCACTCTCAAATAACCTGGTGGTACCCTCTGTCTGTGAATTTTGACACTGTATAATAGCTGTGAAGAGATTAGCTTTTCAGTATCCTTTCTAGAATATTTCGGTTTCAATTACTTAGCTACATTTACAGGGAATGGCCTGCCTGTTCTTCCTCACCTGTTACATTAAACTTCTAATAGTGTATTAAAGAAAATGTGAAATGTCAAGTTTCTCTCAAAGACAAAAAGAAAGGTGAAAATTAAAACGCAAATTAAATTCTATGGCACACAGACTAATTAGAATCTGACCTTGGTATTCTGGATGTATATAATTAAATTAACAAATTAATACCTTGTATTCATACTTCGTATGAAAATATATCTGTATCAGCTTCTCTGGACAATCTGGTTCAGAGAAAATGCACTTTTACGCTATAAAATCTACTTCAAAGACAAGTATCTAATACTTTCAAAGTACAGAACACAAGCTCATTCAGCTATTTCAAATACGTTTCCTTCATACTTGTTAAGGAACCAAAATGTAGAAGATCATTTTTCCCCTTTATAGACTAGGATTTTACAGCTTCAAACTATGATTTTGTTTCCATGCTCCTTTCAGATATGAAAACTTCTCCTATGCCACATCAATAATGTAATTATACCTTAATGTTTCTCTTGTTACAAAGAATTGAAGCATTACATTGCCTTTCACCAGCTTCCTTGCTAGGACAGAATACAGAGGGATGTGTTTTTAGCTACAGTAATTACCTTAATTTTGTAGGAACATAAGATTGCTGTGTAATCGGCTATTACTAATGCAATTACTCTGAAGAAATGGCTCACAAAGGGATGTGTCAGGGGTGCTTCTACATCAGCACAGATTGAAGTAATTTAATAATGAGTCACATTTGGTCTCTGAAGTGGGTAATACTGAATGGCAAATATCCACTCTGTAATGAAGATTTACAAAAGCGTTATTTTGGCGTATAGTTACAGGATAGCTACTGGGTTTTGCAAATTAACTGTATGCCTCTTCTTCTTCCATACATATAATTGAGGCCCCAGCTGGGCTCAGGGTGCCAACCTGTGAGGCACCTGCCCAGAGTCTGGTATTCCTTATTCTTTCTAAAAGCCTGACTCAGAGCTTGCTGTAGTAAATGGAGAGACTTTGGGTGAGTTTCGGACTCATGACTGACAGACTATAGGAAAACAAGGCGGAGGTATGGGCCTGTCATCCCACTTCCAGGAGTCCTAATTCAAGAAGGTCCTTGACAACATGATTGACTTTATTATTCCATATTCACTCAAATATTTTCCTGAATCAAAGCCATGGAAATTCAGTGAATATCTCAAGACCAGCCTGGAAGCATGTGGCACAGCACAGAAGTGAACCTGGATCTCCAAAGTCCCTCTTCAGCTCCTTAGCCGCAAACCACATAATTTCTGTCTGTAGTGTGCAAATAATTAGTAAATTTGTTAACTATTAGCACCTCTCAAAAGCCCTGTCCGACATAGCTTAATTAGTTATGGATATGATTTTAAAAAAGCACTATGGTGAATAAGCTACATAAAACATGCCACAGCAGGTTGCCACACCGCAGCAGTTGGAAGGAAGACCGTAAGTGCGAAGTTGTCCGTGAGCTTTATCGATTGATCACAAGCAGCTCTGCAGTGTGACATACGTAGAACTGTCACTACAACAGGTATGGCAGTTCTTTCCTTCATTCTTAAGAAACTTAAACAAACATCACCTCAACACAGGGATTAAATGATGACAGTAGAGCTTTGCCATCCTATAAGAAATGGCTGCTACCACGATCACTGCAATATAATGGAATGCAATGAATATAATAATTTTATATCAGTACAAAGTTCATCCTTTTCAGCAATATTGTTACAGTATGCACTCAGGCCAGACCTGGCCAGCGTTAATGGAACAGGGTGTGAGAAAGAATCAGATACTGCAGCAATGGAATAGCCAAACTTAATGTGGGGCTTTATTAATAGAAGAGTAAAAAAAGAAATTTCTAGATTAAAAATACTGAATAGGAAAAGAGAGTATCCCAAACTCACTTTGGGTGAAGACTGAAGAGATAGTGAAAAGGCATGTGTTGACTTACAGGGGTCACTGACAAAGGCTAAAACTCCCAAGCAAGGATGCACCCTCCCCACTTCCCACCCCACCAATTGTTGGTGGCCTCCCTTCACTCAACAGCTGCTTCTTCCTGAGCTGCTTCATAGTTACATTTGTGCCCAATCCTCGCTCAGTGATTTGAATTCCTGGTTTGACATCCTATTTACCTCATCACTATGGACTTGTCAGGCAACGAGCACTCTGTAAGCTGATGTTACGACAATAACCAGAGCTCTTCCGCTCTATTTGCTCAGGTACTGCACAGTTCGTTGGTGTGGCATTCAGGCACACAGGGTTGGATCTTCAAACCCAGACTCTTATTGACAATAAGCAACATCTGTGTCCAGTTTGAAACAAACCACAGAACATTTACTTCGCGCTCTCCAAACAATTCCCAGCACTTTCTTATTTCCCACATGAATCTAGAGATTAAAAACAGTACCATGTCACAGAAAGAATCTGAGAGCATCAATTACGTCTTTAAATTGGCAGAATGTTAAAGAAAAGATGATACTCATAGAAAAGGATGTAAAAAAAAATCCCTGTCTCATATGGTTGAAAATGCTTTCACGATCTGAAAGTGTGTTTGACCAATTCAAGCTTAAGCTTTTTAACAGAACTATTTAAAATCTCTAGGAAGGAGAACACACGTCGCCTGCATTTTGCCTCAGTACCTGTTAGTGTTCAGTACGTAGGAGTCCTAAGAATGACATATCAAGAAGGAAAAAGAATTTTCTGGGTGCATGGGTGACTAGTAAAAGCCCTGAAATATGAGATTCATGCAAGGACAAATGGCATAACCTACTGTCTTTCAGAATCCCCTGAATATGTCAATACATATAGACACCCAAAATCTTGTACCACAGGTAAACAGGAAATCTGTTTTAATTACATGATTTTTGAAGTTCCATTTTTAAATAGTTCAGGTTCCTGGCTCACACTGTGCTTTCTTGAGGAACATTTCAGAATCTCACTCTTTGAATGGTTAGGAAAACTAACTTTCCATTCAAAATTTAAATGATATGTATCCTTTATCTTTAACAGCTTCTATCCCTCTTCAACATTCATTCCCTGAATTTAGTTTTAAAGAGGAATCATATATCCTCTCAGACATAATTTGCCTAGACCATATCAAACTCTTTTGTTCTCTCCACCTACAGGCAGATACTTCATTCTCTCTTTTGTCCCAGGAGATTTTGAAGACTGCATCTGTTCCAAATTAAGTTTCTTTTTCTCGAGCACAGATGACCGGAACTGTACACAGTATTCCAAATGGAGATTTATCAGCATTTTATAAAATAATACAAACATTTTCTTCTCTCTACTAAAAATATACTTTCTAATATTCCCTAGAGTAGTATAGGGATTTTTCATAGCTGTATAATATGAACAAATACTGGTAACTGAGAGTGACCTTTTGATTCACCATATAATTTACCTCTTTCTTTTTGCCGCCCCTTGCCTCAAATCAATGCAAAACTAATATAGAATTAGAAGCTATTTCTTACACCGTGTTACTTTACTCCATCTCTTCCTGAGGTGTGTCTCTCATATCTCCATTTGCTTTTATGTTCCTCTGAATGCTGCTTTTTGTTAAAATTTGTGATCTCTTGACATTTATTCTTTTCTTCTTCTTTCCGTACATGTCAGCTTCTCAAATATACCAGCGTGTAAAAAGAGAAGGGGATCTCCTGTCAGAAGGACATTTAACCTGTACATTGAAAGGGAAATATTTAATCCATAAGAACCTTAAGAATAGTTGACTAAATTTGATGGCACCTGGTCTTATCAAACAAGGACACGCTCCAAACCTAACTAATAGGGAAGGCATCGAATAGCAGCTTCCAATTGTTTTGTAAATATCTTCTGGAGTGGGTTGTATTGTGTTTTGCTTCTCTCATCCAATATCGAATATATCTCACATACATATGAGACACTCCATTCTTCACTTAACTGTCATTCCTTACCAACCCATACCCTTCAGCAAGTTCTCATGTACCACATTACAACATCCCTCAGCTGAACTCCATGATTACGAGCCAAGAGCGACTTCTCAGAAGTGTCTGAACTTCTGAATTTCAGAGACCTCTCTGAAACAATCTTAATGTGCTGGCCCCTGGTTTTTGCAGCGAAGATCTTGACTACAATTTGCCAGGCCTTTAGAGCATTGTCTGATATGTCTGTAGGGAAAACATGATATAGAAAAATTCTCATTGGATTAGAATGTTTGCTTTAAATTACTTTGCAATTGTACACACCAAAATAATCACTATCCTTACCTATTTTAAAAAGATGAATATTACTTATTACTTTCAGGATGAGACTGACACATTGCCAGTTTCAAAATGGCCTTTGTGTTTTATCTGCAAGCTTAAGATGTAAGTAGCTCATGGTATTATGAATGCTTGGCTCTGCCTATATTGAATTCCTGCTAGTTTCCTCAGAATCACAACTATCATATATTTGTGATACACATTTTCAGAAATTGAACAAGTTATAAAATACTGTGAAAAGAAGAACAAACCCCAGCACAGTAGCTGCCATAGAGAGCTAGCCATGCTTCATCTCTTACTGATCCTTCTCCTTTTTATTTATTTGCTGGGCCCATGGTTTCTTTTGCTAGATGAAGCAGCAGTGACTGAAGGCAATTCTTCTTAGTTCTTCTTGTTCACATGAAGCCATTTGAAGAAGTTCCATTCATTGGTATCTCCTTTTGAAAATCCTTGTATGAAACAAAAAGGCAAATCATCAACTTATTTGAAAGGCTATTGCCCCTTTATACAGTACCTACATGTTCTGATTCTATTCAGTTAATGTTTTCCTTCCACACATTTTCTGTAGAGCTGTCAACCTCTCGACATGCCCAAGACCAGATTTCTGGTGCCCTTTCCCCCCACAACAGTTTGCACTTTTATTATGAAACCAACTTTTCTTTAGTAAAAAAGTGCTACATTTAGTTACAAAAACAGACACGTATTTCCTACCTGACTGTTTCAGGAAGAAATACATGACTGTGTCAATTTTGTTCTCAAATAATTTCACCACTGACTGCAAAAAACATTATATTGAAGAGCTAATTTTAGCTTTCTTTATTGAATATACAACCCTCTTTGGCAGAGCTTTTCAGTTTGTTAACAATTATAGACATTGCTTCTGCCAGGCTTGTTTATTACATTATATATTACCAAATACTATTTTCTTTTTATTTTTTTGTTTTCAGAATATAATTACAATCCTAGTCACCACTGAGCCTGTGAGTGTTTTTGCGTCTGGGTGTATTTTTACAGATTGAATTTATACCATCTGAAACAGAAAAAATGTTAAATCACACCAGTTTTACCTCTCTATAACGAAAAAGATAATTATTTTCAGCTTTTTATATCCAGCAGTTGGGTTTTTCTTGCTTCAGTGTAAACTTTTACACATTCTAGTGCTTCGTATTTTTTATTATCAAATTGATATTAATTTCATTTATGCCCATCTCATTTATACAGTGACGTCAACATTTACATGGGAAATGCAGAAATGTACCCTCAAAGCGTCTTAGCTGGCACCCTGGGGGAAAGTCTCAGCATGACTTATAGTGTTTTAACAGAGATGAGGGCCTGGGGATGTTGCTCAAAGCTGTAGCTCAACTCTTTGCCATTCATGTCCCTTACTCTGCTATTTGCATCTCTCCTGCGCACTCCAACCCTTTACTTTTGGCAGTAGAAATTTCTTACCATTCCCTCTCTCATTACATTTTAATCCTCTGTATTATTTATTTTAAATTTTCCTCGTGATTTTTGTCCCCTCTTTCTTTATTATTTTCCCACCACAGGACTAGTCAAAAGTTTATGATTTTTCTTTTTAATTTTTTTTTCCCCTCATCATTTGAGCTCATCCCTCTTTTGGGCTTAGTAACCTGGTATTTTATATTTATGGCATTGTCTCCTGCTGTGTGTATTCAAATGAAGATGCATCTGAAGATGACATTGTATTACATGAAATTCAGTTTTTCAAGAATTCTAACAGTTCCTCTTACAATGTATTTATTTTTTTCTAATCATGCAATATTTTTTTTTAATTTCTATTCCTAATTTCTACTTTTAATCCATGTCTGTGTCACTAGTCCCAACCCTACCGTCTTGTTTACTAGTGTTAATCTTACTGAATCTCATCCCTACTGGGAATTTTAGTGAGTTGATTTCTAAGACTTGATCTCAAGGCATGATTTAGCAATAAAGGCTTTTCTTCAGGCTTTGTTTTCTTATGGAGTGTCTACTGAACCCACAGCCTCTGTGGGCTCTTCTGATTTAGGAGATCATAGTAACCCTATCCGGGGACAAATGCTTTTTAAGATGATGCTTTTATGTAGGTATTAATTCCAAACCCAAGAGAAATCATCTTAGGAATTGAAGGGCCCAGGAAGGGCTGAGATGTACGGGCGGTGTCATATAGTTACGGAGCGCTTTGAGAATCCATTTTCCCCCTGTGGCCTTCAGCAACCCCCAGCAGCAGTTGTTGAAAACAAAGATATAAAATGCAATCCATCTACATATCAACCACCAGTACTAAACCCCCCTCCCTTGTATTAAACAAAATTTTAAAATAGCATGCAATTTCATCCGCTGTACTGACAAGAATTTTTCATGTATCAATATGTCATGGAGAACAAATTTACTATTTTAAGCATAAATGCACAAAACATCTAAGAATATATTTTCAATTTAGCATAATTTCTAAACCCCAAAAGCATTACTTTTATATTATCTGTCAATTAATTTAGATGACAATTTTATTTTTTCTTTTTCTTTTCCAGAAACATGTCAGGAAGTAGTTTACTTTATTAGAGAAAAGAAAATATGCTACTACCCTAACAGTGAGGAGAGAAAGAAATATCACAGAGAAAATGTCCACATAAGAAAAAATGAATAATTAAACAAAAGCAATTCCAGCCTTTAAGGGAAACTGGATTGCAAATGCAGGACTCAGCAAATTTCAATCCTAGATGCTATGTGCATTATGCTCCACAAGATGTCATCTGCAGCGGCGAAAAGAATGCTCAGACACCAACAATCCCATCAACTGAACTCCAGAAGAGCATCTGATTTGGGAACTGAGAGCAAAAACTGCTCTGGCTTTGACTGGTTGGATGTGGCAAAGCTCCAACTCTAAGGAGATCATCATCTTGTACAATCTTGAAATGATACAAGAAGTACTGGAGAGTCGCATAAAAGCACAAAGCCATTACCATATAGTTAAAGCATGAGCAGTAGGATAGGACTTCTCATTAGCACTTTAAAACGTACAAAACTTAACACGTGTACTAGACTAGGTTATTGCCCAGGTTTTTCAGTTTGATAGACACAGAAAAATTAGACCACGTTATTCTTTATTCCAGTAATAAAGTCAGTCTTCAACTGCAAAAGCAACCTCCTTCTCTCTTGTGCAGGGTTCAGTGTCACTGCCAGGAGAGCCAACTTTGCATTTGCTGCATGGCTTAGCAAGAAACACTTGATTTTTCCACTCTCTTAAATTATTGTCTGACTTTGGGTTACAATAACTTGTCATTAAAGTAAAAAACTTTCTGAAATCAAATTTGGGGTTGAATACTTCCTTCCGAGAATAAAAAATATTCAATGAACACATCACTAATTTTAATCCAAAGTTCTATAAAAGGAATGAAAGACACTCCTGAATTTCTTTCAGTAAGAATAATACAGGAGCAACACTTAAATTCATTTGGGTTAAAAATAACGTATTTCAAATACTGTAACTAGTGGAAAAAAACAATACTGTATTTTTTGTACATGAAGCTCATACCAATGTACCTGCACGTTTTTCTTTTTTTCTTTTTTCTTTTTTTTTAAATTTTTTATTTAACCATACAGGCTTTTAATCACTCAGTTTCATGAATTCAGCTGCTGTAACAATTACTGCAGTTGCAGATGTTGCAAAAATCACCACTGGCAAAGCATCACAGTATCTATGATTAATACATAAAATAACACAAGAAAATATTAACTCGCTTAAGTTTAACTTTTAAAATTTAAATTCTACTTCTAGGCAGAATGTCCAGTTTCTACTAATGAAAAAGGTTCACTACTATATGATTTAATCACATCCAAATCTAGGCAAAGAGCCTCTCTCTCTCTTTCAATTTTACTTTTTGTGAAATACACCCAGTCTATCAATGAATCAGGTTTAATTATCACGTATACATATCTGTGCATATTATTTATGTATGAAGGCAGCAGCAACACAGGGAAATTATATTTCCATATACAGCATTTGCCTTCTACATAGGATTTCCCAGATATATTTCTAGCTTCTCTTTTTACTTTTCATACTTTTTATTTTTCATACATGCAGTCATCTGCACCCCTGCAGTTTACATCAGCTGTGGATCTATCTCAGTACCAGATGAATAATTTTTAACACACCTAACATTTGTCTTAAAGCACGTCCTGGTTGTTTGTCCTTTTGCTTATTCATTGCCATTAGCATTCATTAAATGCTGATAAGCTACCACTTACAGTTGAAGAAACTGAGATCTTGTACATGGTTTCTTAGACTTTGTAGCCCCTAAAACAAGAGGTACACAGCTTGTAAAAGAAAAATTGGGAAAAAAATACACAAATACAACAAAATTATTCTATAGTTTTGAAAAAATAAATAGTTTTTTTTTTAAACACCAATAATGGTGCTACTTCACAAGTGTGGTCTCAGAGACCCATCAGAAAAAGCATAAGCAACCTGTAAATTCCCTCTATCCACCAGCTGCTGCTAGTCACACAGCTTAGAAATTGTGTAGCTGCAAAGCATTCTCACCTTTCACGCTGGGATTGCATCTGCTTCTTATTTAAAAATTATCTGCAACTAAATACTATTAAAGGAATTCCATTAGTGTAAAAAATACAGGCTAAACACATGCTAATTAGATTCATAACATATCAATTAACTTAGATAATTAAATGTTTTTGAGGCAAATGAACAGCACAATTGGATTGATACTAAGAAACCTGAATTACAAGAAAAATGTGTAAAAAATCCTACTGGAAGAAAATATTCCTTTCTTTTGGTAGAAGCCAATATGCTTTTCTTCACCCCCAAAAAGTCTTAAAACAATTCATAGAAATAATATAATCCATATAATACCAAATACAAAGGTTCACAATAGGAACAGGCAAAAACTGCCTGCATACAGGTATTACAGGGATGTCCACATCTGTGAAGAAGATATTCACCTGAAGAGAGCAGATCAACTCACAGTGTATAAAGTTTCCTTGATGCATAAATGTTTCTTGAATTAAGCATGCAGGTAAACTGATATTTTCAACTTCTTTTGTTTATTGAAAAAAACCAACACCTCAGGCTGTCTGTCCTCTGGCAGCAGTTTTTCCTACAATTTAGTTTTGAATCTAAGCCTACTCCACAATAAATAGTGTCAATGAAGGACCTAGAAGTTTTCTTTCTAGCGATGTCTTTTTCATTGCAAGAGAAGCCAAGAATAAAAACCTGACCAGACGAAAATACCCCTAACAGAAGAATCCACCAGTTTTGTAAGCTGGGAATTTGAGCACAGGATGCTTATACTCTACAACATTAAGTACATCTAGATTCAAATGCCATAGACTTAAAAGATTTTGATAAGGATATCAGAAATAAATAAATATATATTTATCCTCAGTTTTTATTTTACAAATTTCCACAGTTCAGTAGAACAAAGGTCTTTAGTTTACGAAAAAAATTTACTAAAAAACCATGGTGAAAACCATAGCTGTCAGTGTAAGTCTTTGTGTAACTCCTGGTGAGGAAGTGCAGAAAACCCAAGTGTATGCAGAAACAAGCAGAAAGCAAACACTGGTCATTGTAAGATTACAAGATGAATCTTATACTTGTATTTAGTTCTTTTCCATCTAAGGAAAGAAAAAAGAAAAAAAAGGAAACGAAAGGACTTAACTCTAAATCTAAATAGTCCCTACATTTCTTATCCCAATTCTTTTATTTGCTGCAAAGAAGAGTGAAATAGAAGAAAGCTCAACCAAATAAAAACTAAAAAAGATATGCCAGCACATTCCTCCTCAGCTTTTTCCTCCCTAGCATTGCAGCAAATGAATGAGAGTTTGAATTTTCTAAAGGAACATGACCTTTAACTCCAATATGCCTAGGGTACTCTTCTGATGGCTTCTGACAAATATAAGCAAACAGGGTCCATACCTGGAGCATTTGCTGAATCCCAACTCAGCACCTGTTGCTAATGAGAGCAATATCTCTGCTTGTGTGGTGCTTAATATTCATCATCATGGCTAGGCTTCACGAATGAAGATTTGGGAAGGGCTCTACCCACGCTTGCTGCAAGCGCGCTGATGGCTAAAGAGGCCGATGCGAGATAGGCAAGTCTGGTTGCAAAAGGCACAGCAGAAAGTCTCCATAGGCGGTGTTGGTGAGGCACGGTTCTTCCTGCGTTGGCTTTTCTCCTCCAGACTGGTTCTGTGTGCGTTCTCAAAGGAAGCAGCAACATTAATGGCTCGCTTAATATGAAACAGCTTTGTTTTACCACTGCCATCAAAATGAAAGACCATGTGAAATTAGAATAATAAATAACGCAATAAAGCATGTAAATAGTATTTTTGAGGAAGCTATATTTAGGTAAAGAATTATTTAGGTAAATCAAAACTAAACTACACTCAAATTCTTTTTTGATGGTTAAATGAAAATGTGTTATACCATGTAAATAGCATTAACTTTAGGACCTCAGAGACCACTTCCAGAATTCTAACAACCGATGGCATTTCAAGTTCACATAATGATCTAAATATTGTTGAGACATTCTGAACCCCAAGTCCAAAGTGCACCCATAGCACTCAGTGGTGCTCTTCATCTACAGAGAAACAGTGTCACTTGGTGGCAAACGAGGGTAAATGCAAATGTATGCAGAGGCTTGTGCTAAACGTGTTTTATATGGAAAGTAATCTCTATATTAAAAGCTTTCAATAATTTCAACATATCCATTGCATCATTCTTATTGCACTGGAGGGCCTAGTAGTTTTTCAGTTATAAAAGGAAGTAAAATATTACATTGTAGTATCTACATTACCTTTGGGTCATCTACCCCTGTTGCTGCTTCAGAGCATAAACACATGAAGAATCTATTCTATACTTTGACAGACTAGAGATAATTTTAATTTTTACTGTACCAAGATGAACTTAATTGTTTACATCATGATACTCAGGAATTAGACGAACTAGTTTTAGGTTTTGTGTGCCACAACTGCTTATACATAGTATTTGAGTACCTACTTCCAACTGGCAGGTAACTTGGAATGAATAACTAATGATTAGTTTTAATCTACGAAACTGTAATTCTAAGCATATAAAGGCTTTCACAAGAATACCACCTGTCCTATAAAGCTTCATAATCACAGACTGGAATCTCTCAAAGGAACAGATCACTGACCACAAAGATGTTTGCTTTCTGACCCTTAATTTTAACCTTTTTGGAAGCACCTATTGAGATCTAACATTGTAGCTCTTCAACATACTATTATAACTGTTCATGCTTCCTTTAATTTATTTACTTGTGCTTTAATTGAGACTTTAGCTTTGGATGAAGGAATCTTCTCATAGGGTTTTTTAGACAGAAAGCAACACGTTATATATAAAAAAATATATATACATGCATACAACTATATAAAAATTAGCACTATAGCCAGATAAAATTTATGAGTCCAAGGAAGAGACTGCCTTATTATTCTCGATATGGCACTTACTCAGTGGGACTTTCCATGCTAGCATGGTACAAATTAGTTAATTTTCTCTAGCATATAATTTTGCTATCAATTACAGCATGTAATTACCACAGGGTTGGAATAATTTCTGTGTGAACATCTGGATTCCTCTGCTACACTGTGCAATGAAGCCAGAGTCATCAACACTTGAACTCTGAAAAACTGCTGTGTCTTGGTGATTCTTGATAACGTTACTAAATGCCTCTGACCTCAGCCTGAAATATAAAGTACTAAATCTTAACAGACATGCTTTAAAATCCACTTTAAATTCCAAAACCAATAAATTTTAAAATTTATCTTCATAAATCATGTATTTTAAAGTAAGTATTGTATTCAAATCTAATACTGAGAATAGTTAATTTACTTGTGAATGGTGGAATGACTTTTGTTTATATTTCAAGTAAAAATATTCCTGAAGAATAACAATGAACAGTAACATACTTAACAGCAACAATGGCATTCTGGGTCTCCAACATCACAAAGCATCATCTGATTTCTAATTGGCCCTAAAGGAGTTAGGCAATAGTCACAGCAAATTTTGTAAAATGAGAATCCATCTTGAATTACAGAACTTGACTGAGGATAATTGGGGTTTAGTGTAAGTAAGGATCAGTCATCCAAGACTGGACTGCAGATTCATCTATACCTATAAATCATATTGTTCCAAAATGAACTACTGTGTTACGGCATTCCATCATGGATATGGTGCCGCTTGCATTTGTTGAAAACCAATTTTTCATCCATCGTGCCAATCTATTAACTCATTGCAGTGTCATCGTCACAAAAGTCACACTTTTAGATGAAGCCTTGCCACGCACTTTGAACACTAAATGGACAATCTTGAAAAACCATTTCATAAAATACCGGTAGCTTTCAGAAACATCTTTCATGAAATACCTGAATTTCTACAATTTTTCTTGTACATATTTAGGAATTTATATTTGAAAATCCAAGCATTTTAAGAGAATAATTAAGTCGCAAAGAACATCTCTCCACAGGCAGATGTTAAAGCCAGATTTGCACTCTCAGCTCTGTTCTTTTCTATACTCTGCACATGATAGAGAGGCTCAAACACTAAAGAGCTGCCCAAGGTTATTTGGTGCTATCCCAGGAGGCAGTTTGTGTTCAGGCTGCCTCAGGAGCAGATCCCTTCCTAACTGCCTGAACTGGAACCAGTGTTTGCCAAGCAGCAGACAGGAGCCAACTAGGTCTGAGCCTTGAGGAACAGAAGCAGGTAAAAATTCCAGATACCCTTTTGCCTTCTTCCAGAAAGCACCAGTGTAGGAAATTTATGGAGTAGGACTTTTTAGACATTCAATGGTCACATTGATTCTTCCAGTAACAATAAAATCTTGCATGCATCCTTATTATTTCATCATACACAGAAGAACTGGTCTGAGGCAATTAACAGATATCACCAAAGTATTTTAGTACACAAAATAAAGCATGGCTCGTTTATAAGAAGATCACTGTTTTACATCAAGAACTCCACTCAGCATCAATGAAAGGTTTTGATGTCACCATAGCATTACATTCCTGAGAAAGAAATATTTAATATTCATTTGTAACAGAGTTGTTTGGAAAAAGAGACTTCAGTTTGGGTCTTTGATGTCTTCAAAACAAAAACATTTATTCTCATCTGCAACCGGAGGTATAAATGATATGAACCTTTGCAGAAAATAACTTTGTAAAACTATTTTACGTATTAAATGATTCCTTTTTAAAAAGCCAAATGAATAAACAAAAAAACCTGACTTAAAGTGACCTTCAAAATGTGAAGCTATTTACATTTTCATTACATAATTAAGCACATAAATGCTGCAGCCTATTCAACATTATACCATTATATATCTTTAATAGTATTTCTGTTTTTTCTGTTCAATATAAAGTTCCGGTAAAGATCTGAAGCATTTATAACTACAATAGCATCATACTTGATAACTACATTTGTATTTTCAAAAACAAATCAAATGAACAGAAAATGGAACAAAGAAAACAATTGTTTTCTACTTTCAAATTAGAATTTAGATTGATTGAACTCAATTCACTCTCCACCTGTGCACGCTGTGCTTCCTCTTTATATAATATAGACAGTAGTTTAGAAAAGTACTCAAGCAACGTTAAAACAAGAAATTAGCTTTCTTTATTTCAATAAAACTATACCCTGATCAGAATTTTGTTTTAATACCTTCAGGAAACAGAGCAGATTAAGAAAACATGCATGATAAACTGTAAGGACACGAGGAAATGAGCTGGTCAGAAAGATTCTTCTATATCTCTCTTTTAGCCCCTTGTACAGAGATTAACAAACTTTCATTATATTCAACTTGACTTTGAAGAAAGCAACTGTTGCACCTTAATCATATCTTTATTACCCAGAGGTTTCCACCAGTCTTTTAAATCTTATTAACGGTTCAAAAGATTCAAGGTCTCAATTATTAAAGAACCACTGATAACACGGAGCATGTGTGCAGTCAGCCTTCCAAACCAGAGATACTTTTAAACTGTAACCGTAACCTGAAATCTGAAAGAAAACCAAAACATATAAGGTAAGTGTCAACAACACACTTTCAGCATCTCAGGATGAAATGCCCCTCGGAAAACATGCTGGGCTGGGTACTGCAGCAGTGATTTCTGTGACAGGAGGTTTCCTGCACAAGCAACCCTGCAGCTTCCACCTGGCTTCAGCCTGGCACCTCAGGGGCATACAGCAAGGGAAAATCAACCAAGTGATTTTTGTGAGTTTCGGATTTTTTTTAAACGCCTTGGATTTTTAAAATTGAGACCAGCACTGTTTGTCAAAACATTTACATGGAAAAGAAGTCAACGGGTATGCTCAATTATTTCAAGATAGCTTCTCAGAGGGAATCTCAGTGTCCCTCTAGAAACAGCCACAGTGCAAACTTAAAATTTCTTGAACTCCGTGAGGCTCGGTGCTGTGACCCTGGGGATGCGGTGCATTAAGACCAAACCTCACCTGTCCTCTCCATGTCCCCGTTGCCAGCTGCCAACAATGCAAGCCAAAGCACCTCTACTCAGAGTAACACAAGGTCACCATTAAACAGACAGGCCAATATCCACCTGCGCTGTCATCATTGCTATTTCTGGACTTAGGCTAAGGCAACATGGGGAGGGTCAAGGTCTCCACGGACCCCAAACTAGACCAGGAAATGACAGCTCTCTTAAGATTTGGATCTCCCTGACCCATATACATCAACCACTGGCTCTAGGACCTGGGCAGGGCAGGATAGGGAGGGTTTGGATGCCCTCCTGCTCCCCACTTGAACATCCAGGGCAGAAAGGGAGGTGACCTGGGGTCTGTGCCAGGCGCTCAGCAGAGGACACAGTCCTGGTTCTACCCCAGACAACTCACCTTCACCTGGGTGGGCAGTGACAGCCACGCACCAGTGATAAGGGAGTGGGGTCCCTGTTGGAATGCCGTGTCCAGGCAGGCGCAGTGGCAGAGCGCAGGCACGGTCTCAGAACCAGGGTGTTTGGGGGGAATGTTTTTTTTCGTTATTCCTCCTGTACTGATTTAAATTCCCTTGGAAATGATCTCTCATGGCAAGAAGTCAAAGATTAACCAGGACCCTGGTACTGAGTTAGAGGCTAATTGCTCTAATCCATGCAGAAATGCTCCATCACACTGGTGAGGCCACACTTGGAACGCTGTGTCCGGCTCCTCGGAATGAGAGGCACAGACAGGCTGCTGAGGGTCCAACACAGGGCCATGAAAACGAAAACAGAACTGGAGCATTTCTCCTACAAGGAGAGGGTGAGAGGACAACAGGCAGTTGGCACACACTGAAACTCAGGAGTTTCCCTCTGAACCCCAGGCAACACTTTCTCACTGTGAGAGTGAATGAACACTGGTTTCACTGTCAAGTGGAGTCTCCATCCTTGGAGTTACTCAAAAAGTCATCTGAATGTGGCCACGGGCAACCAGTTAGCTGGACCAGCTAAACTCCAGAGGTGCCTTCCAACCTCACCATTCCGGGGAAAAAGCTGGCTTCAAGTCGCTGCCCTTACAGTCCTTTCTACAACTCCCTGTGTAAATCATGGAATTGTCACCCTGATGCCATGAAGATTTCAGAGTCAGAGAACCTACCAGGCCACTACTTGTTGCCATTTAAGATAAGAGATGCTTTTATTGAAAGCAGAAATTGAACCTGGACTTTACATTTTATATATTGTTTTCATTTTTAGGAACTATAGTATGTTCAAAAAATCCCACACAGCAGCTAAAGACACCCAAAACAATTTCAAGCTCTCTCTCATCCATAAGGTGCTGCATAATTACTGAAGAAACCAGAATAATTTACTTTTTTTCTACAATCTTCAAGTCCATGGGCCCTGGGGCTGCAGACAATGAAGTCAAGGAGATACAAAAGAAAAAAATACCCCTATTCTTTCTCCTCTCCTCTCAAAGGGTTAATTTAAGGTTTTTTGTTGTTGTTTTATTCTAATACTTTCATCTTATATTTGCCATCCTAAAAAACAAAAGGCAAAGGGAAGAAGGGGTTAAAAAACCCCGGTCTTTTCTGTGCCAAGAGAGTTTCCACAGTGTTTCTGTTCAGACTGAACACACTTATTTACAACTTCAGTTTCCATCCTTAGTGAGAGATGTTTCAAACACAATAAGAAATCAAAAGTATCTAAGAGATGAGGTGTGAAATTGAAATCACCATGTTCTTTCATGTAGCAAAGGATGAAAAGTCTAGCAAAGCAGAAAGTTAAATGGCTGTGAAAATGGATTATCACACAAAACAATTTGGTGGAGTTTGTGTGTGTGTTTGTTGGTTTTTTGTTTGTTTGTAGACTGTTTTATTAAAGAACACTTCAAAATCCAGCATGTGAACCTTTAAAGGGTAAAAAAAAAAAAAAAATCCTCATCAACTGTCTCAAAGTAGTCCTGCTATAATGAAATTCCAAGGGAGTTTTCAGTTACTGTGAATCTTCAGATTAGACAAATAGCATTTTAACAATTATAACTACCTGTACCTGAACTAGTTGTCCCTTGCCTTACTATTCCTGCTCTATGGATTATTTAGTGCAAAAATCAAATCAGTGCTATCCACTGGCTTGCAGACTTAAGCAGAAACAGTCCAGCAGTTATCTAAATCTCTTGGAAAAAAGCTCATCTGAAGAAAGACCTATGTTGTTTCTTCTTTCTACTGAACCTGAAAGGGAGAAATGTTCATAAACACATTCCCTATTAACTAGAAAGACATGTTTAAATCACCGCTAAAATAAACTGAATAGTCCACCACTACTGTTCCTAACTGGATTTAACAGCAATGATTTCACAAGTCCAGAAACTGCAGCAAGGGAGCTGGGTAGAAGGTAAGAAGGACATTAAACATTGTACAAAGTAGTGGTAATTGTGAAATTTTATTTCATTTTTTGAAGTCACAGAAGGAAGTAGAAAATAGAAACAAAGTGTTGGATGTAAATAACCAACAATAGATGCAGAGTAACTAAACAAGATAAAAAAAGCTCCTCTAACTTAAATTAATATATTTTACATGAGAACACAAGTGGTACAAAGGCTGAATTAGAACCATGATTTTCAAGGTCAAGCATGCACTTCCCTAGTCTCTCAAAAGACTCAAGCCTTAAAAGACTATTCAGTTGGGAATGGTATTAATCCTGAAGAATGTACCTTCTAAATGGACTTAATGCTTTCCTAATTTCTGTCATGAAACAGCTGAAATAATAAATTTGAAAAATATGCATTTGGGGTATCTCACCAATTTCTAATGCTATTTAATAAGCAGAAAAATGTATTATCATCCAACCTGACTTTTATCAGCTACTCAACCCCAACTTTCAGGTCTTAAATGACTAATTGAGAATTAATGATTCAAGGTCTTAGTAACAAATTAGTAGTTTTACTGGAATATGAACATTTTACTTTACAATAAAGTACACTGTACTAGAAGATTCATTCAAATCTAAGCAATTTCAGTTACATTCCTATGGCTTTGAGCAAAAAAAAACCCTAAGCAGTTTTACTGTATGTACACAATATTGAACATCAAGATTTAAATTATTTATTAATAACCTACATTCACTGTGGATTTCTAAGATTTACATCCAAAAAGCATATTTTATTTACACGCTGCTGACATTTCAAAGAAAAAGAAATAAAATATTATCTCTTTAGGAATTACGATCTATTCCAAAATTTAAAAAGATACATTTAACAACACAAAATGTTTTAAACATTTACAATAAAAACCAGCTTTCTGTGCCAATTATATTTACTCTCCAAGAATGTAAAATTGCATTGATAACTGCACTAACTACAATTAGACTAGAAACACTTAAAACCTGAGAGTCAAATCTAAAGTTTTTTTTTAAAAGAAAATCCTATAAGCTAATACGCCCTAATGTTAATTTAAGCAGAGATTGGTCAGTGGTCAATTGAAAAAAAACCAACCAAACAAAATCCTAACGCAACCCCCCCCCCCAAAACCCCAGTGCATTATTTCTGCAGCTCCAAAAATAGATCACTATACAATTGTTGCAGTGGTTTGATCAATGCCTGGCCTGCCATCCACAGTGAGGCTTTTTTCAAAGTGTCCTTTCCCACATACTGTACCCAATCAAACAATGAGTGTCTTTGATCAATTCCTGTGCGGATTTCTACAGTTTAGTGAGCGTGCAGTTGCTTCAGCATGCATCTTGGATTTTGAGGGTTCCCACCTCAAACATACATATACAAGTGTTTTAATAGTTAGATGAGAGTAAAAATAAACATGAGGAGGCACAGAAAGTTAGAAATACTGGCCAGAAAACATTCAAAGACTAATGAGAAGTTTTATATCCACCCCAAGGGCCTTTTAAACTCAGCATAGCTATGGAGCAGCGTGCTCTGAATTACGAACCACCATGTACCTTACATAAAATAGTAAAAAAAAAATTAATTGTTGTGTTAACAAGTACACTTTACTACACTGCAGGATGGAAAAAGTTACCATACCCATAAAGCCTGGTGAAGAGAAGCATCATGCACAAAGTTACTCTGTTTGGTTGTAGCCATTTTATTTCTGCACTTGGAAACATCATGCTCCTTTTTGAGAGAAGTAACTTCTCCCCCAGCCCCCTATCCTTTAGAAACAACTAGATCAAGGGCATCTCCCAGGAAGGGTTTAAGAACCATGATTTTCCCATTCTGGAGCTATTTTCCGTGGCTTTAATAGCTTGCCCCTCTCATGCAGACTGTTGGCCATGTAGTAGTGGTCCTTCCAGGCTGAAAGCAGGCAAATTGCAATTGCCTATACAGACAGTCTTGCTTTGTAGACTATCCAACACACTGCATTTAACTAAATCGACATTTCCAGGGACACAGAAACGCTTACCTCAAGTAACCACCAATACCATTCACCAACACAAATATCTGTAAATCTGAAACAGTCCTCCACTTCATAGGGACTGATCTTTGCTATTTATGATGGGAGCATTCATTAGAGCTTTAAGCCCAACTGCACCATATGGCAACATATCCAAGTCTACTTATGCCACATCGTCCTAACCGGTAATTTGAAAACCAGATCTGCATTACTACTACTTCACTTCCTTCACCACTAAAACAATGTAAAATCAACTCCTAGCATATGCTTTCTTCCTAGGTTAAGGATCTTCATTTTTCTAAGGCACTTGCATGAACAAGCACACAGGTCCATTTATTTATACAGAAATAGGATCAATGTTGCAAAGATGACTGTAAGCGACAAGAAAAATGTGATACCTGCTAATGAGGCGACACATTTTACTACCCAGTGGTTGGGTTGGTTTTTTTTTTTNTGCTTCTTCTGTCAACAATTATCAGGTAAAAGAAGAAACCTTTTAACATTTTGTAATTTTGGAGCTTATGAATTTTGGGCATGTATTTTACCATGCAACACTATACAAATTAATCCAGGTTTATGCTACTAATGACTAATGAATTCTTAATCATGCATTTACTTCCATACAAACAGAATTGAGATAATATCCTTTTGAAATCAGATGCATGTGTAGGTTTCTGCTACTTTAAAAAATTGCTGGGTTTTGATATTGCTTTTTATACAAGATTTTGCAAAAGCCAATTTCCAGAAAACAATNACCATAAAATTTCTACAACATAGTATGTTAAGGTGGGTTGCAACAGGGATGTCTTTTGGTGTGTTTTCCAGAATTTACCTCTAAAAAAAACCCAAACAAGGCAAATGGTCACAAGTTTTGTTACTCATTTACATAAAGCAGTAGATACACTGAAGAACATTCTGCTATTAATACATAGCAAATCTAACTTTTTCTAGTATTTAAGTCAGTGTGTTTTATCCCTTTGATTCTGGAAACAAGTTAATTAATTTAAGTAAAAAAAAAAAGAGCAAGTGTAATACAAATTAAGGAAAAACTGTAGAAGTTAGAATATACACGACTTCATGCAATGATACTATGCTTCATCCCTATAAACATACAAGATTTCAAAAATCATCCTTTGTAGAAATAAACTCTTCCAAACTACTGTAAAAAAAAAAAAAAAAGAAAAAGAAACATTTAATACACTTCTACAGCCTTAATAGGTGATCAAGAAAGTGTTGACTCAGTTTCTTCGTCAGCTACTGTTTGACAAACCTTGCTCTTGTTCACTGTGCAGAAAGGTCTCATCCCAACAAGAGGAGATTGCTTGGCACCAAGACAGAGCTTCACTTTGTACAGTTTTTACCAAGGTTAAACAAACCCATGATGTCAACCATTGCTTTTTGGATGTTTTTTCCAAAACGATGAGAATCCTTTAAAAACAAACAAAAAACCAAAACCAAATGCTTCTTCTGTCAACAATTATCAGGTAAAAGAAGAAAC
>VWZG01001516.1:457007-492890 GCA_013396735.1 Grallaria varia
AGGCAGAAAAATGATTTTTATTTGAGTTTCTACCAAAATCTAGGATCATTTGCCACTGAAAATTTACATAAAGTATTGAAAATAAAGATTTTCTATGTGTAAACAAACTAGGTACTTGTTCTGTTTATTCTAAGTACTAAATGAATGGTACAAGAAAGAAATTAAGATTACAAATATAAACTCTCAGCTGCATTACAGGACCTACTACAAAGACCCTACTAATATCAAGGCTGCATACACAAAATGCTTCCTTTCTGTATGAACCTTTGACTTGACTAATAAGAAAAAGAATAGAGAGAAATGTAAAGTACAGGCTAACAGGCATCTGAAGAACAATTTCAACTATGAAAAAAACAAAACTGTATTTCCTAATCTTTAATGATTAACCAGAGGCACCATGATCTCTCGGACAAGTTAAGGTCAAAAGAGGAAAACTAGTTCAGCTAAGTAACACTGAACAAACTCTATGAGTTTATTGAAGTCATAAAAATAAAAAGGGGAAGGAAGAATTGAAGCTCACTCAGGACAGGCCTTCACAGCAGCAGGATACCGAACAGATGACATCTCCTATATTCTAATAGTGGGTGCCATTCTAATAAATTTTTCATTAATTATGTTTCCTCAAGCACAAATGGCAACTTATGTGCCAGCTTCTTTCACTATTATTTAAACCAAGGTGACTTAAACAGGGAGCATACATTTTACTTTGTCTTTACAACTGCAGCCAGAGACAAATCAAAGCAAAGCTGCAATAACAAAAACCAAGACATGCCCACCTTACTGTTTATGGGACACATAAGTCATTTTACATGAGTTCCAGGGAACCTGAGTAAAGATGACATTGGGCCACATGTTTATGCTTGAAAGTGTAAGTGAAATAGAATATGGTATCCTTGGTTCATGAAACTATTAAATTTATAGAAGTGGAAACAAAAGAATCCAGAAAAACTGCATATGATGAGAAAGAGAAAACACACCATAACAGTATGTAGCATGTTCTGCTACAATTTTTTAGACAATGAATAAAACAGTTTTATAAGCAGACATCAGAACAGATTTATTAAGTCATAGGAAAGGACTGACACTTACCGTCTCAGAACAAGATATTTTGCTGGAGACATGGAAATGGATTGAGTTTTCATCCAAGATAATATAAGAAACACCATAACCATCATCAGCCACCTATGGGAATAAAGAAGATAAAAACAAGTTCTAAACTTTTTCTTTTTCCTTCTGTTCCCATATCAACTTACACATAATTACAGAGTTCCTACTGTGCAGTTTTTAAAACAGTTGCAATTTCTCCTCAAGCAAAACTCAAGATTCCACATTTAATGGATAATTTTTGAAGATTGATTCCACTTGAGGAATAGTTCTAGTCTCATCTGAAGTGCACGGAATTAACATTTTCTGAATATTTGCCTGTAGCATTTCCCAGATTTAGTATTTTGAAATAAAATGCCTGTTCAAAGGACTTCTCTTATCAGGGTCTGGTCCTAAGAAGCCCTATAGATTCAGTGCTTAAGCAGAAAGGAATAAAACAGTTTAGGTATAAACATCCTGTTTCATGGAATCATTCTACAGATGTAAACAAACATAATACATAAATATGAAGTATAAAAATCTTGTATTATGAGAACTTGCCCAAGGGCAAAGTCATCTGACTCTACCGCAAGCATATGATTCTGAACAACTGTGTCATGAGCAGAGGTCTTGTCCAATTTCAATATTAGTAGCATTAACTATTCAAGTTTCAGTCTGATGTCATATTTAAAGTATGCCTAGTAAACACAGATAATCCTGCTGTCATCCTTCATCTCTTTGTTAACTCAAAGGATCACAACCTTCCAGCTCTCTGATGCCACTGCTGCTAAGCAGACCCATCATCTCATGATTAATGCTACAGGGGTGAATTCTACAGAATACTTAAAAACCCCTTCAAAACCAACAAGCTGATGTACTGAATCTCTGGGCTACTTTGGCAAATCAAAGCACAGTTCTTGTACGAACACAAGTAGTGATGAAGGGAAATGTAAGTAGGGTTATTTGGAAATGCAGACAACTGAGGGAAGGAAATTGCAGGAATGAAGAAATAGTAGGAAGGAATCAGTTAATGTAGCATTAGCAAAAACAAAAGGAAAAAAAAATTTAGAAATTCCTACAGCCAAAATCCTATTCTATTGCCAGACTACATCTGGGGATTCTGAATACTGACTTTATAATCTGCTGGAATAAGCCAGTTTCTCAAGAATGAGCAGTATTTCAATAGCTAGGCTTCCTCGATACTGCAATTCAAACTCATTCCAATTTCATAAACTGCATTGTATCATAAAGATGAATAAACAAATAATAATAATTAAAAACCTGCCCACATCTTCCAGCTGGACAAATCAGGCAAAAAACACTCTACCTGTTACCCTACTTTCTGTGGGGCAAAGAGCAGTGTTGTGATCCCTCTCCTTGTTCTATCAATAGAAATGCTTTTTGAAAACAGATTAACCTAGTCTTAAAGCCCCATAAATGTTGCTCAATAGATCTTGTTAAAACCAACATTATCATTAATGGCCAAGTTCAAATCCCAGTAAAATACTACAGCCAATAAGCAGCTGGTAGTATCTCCAACAATAAACTAGTGTATTGAAAGTCTACAGAAGCCATAAATCATGGTTGAGTTCTTGATTTGGCCACTATTCACACTTAGGAGGCAAAGCAGAACAATGTGAGAAGCCTAATCTGGAGGAATGCATGAACACATTTATTAATCCATCAGAAAATATAAAGAACAACTCAAGAATAAGTACTTTTACCAAATCCAACCTTAAAATCCAGTTTAAGTTATACAGCATTTGTCACTGTAATGTCCACACAGTAATGTACACAAGTTCTGGGCACAGGTAATATGATAAAAGCCCCATTTTAATCAGATCTCTCTGCCACGGAGCCCTGTACCATACTTTGTAACTATGTATTTCCTTAAGAATAATCCATTTTTGTAGTGGGATACCAGAAAAAGGCGACACAGATTTTTCTGAGCACATCCAGATCATGGAAAAACATTAAACACATGCATTTGAAAGCATGAGTTGCATCTCTGATGTCCAACATCAGGTATTACAGATCTGAAAGTTTTAGACTAGCATTTTGGCAATAAAACTCCTTTTTAATGGGTACTTGTATTTAGCAAACATACCGGTCCAAACCCTCCACCACAGGATAACATCTCAGGGTTCTTCTTCAGATCAATGTGTTGCTGTGGTGTCTGACTTGTTGACAGCCTCCAAGGCTCTGACAAAACCTTAAGTAAGATATGAAAGAAATGCAAACAAGTATAACACACTGTTTAAGAACACACAACTTTCTCAAAAACTAGTCAAGATAAATTAGAAAGCACTTGATAAAGCAGTATTAAGGAAAACTCCAGTTCCCATTTCAATGGAATGACTAATTATGAAGGTTAAAAGAAACAGCTAAACTTGCTCTGATATGCAAACTATTAATACATGATGCAGTAATAACAATTCCTGAAAGAGAATAAAGTAAAATTTCAATAGAAATGCTACTTCAAACAAGATTATCTGGTTGATAGCCTGGTAAATAATGCAGGTCTTGTTTTAATGCGTTCATTACAAGCCACACTCAATCCCAGTAAGATACTGTATCAAGTTAGAAGCTTGTAAAATCTCTAACGATACATATGTATCTTGAAAGCCTGTGGAAGATGTAGGAAGTTGTTTTACTCTTAACTTAGCCACTAGTCATATTTAGGAGAGCAAACAGACAAATGTGAATAGCTTAATTTTGAGGCAAGCTGGAACACGTTTTATTAATAAGAAAAAATGAATGAGTGCAATGTTATAATTTTTTATAAGACCCAACCTTAAAATCTAGTTAAAGTAATAAAGAATTTGTCACAGTAATAAACTGTGACATTAATGCCATATACAGCTCCTTTAGCTCATAATAACTTTAAAAAAAAAAAAAAAAGTGAATTTGTAACAATTCCAAAAGAATATTCTTGAGAGAAAACACACAATCTCTCAGCAGATGTGAAAAAATGCTAGCTACAATTTTATTTTTTTCTTAGGAAAACCAGATTCTACAAGTATGTGAAGCCCCAGAGTTTTATAAGTATGTAAAGCACATACATCAAAACACTAATTAAACAAAGGACTTTCTACTGTAATGACTAGTTATCAATAAAAGTCACTCACTTCCTTAAGGAAAGGAGAATCTACAGCAAGGTACTTGGATACGACGTACAGGCAGAACAGATGGCGGTCAATGCCAGCACCAGTCATGGCAAGACGATACAAGAGCTGATGTTTGGCAGCAGCAGTCCGAAAGAATTTCAGCTTATTTTCATTCTAACCATGAAAAAAGGTTAAGAAAGATCAGTTAAGTGAACAGGGTTGAGCAACTACTTACTACCTGTGAATGATTCTTGCTTCCCTCTCAGAAAAGTCTAACTGGTATGAAATGAATTCTTGTTCTACAAATCTATGTTTGAGTTTTACAAAATTTCGCAAGTAATCAGAGTTTCCTGGAGTTCAGGAACTGTGAATAATGGTTAAGTTCTGCCATTCTCTTTTGGTATGGCCCAGAGCTTCTGCTGTATTGACAGAAAATTTGGACAATTACCTGATGCTGTACTTCTTCCTAAAAAAAAACAAAAGCATTGCTACAAGTGTATAAAACCTGTTGGAGGACTTATATGGTTGCCTAGTGATAACTCGTGCTTATGAATTATCAGAGAATCATGGAATGACTGGATTGGAAGGGACCTTAAAGATCACCTCGCTCCAAGCCCACTGCCATGGACACCTTTCACTAGACCAGGTTGCTCAGAGCTCCATCCAGTCTGGCCTTGGCACACTTCCAGGGATGGGGCATCCACAACTTCTCCAGGCAACTTGTTCCAGTGTCTCACCAGCCCTACAGTAAATAATTTTTTCCTAATATCCAATCTAAACCTACTCTCCCGATTGTATAAGGCAGTAACACCATGAACTTACACTTTCAGTTGCGTCTTCCATGGTTTGAACAAATTTACATGACTCAACAGTACACGAGCGAACAGTTTCAGTCCTGCCTTCTCTGAATAAGCGTGTCATAGAGGCTTCATATGTTAAAGAAAATTTTCCCATGTCCTTGAAAAAGGGAAAAATGAGAACTTAAAGATTTATACAGATTTAGTCCTTTTTTCTTATTCAATAGTCCAAGCCAATCACACAGGATATGAATCATTTCACAAACTAAACTCAACATTAAGTTTTTAGTAGTCCACCATTAGCCCTCTTATTTGAAGACAATAAAAGCAAAAATAAGATTAGCAGCACAATCTGATAAATACTAACAGAACAATCAAACTAGCAAGGACTATTCTCTGCATTTTACATTCAATATTCTTCAGTTTATAACAGAAGCTGAACGTTGGTACATTGGCGTTTTCTGAGAGCACGTTACAGAAAAGGTGAACTAGCAGA
This sequence comes from Grallaria varia, assembly GCA_013396735.1. Taxonomy (NCBI): domain Eukaryota; kingdom Metazoa; phylum Chordata; class Aves; order Passeriformes; family Formicariidae; genus Grallaria; species Grallaria varia. The sequence continues at coordinate 462,491 of VWZG01001516.1, forward strand.
AGAAATCACAGGTATTTTTGTTAATCCTGTTAGGAATTGTCCATGACTACTGAATTATGTGTGACTTTAGTCTAAAAGAAACCGTAACATTGTTTAAATTATAACATTGTTTGGAATATAAACACAGCTACTAGAAGTTTCATATCTCCTTTCAAGTCCAAAATGCCTAAGGATAGACCAGCTAAGAAGAGAAAAATCTGCATGTGCCAACATGCCAAGCCTTGGAGAATTAATTTCCAGCTAGTAATCTGTTAAGGGTTTTTATTTATTTCCATTGAATGTGTTTAATAACCTTGTACAAGCAGTGCAAGATTACACAGTCACACTTTTATCACAAACACTTTATACCCAATTTAACGAGATTCTGTAAGGCAGAAACAGTCTGTTCTTACCCGATAGTGAGCAAGCTGCAGGGCAAGTTGCACAAAGGCATCAGGGCTGGTTTTTGCTTTCTTTATTAGTCCTTTCCCAAAAGCATTGAAACAAAATGAACAGAAGTCCACATCATCTGCCAGAGCTACAGCACTGCTCAGAGACCTCTCAATCACTTCTTGACACTTAAATAAACAAACAAACAAACAAATAAACACACCCATATGCATACACACATGCATTCAATAGCAAGCATTTTTAATTTATAAAACAGAAATGCTGCCTTTAGGCATGCCAGGAACATAATTACCTAAATAATTTCCTTTTAAAGAAAGGAGAGAAGCTATATTTGCCAGAAAGTTAAAATTCAAAAAGCTAATAAAAACGTTTTAAGCCAATGGATATCAAAAAAATAATACTTTAAAAATCACCAGCATTAAAACTGTTCAGATCACCACAACATAAAAGAATGACCCACATATACGGAGTGGCAATAGTTGTGTGGCTTCCAATCTGCCATACATGCTTCATTAAATACATCATCAACCGTTATTTTTTTTATTCAAAATTAAAATAAAAATATGCAGTGGAAGTTTGTCCTGAACTCAGGACAGAAAAAAAATAAATCAAAAGAAATACCAAACCTTATTAGACATGTATACAGAATTCTGAACACAAAGACAGGTAGTTTCAGGGAACTATTAGATCAGCAGTTTTTGTGACAAGAGCAATGAGATCTCACTACTTTCACTTAATTTTAATACAGTAATTATTTAAAATAGGTAGCCACTTTTTTTTTGGCATGTTGCCAACCAAGAAAGCTTCTAGTAAAATGCTGGCATTTCCCAGGTGGAATTTTTTAAAGATTGATGTTAAAAAATCCCTGACTTTGTAAGCAAACCGAGTAATGCCTATACATCCTACAAGTCTCATAGGAATTTAAAACTCATTTATAGGGTTACCAGTAATTATGTATATGATATGACTGCTCAGGAAAACAAACTTCTTCCTCAAACCACTTCTTCTGTACTTACTTCTTCTGGAATTTCCCACTGTAGTTTGGTGGGAATAGGAATATTTGGATTGGTATCTCCTTTGCAATGCCCATCTTCTGAATAGCCCAGTTCAAGATACTCCGTTGCCATCACATTCTGCAAAGAATGACACTTCTTCAGAATTGAAACACAATACGTATTGCTGTGGAATTGGGATTTCATTGTGAAATCAATATAACCTATTTTCAGTACACAGTGAAATACAATATACAATATATCCAAATACAGAAAACAACTGCAAATGAAGTCCCCAATTTTACCTCTTATTTTAAGGCAATTTTACTTGTGTTCTGAGTGGGAAGAATACCAGATATGCACTGAACACTGATTCAATTGCACTGATGCATTTTGATAAATGCTATTGAATTAATCAAAATGTTTCAATAAGAACCCACTAGAAGTAAAAAAAAATAAACTCAGCTTTAGACTTCACAACCTTCATTCAATTTAGATTGTAGTGAATTTCTGCAGCTTTTTTATCTGTCAAAACACAGTTTATTTCAGAGTAGAGTACAAACTCCTGCAAGAATTCAGTAATTTTTAAGATTTGCATTTTCTTCAAAATTGCTGTTTATTTTATATGTGCACTACAGCTCTTGGGCAGGAAAGAAGAATGTTTCCAAGATCAATAACACAACTTGAACAACTGACATAAAAGGCTCTGTCTTACAAGATATCAAGCAACATCCTCAATGTAAAAAAACCACAACAAAAAAACCCACAAAAAAAAAAAAAATTACCAATAGATTTGAATCTGCTCAATATGGAAAGAAAAAGCTTGACCATTTATTTCTAATCTCTTAATTCAGTTTTCTCACTTAGTAGTCAGAACATGACAACTATGAACTAAAGCTTAGTCCATTCTATTCTAAAAACAGACAATCTCTTAAAAAGCTAACAACAGATAACTTTCTAGAAAATTAAATCCTATTTTGTTTCAGTCACCTTGATTCTTAGCAGAAAATGAGCCAACTGACATTAAGTATAGAGATACAAACTACAGCATTATATATAATATCATTCACTAAAAGAAAACAAAGTATTCCTCTTTCATCGAGGTAGTTTTAAACTGCATTGTCAAGTCACCATCAAATCAGTTTGCCCTTCTTTTTCCCCTGGTTAGAGAATGCAAGAAGGATTTTATTTTTGTTCTTACAGACATGGAAGCACTTCTATAATAAAACTAGGAAATTACTTGAGGGATGACTTAGACCTGAGACCCATTTGCAAAAATACACATGAAATCAGAATGAGCTAGTATTTATAAAATAGTTTTCATTGAGTCATGCAACAGCTTCTAGGTTGAAGCTTCAAAAATAAAAATCAAAAATCAAACAGGATTTCAAGTAATACATTAAGCTCATGATGAACAGACCTGACAAAGTGCATTTATTCCCTTCATTGCAAATAAATACAAGAGAGAATGCAAACAGGATATCAATCTGCAGCTCGTCAATCAACAGGTTAGGGGAAAAGTTAAACTCTGTACAATTTCTTTAAATTTTGAAAGTAAGCATGACATTTTTATAGCACAAGAAAACTTAAGAGCTTTAGGAGCATGCATATACTCAAAGTACGATGCCATATCAAAGAGATAACAATCTATGGATTTAAAAACAAGTTAGATTAGGAGCTGTATCACTTTGCTACAAAGCCATCTATGCTCACTAAAATACTGTCCTTCAAAGGACAGCAGCCTTTTAAGCAAAGGTTTGAGCTCTTTTTTTAATTCTATAGTCACTACAGACAGAGGCCCCTGACCACTCAGCAGCAACATGAATGCAAGGGATTGAAGGTACCCGCTGACCCCCTGCACTGTTGCACGGACCGTATCACATTATCTTCTGCATTAGCCTTTTGTGCCAAACACCTACCTCCCACAGGTGTCCAACAATAGGAGCATCTGCCCAAGAGTGCTCTGCGTTCAGACCCATTCTGCCATTTTTGAATATTATGAGAGTGAATGATTTGTCAAACCACCTGCAAGAGAAATTAGTATTTCCTTACAGTTTTGTACATTTTGAAAGCAGTTTTATATTTTAACTTTCTCCAAAATTCACATTCAAATACATTAGTTCTCATTCCCCCCTCCCCTTTTTTTTTTAAATAATATTTTATTTAAATAAATAGACCTAAATTTGAACCTCATTAAGTTCAACAAGGCCAAATATGAGGCCCTGCGCCTGGGTCAGGGCAATGCCCAGTATCAACAGACTGAGGGATGAATGGACTGAGCAGCCCTGCAGAGAAGGTCTGGGGGATACCAGTGGATGAAAAATTCTGCATGAGCTGGCAATGTGCACTTGCAGCCTAGAAAGCCAATTGTGTCCTGGTCTGCTTAAGAAGCAACGTGGCCAGCAGGTCAAGGGACGTGATTCCCCTCCCCTACTCCGCTCCGGTGAGATCCCACATGGAGTATTGCCTCCAGCTCTGGGGACCCCAGCAGAGACAGACACTGATCTTTTAGACTGGGTCAGAGGAGAGTCATGACAATGGTAAGAGCACTGGAATACTTTTCCCATGAAAAAAGGCTGAGAGTTGGGGTTGCTCATCCTGGAGGAGAGAAGGCTATGGGAACACCTTCTTGTAGACTTTCAATATATTTTATTTAGGGATTATAAGAAAAGCGAAGAAAGACTTTTTACCATGGCTCATAGTGACAAAGGACACACGGGAACAGATAGAAACTGAAAGAGGGTAAATTTAGATTCATCATAATGGAGAAAAATTTTTTACAATGGGGTGGTAAGACAATTGAATAGGTTGTCCAGAGAAGTTGTGGATGCCTTGTCATTGGAAGTGTTCACCATTAGGCTGGACTGGGCTTTGACCAATCTGACATAGTGAAAGATGTCCCTTCCTGTTCCAAGGAGGGTGGTACTAGATGATATTTGAAAGCCCATTCCAACCCTAACCATTCAGGGAATTCTATGAAATTTATCAGCTTATAAGTCACTGATTCACATGTAATAGCCAAATTCTAAATAAGAGAAGGCATTTTCCACAGCGTCAATACTGCACCTGTCGTAACACCTGCCATGCATTAAGGATTTTGCATACACATCCAGTGACCTCACTGGATCTTCTTTCTTGTACCCATGCTCAAGGTCATCCAATGTCACAAAAAATGCTGCTTTCTCAACAGCATCTAAGGATTGTTTGTTCTTTCCACGGCTAAAATAAGCCTGACGAGCTTTAGCCCATGGTACTCTGTAAAAAAAAAAAAAATTGGTTTATAGCCAGATTACCTAAGCCTGTGTATGTCTGATCAACCTTAAGATCACTATGAGACATTCCTCCTCCTTTTAGGGAATTTGACTCAACTACTTTCAATGCATTTAAACTACACAAGGAGTGAAAAGTTCTGAAATACTCATACAGTGTAATCCTAGGGACCAATTCAACATATCACACACGTGCAAAGCTTAATCCTCAGAAATGAACATTTCTGCACACAATGAAAACAATTAACAGATATTAAGATCTATTGTTCCAATATGTAAATCTAAGAGACTGGACTGTTATAAAAGTCAGTAAGTTCCATGGCAAATGCCTGAAATAAATCTGAAGCAAAAAAAGTCCTTATCAATGTAACGTCTATATGGTTGCACCATATTTATTTATAAATTTATGTGATTTTCCCAATGAAAAAAAAAATCAGTTTGTTTTAAAGTAGAAAGTGAACAAAAGGAAGTACTCCTAGTAAATAGGTATATTAAAATCCACAGCTCTTTCTCTCTGGTCCAGAAACAACCTGACAGATTAAACTAAGTTTGCCACAGTTTAATTGCTTTCAGTGATCTTGCACCTAGAAACAACTGAGTACATACTGTTTTATTGTGCAGGTGCGAGTCATGAATGTGGAGTAACAGCTATTTTCATTCTCTATCATAATTTTTAAGACATTCTTAAAAATGCCAATGAATCTCAGAGTAGATATAAAGCTAAGGTAGTTCAATAAGTGTAGCAATGTAAAGCTGCCAATTACCACTCTTTTGACTACCACAACTCAACCCAAATTATCAAGCTAAGCACAGGTAATCCACATATAATGTTGCCACTGCAAAACTCCTTTAACTCCACACAGTTACAAACAACTAAAGCACTCTTAAACATCAGCAACACACAAAATCAGTGACCAAGGTATGACTGACTGCAGGCTATTTTAAAATTCCAAAGTCAGTTCTCAATTAGTATGTGATGCAACTATTTCTAAATACTAAATTTATTTTAAAAATAATAACTACCATACCTATCTCCTGCAGTAAGAGCTGCAAGTTTCTCTTCCCCAGCCTGAGGTGCTGAATCATCATCAAGGATTCTCTGCATCTGCTGTTCAATTTCTCGGGGTTTCAAGAGTCTGCCATCGTGGTACAGCCACACTTTGAAGTAACGGCCCTTATGATACACAACAATGTGTTTGCTGTCTTTCACATGCTGGAGAGTATCTAGAATTACAATCACTTACGTGAAAACAAAGCTGAAGTCTCAAAACACTAAAGCCCTAAGTAACATCAAATGCCTACTGCATGCGCTACTGGTTATTTCAGCATCCCATGTTATTTCATCACGAAGTTTCCTGCATGAAACAGTCAAATATCCACATGTGACAACCATTTGCACATATAGCACCACCAGTTCCCACACCGGAGGCCAGTATTAAGCAACAAAGACTGTATTTATCTCTGTGAAAAGTGAGCACTAGTAGTGTAATTGATTAAGCAGTCAGCAAAAGAACATGCTAGATGAGTCTGAGGAAAGGTATTTAAAAATCATCCGTATTCAAGGGCTTGACATGGTACAAACTGTGTAGAGTCTTAAGGGATTGAAAATTTAGTGCCGTAAGATTTTGCTCTCATTTATCCTGGTAGATGCAGAGTGAACACTCCATATATGGTCAAAATGTGTAATGTTCTGGATCTCAAACTAGGCCAAAATTTTTTCCTCATTTTATTATTTATATGGCTTAATTGGGATAAGCCAGAATGTAATCATGAAAGCATTGTATCAAATCACAAGTGAAGGTTCCTACAGCAGTTAGAAAAATCCTGCAACTGATGAGAACTGTTAATTGAATTCCTTCACTGTGTCAAAGAACTGTTATATTCTTATGAACCTGAAAAGACACATTACTGAGATGGTGAAGAAAGATGATGTCAAAAATGAGGGCTGAGCCTAAAACTCATGGTTCTGAGAGACTGAGAAACAAGAGTTCTGTCAGGGATGTGTTTTTCTTCACTTTGCAGATAAAGAAAGCTGAAGCACAGATGGAAAAAATTCCTCAATAAACTAGCAAAGGGCAGCAGCAGAACTGAGAGCAAAGTCCTTTTCTGACACATGCACTACTGCTTTATCCACTACCCAATGCCACTTTTGCCCCTTATCCAACTTCATACACTACAGCAAATGTCAACAGAGGAGAGTGGGCCCATCCCTGCATCTCTTTAGAAACATTTTGTTTTGAATTCTGTAGTTGAGTGGGAGCAACATGCTCAAAGGCAGTTTGAAATGTGCGTAACAGGTCTCAAAGAAAGTGAAAAAAATACACCCTACCTTGAAGTGACATGCCGTACGTACATTCTCAATGGAGGTGACTAAACAATAACCCATGCATTCCAAAATCCTAGTGATTGTCTTCTGCACTAATCGTGACTGTCAGGATAACTGCCAAATCTGTATTTCCCTGTGATGCTGCCACAATGATTCAGTGTTGGCTAAACATGGACTCAGTTCTAAGAGGCTCTTCAGGATATAACTAAATCAGAGAAACCTAGACACAGCTTAAGTCTCCACTAAAATCTGCTGTGAAATTAGTAATTTATTTCTTAAAAAAGAATAAAATGAGTAGCAATGTTTTCTTCCACCTGCTGACTACAAATGTTCATATTTCTAGATGCAAGCTACCTCCTTTTACAGTGCCAAAATTCCGGGGGAGAGAAGCAACAAAAAATGCCATTTCAATATTAAGACCTCAAAAATCATCTTGAGTCTGGAGAATTTAGGATAAGCTTATGGAGACCTTTGGAGGCTACCCTGGGGAGAAACCCATGACGAACCATTATGGATACACTACCTTCAGAAAAATAACACCATATGGAGAAGAGTCAACCTCAAGACCTTGGATGATGCACTGATCATAAAAAAATATGATATTTTTATGTTGAAATACAACAAATACTCTATCAAAGTTTAGTAATTTAAGTGAAATGCTTTTATGTCTGTAGGCAGTATTAATAAATGCATTCAATCAGAGCTTAGGCACACCTACATTGAAAAAGTGTATCTGAACTGTCACAGATACAATTTCTTTTTTAGTGAGCTAACATGATTGTGATGTTGTAAACATAAGCTTAGCCTCTCACAATAAGCAGAAGTTGCAGAAACAGACTCAGGTGAAAATGACCCTTATGTAAGTCAACAGGCACATGCCTCTATTCAAAATTAAATGTGAAAATTAGTTACACACAGCTTAGGATAATCAGACCACTGCTGGAATTTAGGGCAGGGCAGAAACTAACAAAATCCAAATTACATATATTCTTAATGTATTACAAAGAAAGTTTTGGACACAGTCCTTATTACAGGGGATTTAACTCAGTCAATGTCTTGCAGCACTTCTGAAAGTTAAGGTAACATTGGCATTGAAAACCTTGCCACTACTAAACACTGTAGCTGCCTCCAAACAAGTAAACAACCAGTGTTGAACAGAGAACAACACACTGGGACAATGCTGTGGATCGTAAGCTGAAAGGAAAAAGGGAAAGTCAAGCAAGCAAAAGACTTAAAAACAGTAGAGATAGGAGAACACAACTTCTACAAAGACAAAAACATAGGTATTGAAGGATCATGAAAGAGCAGAATGGAGAAAAGCAGAAGTTATTTAAAATCAAAAAAACAGGCAGACAACAGCTTCTTGCAGTTAGTTTTCAATTGAAGAAAAGGAGAAAAATATCTGACGTTTCAAAATCTCCCTAAAATGAAAAACAACTATGAACTCTGTATCAGTTCATTACTTCCTGATTCTTGGTGCACAATATTTGATGTATACTTGTGTCAGTCATATCCTTATCTGGAAAAACAGGATTTTGGCAGAAAAGACCCCAAATCCTGAATTCCATAAAGGTGTTTATTCTCCTTCGCTGGCCTTGCTTACCTGATTCCTCTCCTGGGATACGGGAGGTATTAAACATCCTTTCCCATTGAGCTGAGCAAAGTGGAACAGTAGATCCCATCAAAAGAATCTATGACACAAATGTACATCAAAATGTAATTTTGCATATACAATTAGAAAATTAAAAAAGAAAATAACTAGGATCTGTTTAAAGACAGGCTGCAGAATAATAAGATTTATAATTCATCCACTCAGTGTTGGTTTTTATCCTCCCTGTTCATTGTCTTTCCTTGAATAACACATGGAAGATTCCATGGACATTCCAGAAGCATTATATTCTCCCTCCTACCAAATGCTCACCCTTCAGGAGGGATTACTGAAGCTAGCTAGCCTCTGAAATCCAAAAAGCTCTCAGTGGCTGATCTGGATGTAGAACTTACACATTCAGCATACTTTACCCCTTAATTTCTTATTTTAAAGCTATTTATGGGTGTGTAGGAACAAAAGTTCATGTTTCTCAGATTTGTAGTTACATAAAAGTAATCATATCCTTGTCACGACCTTGAACAAAACTACTTAATTGTTTCCACACTAGTTGTTCGCTACAATACACAGCTACAGGACACAACAGAAACTCAGCATAGGATTTACCTTGCCTTGAAATTGCTACCTAGAAATTAGTGCAACACAGGACTCCATGATCATGTGTGTTTAAGTTCCCACTGGCCCACTCTTGGCATCAAGAGGCCTCCCTCCAGTCCTTTGTCCCAACCACCCCATGTGCCCACACTACATGATATCACAGACTTCTCATCGTTCAGTTGCTCAAAAGTACCATTACAGGCTGAGCATGTACCAATAATACCACTTATACAGAATACTTAACATATGCAAATATAAATCTCTATTTCTCCTTTACATAATGACAACACTAACTTCAAACACCGCAATTAGCTGGCATGACAGAATTCTGTATTTTTGGTAGTTGGTAATTTCTGCCTGTGTGAAAGTCAAGAGATAACCAAGATGTCTAGGGATCACAAAAATTAGTTACATCTTATATATAGTTCTAACAATAAGACATTCCTCTCTTCTCCCATTCGGAACACTGATCAACTTCTCATTGACTGTGCTGGAAAAAGATCAAAAGCCATTTAAGCTGATATACATACTGGCTTGATTTCTTGTCTGTCCAGTTTTTTCCGATACAGCAGGATGGCATGGATAACATTACCAGCTCTAGCTGCCTGCAGAGTAGTGGGATATAAAGAAAGGAAGTCCTGTGAAGGAGAAAAGAATCATAAGTTAATGATTACCCGCTACATTTAAAAAACCCCACTGATAGTACTTCCCATTCACATTCTTAAAGGTTTATTCTGGACAATATATAAACGGGTTTAAAATGCATGAGGTGCACTAGTGCAGTGAGTTGATGACATGAAACTTAAATTTGTTTAGCAGTCACAATCTCCTTAGTGCAGCATCAGTATTAAAATGTACATGATAGCTATTAATCATTCTAGCAGAAAAGACAATGCTACATAAAACTTGAACCAAGACCATCATATTTCTGTTCAGTTTTTAATTTAAGAGTTTTTTACATTTGCAAGTATGAGCCTCCTTGAACTGTGTTACCCATAAAGTTTTATGTGGAGCTTTTGAAAGATTGCTTGTTGCAGTAAGCACAAAACTCTCTAAGTCATTACTGCACGAGTTTGCCAAACTGGCAGATGTGCTCAGTTTGTTACTGAGACAGATGTATACTTGAAGTACTTCAGGTACTTGATGCACTTGAATGTACCTGAAGGCATTGGCTGCAGGTTATACTAGAAGGAAAACACAGGTTACATACTAAGTGGCAATGGATTTCAAAGCAGAAAGATATCATGAAGCAAGACACCTGGCAGAAATGTTACAGTGCTTGACACATAAGGTGCTTATAAGTATTTACCTACCATTGCAAAATAGTTACTATTGACCATAATGGGTCCACGTCCTCTAAGGTAGATATACTCTTCCCACCAATCACTCACCTGAAGGAAGAAGGAAAACAAAAGCAGTAAAATCTCATTATTTCTACAGTTTATGTAATTTTATTAATGGTTCTACAAGACAACATTCCGTACAGACGCTGGAAGGAAACTGCTCATTTGCCTCTCTACTTAAAAAAGACAACAAAAATCCCCTTCACTTCTGTCATAATTCAGAGAAAACAGCAAAAAAAAAAGGGTGAGAGAAATAAATTACATTCAGCTATAGCTCTCTGATAAGGCTCCAAAGAAGAAATGATCTCAAGACGGTATTTAAAATGTATCAGATCTCCTGAATGCTTTGCAGCCTTTGCCAGAACAGCTTAGGCTACTAGGTACAGGTACATACTCAATAATGTATCATGAAGGAATTATGTTATAGTTCTCACTATGATGCTGGGGTTTGGGTCTTCTCTTTGGTAAGAAAAAAAAAAAGAAAAAACAGACCACCACCAATACTGGTAAATTATTTATTTCTCTTCTATATGTCTGAGCAGCTCTATATTACAAAAATTTCTAAATCACTCTTCTAAACTACCCGGGTAGTCAGGCCCATTTTTGAGTTATCAAGCTCAACAAGCAAATAAACAGACCCCAAAAGTAATCCTAGTAGCAAAAGCTAAATCACCTGCTCCAGAATAACACAAAATAAGGATTCATTTTCTCAAGTTCCATTCACCATAGTGTTTACCAAATCACACAAATTATTTTATGTGCAAAATCAGGTGGTCACACACACACTTTACAAAAATATTAGGCAGTTTTGATTTCCTTCTTTTACATTTAAGAAATAATGAAACTTAAGCCAAAAACAGCAACAGGAAACAAATTCTATTATTTGAACAACCGAGCCTTTTATTTATATACTCACATAATTGGTGGCCCACCAGGATTTTAGCCTCAAGTACCACTGAAGCCTTGGTCCCAAATTAAATGCAAAATCTTTGGCAAGACCCTCCATTCTTCTGAACTTTTCATCATCCATAAGTGGCCGAACTGATTCCAGATACTACAATACAGGAACAGAATCAGCATCGGTGCAGGTACAGAAACAAATATGTAGCTTCTCACCATTCCTATATTAAACATTTTAACAGTAAACAAAGATTATCCAGTCTCAATCCATAAGGTTGCAAATGCTATGTTTTAAAAATGAGAGTATATGCTCTTCTAAACACCTGCTGCAGACTTCAAAAAATAATCTATTTTTCCAGACATCTGTCAGCAAACCTCATGTAGAAGAGGTTACTTTTCTAAAGATACATTTTGCATTCAAGACGGGAACACACGCTGCTTCTTCAGTAGCAGACAATTTTTTTTCACCTCCAAAAGTCAAACCTTCAGTTTCTGTGACCGACTGTCACACTTACACACTTTGCTATAAGGCTGTGTGTCATAACACACGCATTTAGCGCAGTATCCTTCAAAAACCCTGGAAATCACACTTCGTGGCACAGTCTTACAACAACAGACTTCATGCCATCCAATACGAATTACACCAGCTTCAAACTGTCACCAGTTTCAGTGGGTTGTCATAGCCTTTGTTTCAATTTCTATGCAGAAGTTTGAGTCCATTACACCATGATAATACCACCATGGAATACTTTCATGAGACATTGCAAAACTCCCCAAAAAGGTAGCTAAATATGGATTCAGTGTTACTGAATTAAGTAAATCAGTGAATGTACACACCCTGTTGACTGTGTCTTTAACAGCTGGAACTGGCAATCGTGGCAAAGATGTCTGGAAACTGTATAACATGGGTTTACGTCCTGAGAACAGTTTTACAAGGGCCTGAAGAAAAGCAAGAACAAAATACACACCTCAAATTATTAGGTTCAACAAAAGAAAAATCACAAAAGTAAAAGTGTAATGTAACTCATGGTTCTTTTCACTGGTAAATTATATTTTACTAAATTTAGGAAGCTACCATATTTTTCTCTGTTTCACAAATAAAAAAGGCATTGACAGAAACAAACTTCCTAAAGGTTAAACAGCATGTCAGTGGAAGACAAAAATGGCCATAGTCACTGGCCACTTTCCAGTCAATCTTCTTGTCATTAGACAATACTGCTGTTTATGTATGGCACCTGTGGATCTCAACAGAAAACAAAGACAGTTACTTAGCACTTCTTTTCTTCATACATTTCCCTCCATAAAAATTAAAAAACAAGTCTCCCAGTTGATCTGTTACTATATGAGATAGTAGATACTACAAAAATACCTGTATTGCATTTCAAAACAGGAATCATTATCAAGACTGTCACTCAGCAAAGGTTTTCAGATAACTACAGTCACTTTCAAAAATAGTAATTATGCTTTGGTATAATGGTTTAAGTTATAGCTCAACATCAATAACAGGACTGATGTTACAGGAAGTTAATTCAAGCATGAGTGTATCTCAGCTAGTCTACCACGTGATTTGAACACATCAAACTGTGCAAGCATGCCAGTGTTATACTCAGCGCTTGTGCTACAAAAAAACCAAAACAAACCAGCAATAAACCAGAAAGGCCAGCAATGACTTAGCTCCAGATATTACAGCATCTCCTGTGTTCCACAGGAGACTGAAAACAGAAGCAGCCTTTCTGTCTACAACTACTTTTCAGTTGCAGCACACAGAGGTTGAGTCTGAACCATGCAAATTCTAGGTTATGAAAGGATTTTGACACTGTCACTCTAATTCAGCATGAAAGTAAAGTGTTACACCAACAATCCAGTGGAACATTTAGTGTCAAAGTATAATCTCAGTCCAATATATTACATCACATATTGTGTATAAGCCAACAGACTAAAGATAGAAGAAAACAGAGGATGTAATTTCACTACTAAATTCCGAAAACTTCTCCCTTCTGCCTCCTGTTAACTGACAAAGCTATTTGTTAAAATGTAGAGTGTTTCCTCCCTCTCAATCTCCTTGGTCAGCACTGCCAGAGGAGGTTATTTTAGGCAGCACAAAACTCTTAAGAACTGCAGAGTACTATGAGCAAGCAAGACCTCCCTGCAAATGGATCTGTATCAGAGCCATCAGATGTACATGGATGCACCAGTGATCTGCCCAATGAAATCTATTTGTATTTCATGACAAGGTAAATTTGAAACCAGGTGGGAAAGAAAAAGCTCAGCTTTCCATAGGAAAATCTAATTCCATACTTGGAGACCATTTTATTTCATAACTCTTAAGACAGAAGAGGCAAAAATTATCTTCAGAGTTCAACTGACAAAACTCAGCAAACACATTTCACAATATTCATCTCTTAAGCAAATTTACAGTAGAGAATTTGTAACAGTTTGAGACCATTAAAGTGATCTGACAGACACACACACTTCATTACATCTCCGATTTCATATGTTGCCTCTCTTCACAGATGATTACTATTTTTAATTAATTAGTTAAAATAATGTAAATACTGTTTTAAAACTTCAACTAATACTTGGATTTTCCTCCTAACACTGGTATGGGAAATTTGACTTTAGAAGGGTGATGTATGTTCATTAAAAGTGCCACCAGACTTCCAACCAGCCTGAAAAATCACACTGCACTGTCACTGAAATCAGAGCTCAGGTTTTGATCCGCATAACTATTTGAACAGAAAACAGTATTATCAAAATTATTATAAAAATCTGGACAGTTAAGGTAGTTGGAGCTGTTTTACCAGTGAGATCAGCCTTCTCTTTTATTTGGTCTAGTTAAAGAGAGTATAAGATTTTAAAACAGAGCTTCACAGTAAGTATAGATGAGACTGCTGGGCATACCTCTTTAGTATTCTGTATTCTTAAAACATATATAATTCACAAGAAAATACATATGCAACATATACGATAGACAAAAATTTATAAATACAATAAGCAACAAGGCGTGGTAAGCAGCATTACGGTTCATACTATTTTAATGTTGATAAGGCAATATTAAGAGCTTTAAAGTATCTGTCTGGTAGGACATGCTGAAAACCAAAGCAGCTACAGCTTCAAGCAACTGACTGAAAACCTTACCATTCAGAGCCTCTGAACTGTACAAATTGGAGTCATGAGGCTGATACTGCTTCCAGGAGAAATCACTAATTAGAAATTTAATTTGTAACAGACAAACATTAAATACTATTTTTGTGTTCCATTCTGGATCCCTGTCCTTGAACGCATTTCATAGTAAATTGTGACATGTGCTTAGTTTAACATTTATCCATTAATTTTTGAGGCTGCAGAGACTAATTTTATCATGGTACAGTACTTAAGTTATTTCTACAATACTGGCAAAAGTGAGTTGACACAACTTAGTCCAAGTAATAAAACCTCACTTCATCTCTTGCAGCACCTATGTGTACATTTCCTCTCTTTATACCTCTCACATCCTTTAAGAATCCTTTTCCAAAGCACCACAATAATCCACAGGGGAAACAGCACTCTCATCTTTACCCTTATAAGAAAACGGCATTACAAGCTACTGACACCTTATGCTTCTTCTCTAACTTATTCTGAAGGCATACCAGTAAATCAGTTGAAAGGACATTCAATATTATTTTCTACAAGCATAAGAATAATTTTATATTGGATGAACAGAAATCCTAACATTTCAACAGAGAATTAGGGTAGCACTTTCTGGAGGAGAAGATTCTTTGGTGCTGCAGCCCAAGTTCTCGTACATAGAGAAAAAGTAGGTATTTGAGTCACATAGCCCCAAGGCATTTGCAAATTTAGAAGTTATTCTTGGAGCGCTTACTCTTCCTTCTATATGGCCATGATAAATAGTTTAATTACAGCACAAGAAGGGTGACAGTAATTAGTAGAAATAGCTACCTAACATCCTCCTGCCCCATGACACAGAAAACACAAGTAAGGAAAAAAATACAAGATTTTGTTTTAGGGCTTTGAATACCAGTCAGACAGATTTCAGATGAAACAGGAAGACAGCATATCCTTACCATCCAAAATTTGGTGCCTGCAGTAAGCTTGCCATGTTCAGAGAACATCCAGCCATGGTAGGAGAGCAGCATTTTCAGCGAGTAGCGCATTGTGACAATAAGGGCGACCCAAAGCCCTGTGCCAAAAAGTACTCCACTCACAATGTTCTGTGTTTGGTTCGACATGTAGCCACTATTCAAAACAAAAGCCAGCATGTGCCAGTTAATGCCTATTTTAGTTAAAAGAGAAGCTGGTATCGCAAACCTAAGTCTAATGGTACTACAGGCAGGCATTACACAACTTTATGCCTGCTCACCCTTTTTTCATAAGGTCCTTTCCAAACACCCTTTCATGTAACAAGATCAAAGGCCACAGAAATTGCCAAATGTACTTCCCAAATACTCATAAAACAATGCAGTAATACTGGTGTAACAACCTACCTATTTCATATTTCCATACAGGTGTTTATTTGGCTTACCCTGACACCACCATACTATCCCCAAACTGATTCATTTTAACAGGAATAGCTTTAACAGTAGCTGCAAATAAACTGATTTCCCTTTAGAGGAAAGGTAACTTTCCAGTCTACTTACGTGGTATCAAGTGTTCGGTTGATTTTAGCTATTATTCCTAAGGAAGGATCAATTTTGGCATACATTGTTGACATCACACCCACAACTACAATAAGCCAGCTAGATGGGCTAGCAGGATAAACGCCGGTGATGATTCCATTCTGGAAAGAAAAGCCTTCACATAATTTTTTTCATACCAAAGTGGCTGACTTCATATTACCAAAGAAAGTAATTTAGTTTTAAACAAGATTATCCAATGTTTCGTTACATATGCTTATCTCAGGAGGAGGGAATGGATTAAGTTTGACTACTACAGAAAACTGTCACAACAATATCAAGAATTAAATGAATTTTTAAGTTCTCTTGTCAGACATCATCAATCCTGCTGCAAGTCTTACTAAAAATACTGAAATTAACAAACAGCTTTAGAACAAACAACACTTGAACGATTCCAACTTACACTGAGCTACACTTCTCTAACTGAATATATGACAAAAATATTCTACTGAACAAGACACTGAGAATCAGAATCAAGTTTGTTTTAATACAGTTTAAATGGTCCTTCTCATAGCTTTATAAGAAAATGTTAGTAAGACTGTTGTTAATATGCTTATGTTTTTGAAAGAGATGTTGAAGATAGCCTGTAGCTTATGTAGTTTGCTATTAACAAAACAGATACTTACCACTTATAATTCCATGAACAAAACAATAACTTCACAAGGAACTACATCAAATACCTCATTGGAAACAATACTACTTAGTATAACTTGTACAAGATAGATGCTTAGGTAACTTTTGAAAACAGCAAATCTTCTTCTTTATTTGCAAATTTGATTTTATATATTCTTTGCCAAAATAAACAGTGTAGTCTTGTACCACTAAGAGATATGACACTAAAAATCACAACTAGTTGTATTTTTGGCATGCCAAAAGACTACATAATTATATGATGCATTATGAAGAACATGAAGTCAATTAAGCTGTCATTAATTCCTACATGTTTCATCTTGCTTCCACAGAATACATTGAAAATATGTACTCTTTCAGTCTTTACAGCATCACTCAGTGCTATTTTCCTCAGTATCCCTTGTATTAACTAAAACCCATGCAAGTCTTTCACAATGAGGACCTTTATTTGCCATACAGGAAAACAAACGTTTTGCCTAAAAAGACTTCAACAAACCTATAAAGCATTAAATAACCCTCAATTTTGGTGGACATGACTAATTCAGGATACCTTGAATCTGATGAACTTTTTCTTCCATGAATAGACACCAGACAGGTAAATTTGTTTGAGTGCCTCATGGCTCATACGCAGGTCAATCCCATCGGGAGTTACTGTAAATTGAAAAGCTACGGCCTGATGAGCTTCCGCCATTTTCAGAGAGAGTTCTGTCAAAAAACAAAGTTAAAAAATAACTACTGCCTTCTAGGAGCTAGTCCGTTTCGAGAAAGATAATATTCTACACTGTAACTTTGGGAATGACTTCCAAATAGGAAAAACTTGCCTACAGTACTTGCCTTTTCCTTATAGACCACGCGTGCACTTCAGTCTGACCGTCCGGTGTGTCAATTAAGGTGTCTCTTCTTTGCACCACAGCTGAAAACAAAAGCAAAGCACTCATGTTATTCAAGCGTTTCAGCAGTACTGCAGCAAGCTGAATATTGTGCATACATGTATCACATTTTAAAAAAAGTCAGAGCAGAGCAGAAAATGAAAACCATAATATAATGGGTGCACAGCATCTGCCTCTTATCCATAGAGGATATTCAGAATATGCTTTTTTTTTCATAATTTTGGAAAAAAAGGTATCTAAAGTTTTCACCTCAGCCACCAAAACAAAGCTGCTTCTGGCCCTGTCTTCCACTGAAATTTTTTTTTATATCTTAATTTCGAGCTGATTACTCAGAGCAATAAGCCACTACATAGTCCCTGTGGCTCTGAGTTCTGACCGGCAAATAACCGCAAAAATCAAAATTATGCAGTCAAGGAAACCAAATCACAACTGTGAGAAAAATTACCTTCATGAAGAAATATGAAATTACGACGAAATGTAATTTAACTGCAGCTCAGTTTAACTACCCAAACAAACATCAACAACCATGATAGCACAGACAGGAGCCCATCATACCACAAAGGCAGAACAAACTCAAATAAAAACCACTGGAAGTTAAACCCAAAATGTAACTGTGATTCTGTTTACATATTCACATAGAACCTTCTCCGAATAGCTAATTTAAACAGTCCCTGACACAGCTTCATGCTGTTCCCTTGAGTCCTGTCTCTCAGAGAAGAGATCAATGTCTGTCCCTCCTCTTCCCCTCATGAGGAAGCTGTAACTGCAATGAGGTCTCCCCTCAGTCTCCTTTGCTCCAGGCTGCACAGACCAAGTGCCCTCAGCTGCTGCTCACACGACTTCCCCTCAAGGCCCTTCACCCTTGTTGCCCTCCTTTGGACACTCTCTAACAGTTTAATATCTTTCTTACATTGTGGTGTCCCAAACTGCCACAATATTCAAGGTGAGGCTGCCCCAGTGCAGAGCAGAGCGGGACAATCCCCACCCTCGACCGGCTGGTGATGCTTTGTCTGATGCCAACCCAGGACAGGGTTGTCCCTCCTGGCTGCCAGGGCACTGCTGACTCAGACTCAACCTGCCACGGACCAGGATCCCCAGGTCCCTTTCTGCTCTACACCACTTTGTTTCCCAGTCTATCAGTACATACAGGGCTGCCCCAGAGGCACTTGCCCTTGTTAAACTTTATACAGTTGGTAACTTCATTGTTGTTTTCTTTTCTGTAACCAGTATTTGTACATAAATATACTGGAAGTTACTTCTACTCATCATTAATTCAGACTGATGTTGTTTGAGAACTTACAATTAGGTCATAGATTTTTGAAGGCACACTCTGTGTATAAATGGTCCAGACTATGTATTCCTGAGGAGACCATCACGATTACAGTCTCTTGCCCACTTTCATTTATTAGCTCACCAAAACTTTAGCGTACAGTCCTAAAAACAATATCCTCTTAGAAGTGTGACAAAAAGGCAGTGGAATTCATTATCCTACTTGTAGGTCAGAATTCAAGGGCAAGTTTTGAGACTTTTACTGATATAAAATACAATGTTATCAATACCAGGTGTTTTAAGGTCGTCCTGGCATTTCTACTTAAACAAAATCAAACAAAAGTACATCTACGTCATCCTTTTTTAAGCCAGTGCAGTTTAGCTGCGTATTTCAAAAGCAGTTATTATGACTGCAGTTCTGCTGCTCTAGTCTGCAAATTTTCTACTATGTCAAAGTCATCTGACACATGAAGAACAGGTGTATGAGTAGACAACTAGGGAACATAAGCACTGGGAATGCAACAGTAACAGCAGGCTTAGGAAATAAATGCATAATACAGAAAGAGAAGGAGTACCAGGCAGAGATGAACAAGGTAACTGTTGCTACACATCATCTAGCAAGGTTGCTGACCAACTGGCAGGGACTGTAATACTTAAAACGCCTAACCCTAGACCAGCCTGCAATGACCCCCCTCTGCAATACAACTACTGCTACAGTGACTGATGGTAATTCACAGATCTCCCAAATCCAACAGCCACTGCTCAAGTTTTAGAAGCAGTGTTCTGAATCAGGCTTCTGTGTTTCCAGAGGGGCAGCTAAAGCTCACAGTGTCCTACAGATAGTATGCAATTTAATCTACATGCATACAGCATTTGATTAAGACAACAAAGAACCCAAATCAGCTTTGAACACCTGTTCTGAAAGCTTTAAAACAAGCCTTGTATGCCCTAGTAACAACTGCAATTTGTAGTACTTAATGACTGAGTCACTAACAACTACTTATATGGGCCCTGCTGTAGGCAAGTATGAGGAAGTCAAAGTCAGCTGTCCATTCATTCATTTAAATTGTTCATCACCAGCTGACGTTGAGACCAGAACTGCAAGAGCGCAATAAAAGAGACAGGCAGCAGTAATACACGGTACAACCTGGGCATAACAGGGTTTGCAAAAGGAAAGAGCATTTAAAGTTAAGAATTTATCATGTGTTTAGTGGTACTGTTGAGACTGGCATGAAAAAAGCCCCCAACAAACACATACCAAGAAACCCCAACCATATCCGCATACAGAGAATCAGGTACCAGGATTTCTCTCAAGAAGGCCCAACAGGTTCTGCAGTTCAATCACGGAATTTTGTATTCCAGAATGCCAACGTCTTAAGTACCAGATATACTAGTTTCTGCTACCCTTCACCTCCTCTGTGACTTCTCGGCCTGGAAATTTGTAATTAACCTTTATGTTTCTGAAAGGAAAGAATTTCAGGAACCCTTTCATTTTCAGTCACATGTTTTTTCACTGTCCAAGGCACAAAGACATTACAAATAGCATTCATTGTGAACAGTCAACCGGGTATTTTAATGAATTAAAGTTTAGCATGTTCTTAAATTAACTCATAAAATGCCTCATTCCCAAATGAAAAAAATATTAATCCAGCAAGAATTAATCCTGAATCAAGTAAACAAATACAGTCCAGTTCTAGGACTGTACTGCTTGACCTTAGGACGTGAAACAATAAAACAGCTTATTTCTTTTCATATTCTTCTTCTTAAGAAAACTAAGCCTTTAAGACTGCCCTGAATTATGATGGCTGAATACCAAGGGCTTCCTGAAGTGTCTTTCTCTGAGCACTTGTTTTCCTCCTCACAGGGCAGTTTAATCATAAGCCGCCATACACTTCCCCTGCGCGCATTCCTCCGCTGCCACGTGCTTCCCAGCCAAGTAGGTAAAAGGGCACGGGCCAGAGGCGCATGCCTTAGACTTTTAAACTCGACTTGCCACCACTGTTCCTAAGGCAGCACCCACATCAATCAGCTAGCACACACTGGAACAATAACTCCTTCTGACTTCAGGCATTTTGGTCTGCAACGTATTTCTGCATGGCATACACTAATTAACCTCGTTCCCGACAGAGAGCCGTAAACAACAGCTTTTGACTTTTCTAGCAGTTTTGCCAAGCCTTACTCAAAAAGGAAAAAACCCCAGCACGATGATTTCTAAAAGTAATCTGAAATGGCTATTTTCATTCCTTTCAGCGTCCTCTTGTAATAGTAACGTATCTTCAAAAGACACACACATGCCCTTTAAAATTTGGTTTATTGATCGTTCGGGGTTTTTTCCCATTTATTTAAAGAAGAAAGATGCCTGTTCCTTGCTCTTATCTGGTTTTACTTCAATCCAAACATGCCATAACAGTTGCAGATGTTTCTCCTCTTCCTTTTACATACCTCTGCTTGAGCCAAACAAAACTTAGCACAACTTTTTTCCATTGTTGTAAGCAAGTACTGCTATGCTGGATGTCACTTTTAAGTCAGGAAAACACACAGCATGCTAGAAAGCTTAAGTCCCGATGGTCTGAAAAAGTATGCTGCTGCACCTACTATGCATAAAGCATCTTCAGACTGCTATTTTTGCAGTTTCAGGGTATTTATACTACAAAGACTGAGGTTTAACTCACAGACCTTATGATTTCAGGTTGCAGAAACAGAACAGTCTGTCTTAGGGCTTACATGTTCCTACAGTCACAGAAGGAGATAAGAGCCTCAGCTCTGGAAAATCTGAGGCACCAGGCAGAACGTTTCCATTTAAGTCAGGCATGCAAGAAGTTACAGTGGTTGGTCATGTCTCTGAAGCATGCAATACACAATGTCTGAAACACAGTGAAAGAATTACCATGTGCATTTTAAAACACCAAGCCATATGAAAGTTAAATGTATCACAGTACACTGCACAAAACAAGGTATTAATTCTTGAAGCAGTTACTTTTGGAAATGCTATTGAGTATGAGTCCTTTTATGTTCCTGTAGATTTCGTAAGCTTTACATGGATAAAATGATAGTGCTAAAAAGAGTTAAGTCACCACCTATACCTCAGAAAAACCTAATTCCTCTGCTTTAAGAGGACGTTACCTCTTATCTCAGAACTCATCTGAAACACTTGCTTCCCATACATTGCTTCCCTCATGCAATGCACTTTTTTCCCCCATTTCCTCTTCCTCTGGAATAGAGAAAACCCTGCCATTTCTCCTTGCCAGAAGTTCAAACATCCAATGGAAAGACACACATTACTTAAATGTAGTTTTCACATCTATAGCTCCTTTTCCTGAAAAGGAAGTAAGTTAATAGAGAAGAAGACTGGAGAGAAGTCTTATTCACGTGATCCAGAACAGCTAAAGCCTTGATGAAAGACTTAATTCTGTGACTCTCACTTGCAAGCTACTTTGACAATTTAGTTTGAGCCTCTCCTCACAGATTTTTAATATCTATTTATAGATTAGCTTTTATATGCAGGGCATACAACTATCAGTGAGCAAACCAAGCTCACGAAACAATTCTCTCCAACTGTTCTACTTTGACAATCAAAGACTGACATTTTTCTTCAAAAAGCAAAGGCTGCTGCATACAGTTTCTCTGAGTACTCTGCTACATACCACTACACACAGGTTGTCAGAGCTGTCAGAGCTCTCAACCAGACATCCTTGGCACCCAAACCACAGTATTCATACATGGTGGGTAGACTTGCAGCAGTACATGTATGATGGCAGTTCTGAATTTAGATTTACCTGTAAGACAACAGTTCTGAATCAAAATTACCTGGAAGTCCTCATAACTTTATGCAGATAAAAGGTACCAGCAATAAAGCAATGAGAAGCACCTTATCACTTAGGCTC
Organism: Grallaria varia; assembly: GCA_013396735.1. Classification (NCBI taxonomy): domain Eukaryota; kingdom Metazoa; phylum Chordata; class Aves; order Passeriformes; family Formicariidae; genus Grallaria; species Grallaria varia. The sequence continues at coordinate 485,260 of VWZG01001516.1, forward strand.
TGGCTCCTGACTCCTGCCAAGTTCCTACTAGGCAAGCTTAGAAGTAAAATAAAAAAACAACAAACTGCAACAGAAGCCTGGCCTCGAACAATTTCTCTTTCATTCCTAAAAATAAACTTAAAACTTCAAATTTTAGCTTAGCACTCAGGTTTCAAAAAGAAATAGAGACTGGTGAAGAGAAAAGTGCAATGCTAAATCATTTAAAATTACATTGTTTAAGGAAGTTTTCAAACTGGGAAGTGGAAATATCAGATAAAAGTACATTAAACCAAATTTTAATTAGCAAACATACTTATAAACTGTATCAAAATTTCCATTTAAAGCTAGACACCTTGAATTAAGAACATCTTGGAAAACCAGGCAAGTACCCCAAAGCCTTGGTCTGACCCCAAACCAGTTTATTTCAAAGAGAAAAGCAGGGGGTGGGGAGGGAATTTATTTCTATTAACATGCAAAGCAGTAAGAGTTACTGTTTGAATGTTAAAAGCAGCCACTGAGAACCGCAAAATAATTCTGGAGTTCTCACAACTTCTCGCAAAAGCCTTGAACTCTGAAACCTGTTTAAATATTGAAAGTGTTGAAGAAGTTTTATCCAGTATTTTACTGTCCACACATAATATCTCTCTTCAGGAGGTGAGCTTGCTACAGCTTTTGGAGGAAAACAGACACTCTGAGGTCTATTTTGTATGCTTATTTGATAGAATAATTTGACACTTTATGGTAGATCACTGAATTCCAAGAAACTGAGGACAGACTTAATGAAATCAGAGCCAGTATCAAAACACTAGAACATCTGCACTGTGTTTGTGCTGAAACAGTGACCAAATATTTTCTCTCAGTGGTGTAAGCTATTACTATGGAAATTTGCATTTTTTCTACTCTCCTAAAAAAACTCCAAAAATACGAATGCATTTTGCTTTATACAAATCAGTAACTGCTTACACTCAAATCTGTTGATTTCATACCAGACAATAAAATTAAAGGAAAGATAATTCCAAACACTGAGATGTTTATCCAGCCTCCTCATGCACTACTGTGAATTTCTCTTCAGATTTCAATTCTTGATGGTCTTGTCAGTCCAAGCCTTCAGTACTACCAGTACAAAATAATTCAGACTACCTTGTGGCAGCTGACTTTGCCTACGCAATGTGCTTGCAAAGAAATGATATGTAGTGAATCACAACAAAGCCAGTGCCAACATCCTCAAGTAGCTTGCCAGCATGCTAGTTTACTTCCAAACTTTGCCACCAGCTGCAGCTTAATGGCAACACTGACCTATGCAGTCATTCCAGAGGTGGATGTTAATCTAGGATAATAAAGGTTGCTTGAGGTTTTTTAGCTTTTGTTGAAAAAGTCATGCAAACAAGGTTCTCCAAACCAGAAAGTGTATCAATACTTACATCACGCAGCACAGCCTCTTAGAGCACAAATGTAAAAGGTTAGAGTCTTCCAAAATATTTTATAAGTTTAGTTTACTGAATTCTGCAGAGGTTCTGAAGTCTATCAATCTGACACCCGTCCAGATGTTTGATGCAAAAGTAGTAGCTGTCAAACTTATTTAAAAGCTTGAAGAAGGGGAAAAAAAAGAAAAAAGAAACTGCAGATGGATTTACAAGTACAAGGACTGAAAATGGGAGCAGTGGCTGATAAATCAAAGGTTTTCACTGCCACCCAGATGGACCTTGACAGGCTGGAGAAACACGTATGCTGAAACTTTGTTAAGTTCAACAAGGAGAAGTACAAAGTCCTGCACCTGGAGAGGAGCAACCCCACACACAGGGAGGAGTAACCCCACACACTAGTACACATTGGAGGCTGACTGGCTGGAAAGCAAAGCTGCAGGTGACCCAGAAAGTTGTCCTTGAAGCAAAGGCAGGTAACAGCCTGGAGGCATTAGGAGGACTGTTGCCTTCTACTCTTCCCTTCTACTCAGTGCTGGTGAGGCCTCATCTCGAAAGCTGTGTCCAGTTCTGGGCTCCCCCGTGAGAGAAATGGTACTGGATAGAATCCAGTGAAGAGCCACTAAGAGGATTAAGGGTTTGAACCATCAATCCTGCTTTTTTATACAGTTCTAACATAGCAGAGACGCCTTATGAAATATAATGTAGGAGTTTTCATAATAGATCCACTTCAAAAAATAAACTTACAGAGCACTAAAGCCTGAACAAGAAATCCTGTGCTTCAACTGCTTTAAATGAACAGCATACCTTGAAATTCAAATTGGTAGTAGCAGTCAAATATTCAAAAAGAGCAAGTTTTCTGCAACTGTCAAACAGGTACTATTACTTTGGAGGATAAAAGAAGCTGGACTTTGCAGCTTGAACTTTTCAGAAAATTATTCATCTCAGGCTTTCAACATTTTCCCAGCAACTTTCCCTTCACTAAAAAGCACCAGTGCATCATTGTACCAGATTTTTAAATGCATGCTGGTACTTTAAACACCACTATGTTGTCCAGTGAAAGTCTGCCAGTCTGAAGGCAGCAGGTAGACCTGGAGCTGACCTTAAGTGCCATGTACATTGCAGCGATATGGTGGGAAACTGTAGAAACTCCTAATAAGAAATAAGGTTGAAATGTAGTGCTACATGTATATCCCTACCTAGACAAAAGACTGACTGTTCCTATCAAATTAAAAATGCCTGTATTATCAATAATAAAATTGACATGGCTTCAGTAAAATTTTTTCATGGATTTGCTATAAATGCAATAATTTCAGGCACTAAAGAATGTGCTGTACAGAAACATCCAGCACTGACTCAGTAACTCAAGGTGCCATACAGTCATATGTCAGACAGTGGAGGGGAGGAAGGCACTCTTAAATGCCAAAATCCTGCCCTAATGCAAGAGGCTCGATTAAGTAAGGCAGCTAACCAGAGAATGCCAAAAGGATGCCAAAAATGCTTTTACTCATGAGCACCTGGTGCTCCTTTGATGCACAGGTGAACAAAATTAAAACCAGAGATAAAGAAAAAGCATTCAGTTTAACAGAAATCAAAACAAACATCGAATTCGTCTGAAGCTTTATGCCTTTCAGAAGAAATTCAGTTTGGATCTATAAAATTTTCAGTGAACAGTATAAAATATGCATCTCAAGTATTTAAACGTATGACCAAAAAGACTCTCTTGCCTCTTTCATATCTGTTTCTTGGATATTCTATTAGCTAATGCCACCTTCATGTATCCTGCATGTCTGCAAAAAGATATTGAGATATCAAAGCTTCAGAAAGAGCAGAGAGATTATTTATCACTCATGTGACATTCCACAAGGTATGGACTTCTGAACTTACTATAAAGATTAACTAGACACAATTATTCACTTGAGAATTTCTACTTCTAACAGCTTCCTTATCTACTAACCTTCAGTAATATCCAACCATGCTTCAGCATGACACGATACTTGCTCTCAATTCTTACCAATAACTCAGCTATCTTACAATGACTAATCATATTTTTCAGGCAGAAAATCGTTATGAGAAATCTGAGAGGAGTGAAGCCAAATAATTTCCATGAAAAAATTAGTCACGTGGATTAAATTCACTCAACAGGGCTTCTCAGATGAACCTAATGACTATGGCATAGAAAGAAAACAGAAACTGAAGAATCACTCTCCTCTAGATGTTGAATTAACACAGCATTCAATCAGTTATCTGATCTGATGAAAACAAAGTTAAACTGACAGGTGTTCTCATGCCACTTTAGTTGTGACAAGTTCTCATATTTGGTTATTGCTAATCATTGGCTCCAATCCTTCCCACTCTCACCTACACCTTACAGCTGCAGTCTCTTGGAATTCCAAATGTCTCTAGGGATTTCCCACACATAAAAGATGAACAAATAGTGTGGTTCAAGCCAAGGCAGAGAACTGAATACATCTATTTTCCCAGGCACAGCAATACCGGGACTCACAGTAAGCCTTACCCACAACAAACAGTCTGAAATCAGAACAGCTAAGAAGTCTGCAGCAACTTATCTTCCTACTGACAGCTTGTGTCCTGACCTCAGCAGTTCTCCAAGATCACCTGCAGCTGAATATTCACTACCCTCTGCAGGTATCTCCTTTGGAATCTTGGGCCAATTTCTTCATCCCCTTCACAAGTGGTAAACTGGTGCAACAGGTGTATGTGCATGGAGGGAGATAAAAACAGACCAATGAATAAAACATAAACCTACCCAAACAGATCTCTTCCTTAACAGCTGGCTTGAGATCTGCTTGTCACACACAAATCTTCTGTCTCAGCAGCTCACTGCAGCTGGGATACTGAGTAAGTTAGGACGCACTGAGAGGCAGATTCATTCCAATGCTCCTAGAAGACATTCCACAGCAATGTCAGCCAGCTGTAGCTCTCAAGTAGGAAGTCAAGAAAAGCAGTCTGAACTTTGATTCACACACAGCTTTCAACTGCTCAGAGGGACTAAATGAAATTGGAATAATTTCAGAACAACTGATGCCAATGGAGAAAATAGTCACAGACTGCAGTTCTCAAACACTATTTTCCATTACGCCATATGAAACTGTTTACACTGAACATGTCTGAGATGGTGGGAACTGTGGAGTGAGAGAAAGTTCATCTGCTACCCACTCAGTCATTTGTGAGGCCTCAAGCTAGTGACCACTGGCTACTGTGACAGGCAAGTTAACGCAGGGGCCAGACTCCACCATCAGTTTTAGCTTTCACTTTAAGACATCCAACCAAGTGTTTGGATGCAGGCTTTAAATGCTCATTAGACTCAACACAGATGCTATCAAGGTTTCTTGGAGAGATGTTCACAGACCAAACTGTTTTCACTGGCACTTCCAGGAGAAAAGCCACAGTTAGTAACTTGTCTTCTCACCTGATCAAACTGGAGACAGGCAAAGTAGAGGAGATTTGCTACAGCAAACGATGTTTTAATTACGAGGCTAACCCCAAGGAATATTAATCCCTACAGTTTTTGGATCATATGACCTTTCTTCTCTTCCCAATAGCATGCTCCCATAAAAGATGGTTCCAAAATGGACACTTCCAACAAATAAACAAACAACTCCCCTCCAAACCCCCAACAAACACAAACCCCATATGCTTCACATCAAAACATAAACTTTTACAACTGTTGTATTATTTCTAGGGATTTTTTTCCCTATACAAGGTCGGACATACTATACTATTCCTAGTCCTCTTAGATCATTCCAGTATCTACTCCAATACATGTTCTATTGTACACATCCCAGCAAGCTACATCCTCTGACCTTCCAGAAATCCAGAATAATCTTAATGAGTAAGTGAGAAGCATACTCTGCTAAAACACTGCACAGTTATCATACCATGTAGAAACCTTCCCCATCACAAAAAACTAGGCTCTAGATCTGGGTATTTCTTTTTAACTGCTATAAAAGGCATACATAGGCATTTAAAGTATACACGTTTTATCAATTGTCTCTCCCTTTGAACTTAATGAGCTTCTATGCAGTAAACAAGAATTATTACCTTCTCTATGAAAACAAATATTTCTGGAATGGCAAGACTTTTATGAGACATACAAGATGTCACATTTTAGGACTGAGGAGGTCCTGGAAATGGACAACAATGCATAGTGGCCAAGAGCAAACTGAATTAATTGCTCTCACAGTAGTTCAATGATCATATACCATACAAGGCTGAAACACCTAAATAAGGTCTTTTACCTTGTATAAGGCTGAAAGATTGAAGAGCCAGTTCCAAGCCTATTGCAAAAATACTTAAACTGACCATTCATATTAAAGTTAGCACAGACTTAAAGAAAGAGTGATGCTTTTCAGACACATGGATCTTTTCTTCCCCCAAACGTGTGGAGCTTGGGACTCTGATACAGCACGCTGCAGCACAAAGACAATGGGTTTGGAATACTAAAAAAAGACACTGTTTTGGAATTGTTTGGTTGGGGGGTGTGACTTTTTTTGGGGGAGGGGAGAGGGTTGTTTGATTTTCTTTTTAATACAAGCATTTACCCAAGTCGCCTTTTATTCAAGCTTTTCAACCAGAGGCTCGGGATTCAACACCTTCCATAGGGCAGAAAACACCCTCTCCCTGCCAAGCGCACTCCAGAGGCGGTACGTGGATGTCGGTGCAGCGGGGGGTGTGCCGCTCCATCCCCAGCCCCCCGCATTCCCAGCGCGGGGAGCCGGGGCCGTGCCCAGCGCTGCGGGGCGCGTTCCCGCTCCCGGCGCGCTCCCGCTCCCGGCGCGTCCCCGCCCCGCCCCGCGCGCGCCCACGTGACGGCTCCCGAGAAGTGGGTGAAAGGTCGCGCCGCCGCGGCCCCGCCCGCCCCCGACCGCTCCAGGCCTTTCCACGCGCGCCGGGAAGGCGCTGCCGGACAAAAGTTCCCAGGGAAAAGGACCGCAAGCAATGAAAGAAGCGAAGTACATCTCGCTGCTAGGAGGGGAAAAACCCAACAAGCGTGTACTCAGCTTGTGCAACCGAACAGTTTCTGTTCTGGCTCTCAGCGCTAAAAAGCCTCAGTTGTTCGATGTCACAGTTTTCTTTAACCAGGAATAAAGATTTCTTCCTGGAAGAAGCTCTTCAGTCAGGGCTGTAAACACCTCAAAATTTTAAAAAGCCCTCGGATCAAGTTCCCTTTCAAGCTAAGTCACAGCTATGACAGAGCCCCATACCTGTGTAATCCTGTAAATCTACATTTCCCAGACTAACAGAGATCCACACAATAGTTATCTACAATACCACCCATGCTGTTGTAAAATGGCAATTATGAGATCACATCGACATGCTTACAACAGGAAAAGAACCTGCTAATTACCACAAGATTTCTTTTATGTAACATCCATTCACAATGGTCAGAAAAGGCATAAAGGAGCTTGCATCCGGAAACTGAACACGCCAGGCACTCAGGAAAACATAATGAAAGAAGAACGAAGGCACTGGATCTCCATTTTCACTGCTACACTCCTACACACTTGAAAAGGAAACGAGTAGTCTTCTGTACTGTACCATCCTCTAAACTGCAGGCTGCCCTCAAAGTGCTGACAGCCTGCCAGGTTAGGAGGAAGAATGAGAGGTTTGTCTTCATCCTACTTTGCGCGTTTCTCTTTCTAAAAACGGTGCTTCCTGTTACAGTTTCGTTAACGCTAGTACAGATCTGCTATAACTAGATTATAGCTGAAGTAACTATTTTAGGTTGCGTTTTCCATTTTAAACCAGAGAACATAGCGCAAAAGACTGAAGTTGCACAAAGATGAGGCAAGAAAAGGGAATTCCAAAAGGCTGCAAAAATCTTCATCTACCTTTTACAGGAAGTCTAATTAGCATTCTCATACAGTAAACCTGTCATGCCTTAAACAAAACATTACATTTTCAGTGCGCATCTCAAAAGCAGTCTGCAGTGACTGCGGTTTTCATAGGTTTCAGAGTCCGGAATCACACGGGCATATGGACTAGTCTCTTTCTCTTTCTCTCTCTCTCTCTCTCTCTCACACACACACACACACACACACACACACACACACACACACACACAATGATCTCGTTTCCGCACTCTGGAGAACCCACCAGTGATGCTGCGCCGCGTACACACTTCTACAGACGTGAAACTCCTCCCGCTCAGGGGCCACAGCCACGGAGCTGCGGGTCACCCGTGTCACCTTTGTTTACGCAGAGGTA